>JAOXJJ010000725.1:12088830-12105630 GCA_025769935.1 Phoenix roebelenii | reverse complement strand
GTGTTCTTCGTAAGATCCCAAGACAAATTTGGGCTGAGGTGGGCGTTTTTCCAGATATAAACGGCCTTACAAAACGCAAAGGGCCGGCCGTGGCTTTAAAGCCCAGAAAGAGACGCCTCACGGGTTCGGTTTCAAGCCTCAACCCCCATCATCCCCCGTGCCCGCACATCCACCCGATCCGAAACAGAGGCACGGTGCCCGCGAATCTAAATCTCCCCTTCCCTCCCAGCTTTCTTCAATTCCTCCCGCCCATCTCCGATTCGCGATCCCCACCCTCCCGCCTTTCCGAACCCCAATTTACTCAACTAATCCGGCGACGCTGTCCCACTACCTCTCACGGAGACGCACCGCCATGCCCGCAACCAAGAATAAGGTATCGCCCATCTCCTCTCTCTCTCATCGAGACTTTGTTCTTTCTTGTTATCTCAAGGGATGAGAACACTTGAAAACACTGGTGTTATGTATGGCTTAGTTCATTAGCCCCCTCCCTTTTTGGTGAATTCGATGGCGCTTGGGCTTCTTTTCACATTCTTTCAATGCCTTCTTCAAATTCTATTATTCGACTGCTGCACGCTAACCCTATTACAAATGTATTCTCGTTCGTAGGGTTCTTCTGTTATGCCTTTTTTTGACAACCGAGTTAGAAATTTTTACAGAGGCATGGTAATGTTGTCTGATAATATTATTATCCGAAGGCGTGTTTCGTATTTTTGTTGTTTTTAGGTAAATCACATGAGCTCTGTATAAGGCACAAACATCAAACTATAGTATGCGAAAAATTGTTTGGAAAGATGCGGTTTTGCTCTTCATGAGAGTGCTTGGAGCATGAGAGGCTCCAAAGGTCATAAAGAATCAGTATAAAAAGGGGTTTTTCTTGCAAGCATTTTTCCTACTCTAGTCAGAATGTAAGGCTTGGGGTTGGGGAGGGGTTTGGGTTGGTTGCTTTTGTTCTGCCAACTGAAGAAAGCGTAGTTTCCCACAAGAAATGCAAGTGTAATGGCATATTATTTCCTAGTCATTTTTTTAAAAACGTAATCGATAACTTTATGCCTTGAGAAGGATAGTCTACTAGGTATCCAGACTCCATTCACATGACTCTTAAGACCATTGAGTTTGTGTTTGTGATTGCTATTACCTCAGGTATGGCATCTGGAATGAAGCCTTGTCTTTTGTCTTCGTCATGCTCTTCCTCTTCTGCAAGGTTGGTAATCATCTGTTGCCTTGAACACTCAAAGGTGCAATTATTACCTCGTTTAATTGACACAAGAAATTCCACTGGGGTTAAAAAAATCCTGGCATCTTAACCATAACATAAAAGTAGAAAACTGGTCTTCATTACTTTAGGTAATTATACACCCAAGTTATGTCATAGCTCTGACTTGGAATTTATGGATATGTACTCCAGAGTTTCCTCTTGTATATTAAGTACGTTACGACCAATGTGAATACTTGCTTCCTGTCTCCTTCGAAAATATAACTCTGATACTATTTTTAGTTTTCACCTGTCTGTGCATGCGACTCTTATCCTTTAAAGAACGCTGCGGCCACATATAATACCCAGTGCTATTTCTTTCTTTGGTACTTGTACTGATTAAATATGTTTCAGGTATTATTATTCTTTAGTTTAAATTCAATTTATTTAATGATGCTTATGTTTTTGGATTGATATTCTCCTTATAATTGCCTTTACTGTCGAGTTATTCAGGATTTTTTTTTCTTTGGTTCTCTTTTCTCTTTGCATGGCAGAGGAATGAACAATGCAGCTTCGAATGTGTATTTGAAAAAATGCCTAATGAGCTTGAAGGACCAGTTGAATTTGATCTTCCATGCTGGCTGAAGAAATGGAAGCCTACACAATACATAAATATAAAGCGCAGTATCCATAGGACTCAAAATTTTGAACTCTTTAAGCAATCTTCTTCTTTCATACCGCATTCGTTCTGTCCTTATTGCCTTTCTAAGATTAACTGTATAGGAGGTTCTACTTATGTATTTGTCCATTAGTAATTCATATTTCCAATCCTTTGAGCCATATCAGATTATGATGGATTTTAATTAACATATTCGACATGGGTGTCTACAGCTTGTAATGTTAATTATATGTACTGTAACCTGAATAATAGCTATCATTTTCTCTAGCCATTAACATTAGTCTGAGAAAATATCGAAAACCGCTGTTACTTTGTTATGACTTTAGTATATTGTCAGTATTCAAGTACGGATATATCTCATTCTTCTGATAACTAGAAAAAAGGACACCAGTAATGCTAAAGGTTCCAGGATACTTTTCTTTATTAGGGATGATGACCATACAAAACGCCAACAGATCTACCATAAGTGGATTTTTTTTCTTCATCCCTTAGGAGGAGAATTAGGTTGTATGACATAACACAACCTTTCTCTTGGCATTTCTAAATTTTTCACCCAACAATTAACTTCCATCAATGAGCTTGACTCTTTAAAGATGTCTACCTTACTAAGAGACGCATTGAGGATGATGGCATTTTCTGCTTGTGTAACCCCTTATTGGAAGCATCAACTGTCTGTGATGGAGATTGCCATTGCGGGTAAGCAACAATACCTTCAGTCTTTGATGTCCTCTCATTTCTTACTTCTAATGTTAAAAGATATTGAAACCCTGTGTTATGTAGGCTTTTGGATCTAAGTTTTGTGTGCCTAGGCATTTGTACTGAAATCGAAAAAGAACACCCTCTCTCGTGCCCACCCCATACACTTTCATCCAATTTTTTTAGTTCTAAATTTTACATATTTTCTGAAATTATATATTTTTTGGCAGGATGCTATTTTCTACCTGTTCATCTAGTTGCAAATGTGGCAATAAGTGTGTCAACAAACCTTTTCAGCACAGAGCCATGAGGAAAGTGAAAGTAGTGAAGGTGAACTTATTACTCCTTTAACTTTTATGGCTTGTCATTGAAAATTTCAATCAAACAGAAAATATGTTCGGTGTGGCTTCTATTGCATAAGGCATATGATAAAACACGAAGATTATAATTCTGTTGTGCAAGCCTTCTATTTTCTTTCGAGAATGAACCAAAAATCTATGTTATAGGATGTAGAATTAGATTTGTTAAACACACTATATCATAATTCTAATGCTGTAAGTAATTATCATACATATTATCGTATATAGTTGTATTCAACTGGTTTTCTTTCCATTCTCTGATTATACCTTTATATACTTATGCTAATGAAGAAATGCCTTGTTAATTTGCATATGTGGCAAAACGAATTCTCTGGTGCTTTTTAATGTTAAAACTAGTTGTTAGAATAAAATTTTAATATTTTTGAAAATTTTCAATTGTCAAGGCCATTTTTTCTATGTTTTGCCTTTTATATGTTTTGCCAGAAAATGGAGTAAACAATTTAGTTTTGGTCGAAAAACGTAAGAGCCTCGAATCAGCTAAGACAATCTCTGGAGCTAGAAGTCTTTTGTCCTTGCTATCTGTTCCTTTTTCAAAGTTCTATTCCTTGTGCATGAGATTTATGTGTTATAACAAGCATGATGTTGGTATGCGTAAGCAATTCTCATTTTTAGGTGCTCACATTTAGTCCCCATAAACTATATAAAGTAAATGTGAGAACTAGTTCTCTTGTAGGTCAAATCTAAGGCCATGTAAATGATTTTTACTTTTTAAAAGAAAAGCATGTAGTATTTCACAATTTTTAGTTTCAAGATCATGCTCCTAATGTCATCCTCAGAAACTCTAATCATCAGCTAAATAATAATAACGGAAATCAGAAAATTTCTATGTTTAGAAGTCTAAAGCTAATATGTATTGGCAGACTGCCAAAATAAAATCCATGACCAAACTTTAGTAGAATGATTGCAAAGTGTTTGATTACTTTAAGAATCTGAACCATTTAGACACAATTTGATTGCTTAAGATGTGTAATACTTCACATGGTTTACTGATTTAATCTTTGCCATATGTATATGCATATTGCTAAGTAGGATGTTGCTTTTATGTCGTGAACATGTCATAGTTGTATTGGTCAAGAAATGGGTGTACTGAATGGTTTATTGAATTTTTGGTTCCACTTCTCTTCATTGTAGTTAATGATTCTTGCCTCATAAACCTAGAACACATGGTTTCAGGGAATGACTTTTAAAATAATTGAACTCAGGCACTTTTTGTTTTGTTGATTTGATTCTGGCAATAATTGAATTCAGCCATCTTGCATTGTCAATGTTTAATCTTCGCTCTATCTATAATGTCATTCTAGCATTTGCTCATCTCACTGACTTCCATAAAAAAATGTTTTCTTCTAGACACAGAAATGTGGGTTTGGGTTGGTGGCTGATGAAGATATAAAACAAGGGGATTTTGTAATGGAGTACGTGGGAGAAGGTGACTATTTCTGTGCTCATTATTCCTCGTTAGCTCTGATATGACTAATGCAGTAACTGGACTAAATTGTAAAATATGCACTATTTTTGGAAGACTAATAGTTTGTGTCACATCCATGCTCATTACTTTTCCTTCTTACATTTTGCAGTTATTGATGACAAAACCTGTGAGGAAAGACTCTGGAAAATGAAGCACCGCGGGGACACCAACTTCTATTTGTGTGAGGTTAATCATGATATGGTGATTGATGCCACATACAAAGGAAACAGATCAAGATTTATAAATCATAGTTGTGAGCCAAATACTGAGATGCAGAAATGGTTATCTACACCTCAACATTTTCTCTCCATTTTATGAAATATTTCCTGTTGTATATGCAAGTTATTAATCTAAGATTATCTTATTTCTAGGCGAGTTGATGGGGAAACTAGAGTTGGCATTTTCACCCTTCGTAACATACGAAGAGGCGAGGAACTGACCTATGACTACAAGTTTGTCCCATCATAGCAGTTCCTATTAGTCTAGATGTTTGGTTCCAATTGCACGTTCTTCCTTTATTTCTTCCTGTTCATTTTGCTTTTTTTAACAGCCTGTTGTGCCTTTTGTATAGAATTTTTGGCCCTTGATGGTAGTTGAATTCTTTAATGTGATCTGCAGGTTTGTTCAATTTGGAGCAGATCAAGTTTGTTATTGTGGTTCTCTAAGCTGCAGGCAAAAGCTAGGAAACAAGCGCAGTAAGCAGTTTTATACTTCTGATGACTCTAATTTTTGTCTATGCCTTACATAACTGTATTATATTTTTCAATTGCAAACTTAGGAAGTTCAAATCATGTGGTTCTTTGCAAAAGGAAGACCCATTTACAAAACTGTGTTGGGGAACTTGTACGTGTGTGGCGTCCACAGGATAATAGGTGTGCTAATAATGTTTTTTTTTTTTTTAATTTCTTTTCTCTAATACGCTCATTTCTAGGATATGGCGAAAAGCTATGCGCTTCAAGATTTGGTTGTATATCATTTATAGTGTATACACGTCATCTCCTTCTTATTTAATGATGTTGCATATATTGGGTTACTTTGTTATTTGTCTATTGCACTAGAGTCCTAAATTAACAACGTATAATAGTCTCTTATAAATTGATCAACTTCATAACAATGGTGTGTTTTGTGGAATTGGCCTTTTCAAAAATTGGAGTTGTGTAACCATAACAGGCTATCAGAGGTGGCCCGGTTCTCCAAGAATGAGTGAAGCATAATGTGAAAACATATTTTATTTTTCACTTTTTTTCCTATATGTCATTTCTCTTTCCCACCTTTGTTAATAATGAAAAGCTTCTTTATGAAGTTTGATGTTGTTTCACAATGAAGTACCTTGTAAGCGAGTTATGGATTATGATCAAGGAACCAAATCTTGAGCATACTGGTTGCTTGGATGGACTTAAAAATATTTTTTCCCTTCACCATTAGAAAGTTGAAATAATGAGGGAGAGGGCACATTACTAACAGACAAATACCATGCTTATTTACATGAATATCATTTAAGTGAGTGCCCTCTTACCTAAGTTGTTACATGAAAATAAGGAACAATCTCCTATTTGAATTCAATAAAAGTGCTCAAAAAATCAAGTTCCTTAAATTATAAAATTAGCTTTATTTCAAATCCAAATTTCTTGGAGTCAGATTAAATTTCAATTTTTAAATTCAAATTTTATATCTTAAATTTTAAAGGCTCATAAATTTTTATTTACGCAAAAAATGGTAAAACCCAGGAGTTCAATAAGAAAAATCAATGTCTTAGTCGCTAAAGAATCTCACCTAAAATGACAATAAGCAAGATTTAACACTTAAGTGAAAATATAGATACTCAAGTGTTACATGTGCTCACATACTTATTTCACATGGTGGGTTGTCTTGTTTATGTTATTAATGCATATCTTGTTGTGGCATTGAGTCAACAGACTAAAACATAATCATTGTTGTTTGCTAATGTTAGAAAAATTCATTCTTGTTCACTAATATTAGAAAAGAAAATTCTTTGTTCACTTGTCAAATCAACGCTAGTATTAGATTGTTTCATCTTGAATTTTGATAATCTTCATTATCATTCATTTGTTCAATGAATTCAAATAGCGTGATTGCATTTTTAATTGTTAATGTGTAGATATATGTTTTCAATGTATTTCTAATTGCAAATTATTTTATGTTGTGTAATAAACTATAAATAAAAAACTTTAACAGCATCAGATAGGATGACTAGGGCACTTCAATCTTTACCTTTGTTTTGGACAAAACTTAGCATTAGAATAAGAAAATATAAAAAAAAATAAAAAACAATTTTGAAGGCCAAAATAGGTTGTATTAGGGGTGTATGCGCTGTATCAAAGCATATTAGTTGATATGGTGTGCAATATAGTGTGTGTTGTACCAGCTGTCCATGGATATGAGATCAATACTTGAGATTTGAATCCTTGGCAATGAATTGTGATCCACCATAAACTTAGGCAAACCATTCGTGGATGTGGTATCCATATGGCTATGATCCACCATACTCAGTTATTGATGATGAACCCATTTGCTCTCTTTTTTCATTTGTTCTTTTCATTTATTATTTCTTCTTAACTCTTCTTAGTGACCCCTTTCTTAGGGCCAATATCTTGGGTGTGATAATAGGACATATTTTATACATGGATCATATCTATGAGTTCCCCAAATTGATAGTGGCTAAGATGGAAACCATATTCCCGAATGTATTGAAACTACACCTTCAACCTGTAAGGTATACAAGTCCCAGGATAATTGAAGATCTGTTTGCCTCTTCATTTCTTTTTTCTGTTCTTTTGCAACTTCTAGCTCCAACAGCAACCTGTAACAAATCCTTATTATATCTGATTGAATGGGATTTAAGGATCTCATAAGATTTAATTAGACTGATGAATCGCCAAGAATGATCGTATTTAATATGCAACTCATCCACTCTTTACTATGGATAGCAAAAAGGCCAAAAATATGCATATGAAGCTGTCATATATAAGGAGATTTTTGGAAGCTGCTACAGCACCCCAGGGGGTGGAGTTTGCATGTGGGCAATACAGTATCATAAATTTCATTGTCTAGTAATGAAATGGGTGCTCAACTGTCAGTCGAAGGGTTAGAGTAGTTGAAAAAAAAAAGAAAACTTTTAAAGACTTTAGCATTTGTAGGTGGAGAAAATGGAGTGGAATCCAGAATATGGCCCTAGATTCTAGCATATGGAAAAAACAAAATTTGAACAGATTGAATTAGCAGAATAAAGCCTGTTGTTTATGATTTACACAGTAGTTTACTTTTTAATATATTTACATAAATTTATACGAGCCTTCTGCTGTTTTCAAATTATTAATTTTGTTATTTGATTGGTCGGATGTGTTGGTCGGATGTGTCAGCATACAAGATTTTTACATCCTACCCTTCAAGTTTTTCCTGGACTTCAAGGTTATGAAAATAATGCTGAGATAATATTTATGGTCAATGCCAGCGTTAACATAAATAATGCAAAACTTACACGTATTTTAATCTTAATTTGTGCATACGTTATATTTTCCTCTTTTATATGACCAGCTTTTTAATAAAGGGATTATACATCCTCTTATTAAGAGTAGTGATATTTTTTACTCGCTATTTGCTTAATTTTAGTGTTCTATGAAATATTTGTAGAGGGTAAACATATTCTTGTTTTATCTTCTTTCATAGTACATTAGCAGCTTTTGAAGTAACTAGCTGGTGGTTCTGTTTGAATATGCACATTTCCTTCCTGAAATGGAGCAATGTGTTCCAATTTGCACTAGCTAAATGTGAAACTCATATAATGATAAGCTACGGCATAGTGTGCCATAAAGAATTGCAGACCTTGTGAAAATGTAGGTGTAACTCATCATTCAACATATCCTTTATGAGAAAATTAGAATTATTTTCTGACAGTTTTCAGAGAAGCACTGTGACATGTGTTTTAGATACTTTGTTTTAACTTTTAAGTAACATCTGCTTTCTGAATCACCTCTGTGCAAAATATAATGCATGGTTTTTGAGAAAATCAGCTTAAATTGCCTTTTCCTTGTTGATTTTGGTCCAAGGGGAAATCCTAAATTTTGTTTTAGCCTTAACAAATTTTAGCTAATTCCTACGTTACTTGAATTGTTTGTACTGTTGTGCAAGCTGATCTTTTGTCATCATTTGGCTTGAAGCTTGATTCTTTATTGTTGTACTGATTTGTTGTACTTCAACTAATGAATGTTCAAAATGTCACTTGAACATATAAATGGCTCTTATTTTGCTCCAAGTTCTGGTGTTTGACATATTTTAAGTCGCTTAATAGCAGTGTTGCATTTTGCTTTGTTAAGCTGTCAATCCTTCTAGGCAAGGATTTATAGAATAGCATTTCTGCACAGTTTTGCCTCAGATGGTTCGATTAAACTAAGAATATTCATCAACTATGCATTAGATCCTATTCTCTCATTTTTCATTTTAGTTTGTCATAGTGGTTAATAAAATCTAAAAAAAAGCTACACATTTTTTGTACTGTCTTCATTTCTTGCTGCTCAGTGTATGCCTGATTTTTCAGGTACTATGGAGGATTCATATCTGATTTTAATAACTACTCTGGAAAGCACACTGTAAGTTTTGTGTATTTTGGTCATTGAAAGATAATTTGGTAATATGTCCATAACTTTATGCCCTGATATTGGCAGATAATATATGAGGATGAAAAAGTAGACATTCTTGATATGTCAAAAGAAGATTGGGACTTCCTATGATTATAACATGCACTCATGAGGTACACGATTTTGGTTCTTTTCCCGATAGTTAAAATATATTATTTTTGTTTTCTAAAAGAAAAATGCTCAGTAAAGTACCAAGTACCTGGGAGTGTAATCATAAAGATGAGAATATGAGTTTTAATCATAAAGATATGTTTTTATAAACTAACCTTTTGCTGCACCTTTGTCCGTACTTTTTGTGGATTACCAACTGGTGAAGGTCCAGGACTTCAGAAAGATGATTTCAGTCATGAATTGTAATTTCTTGATATTGCGATTTCCATGTCTTGCAACATTTTTATTGTCCTATACCTTCATAGTGCTCTTATAAACTCTTGCTGGTAAGCACATATAAGAGAGAGAGCCATGTAATGCCGCTTGTTTAAATTTTTGTTCTGAAGCCCTACTTTTGTTATAATAAGAATTATACATGATGCCTGTAGAAGTTCCGATGGTGCTTCAGGAACAAATATTTTTTATATGCTTGAGTAATTGCATATAAAAATTTCTTTTGTTTGATCTTGTGATTTCCATGTCTTGCAACATTAAATTATTTTATGTTTGTTCATATTGATCTTACAAGCTATGTACTGGTAAATTAGTAAGCAATGTAGGATTTAGTCCACGTAGGAGAAAAGGCCATGTAATGACACATTTCTTGTTCATATTTATGCTCTGCAGCTCCCTCTCGTTGCAATAAGAATTGTATGCAATACCCTGCAGAAGTTTCGGTGGTGCTCCAGAGTACTTACAGCTCATTTTCTTCATTATTTTCCTATCAAAATTAAAATACTTTAGACTGATTTTCTGATGAATAGTGAGGGTCTCCAATTAATTGTAGCAATGAGGCGTTCAAATATGTTTCATCTTGTGCGGTTTCCATAATATTCTGAGATATTTCAGTTATTATTTTTTAACGATATTCTGAGCTGATGTGCAGCTCGAAATATTCCTATGGGTAGTTATCAATGGAGAGCCATGTAATCTGTAAGTTATTATCAAAAAAGGATGGAAGGCAACTTATTTCTTGTAACTGTCAGGATTTGTTTCCTTCATTTATATTTGATCTATGTTTTTGATGTTCATTCGCTACTCAAACACCAGGTTTTCACTTGTATAGTAAATAGGTTACACCACAAGCTTACCTACTGTAGAGAAGAATCATGTATTGCAAACACCACAAAAATCGAGAATGGTCAAGTTGTCTCTTCCCCTCAACCTCCTCTTTTTGGAAAAAAAAATCAAGTTTTGTTTTGTTTTTTATCCTCTTTTTTTTTGATAATTTAAAGGCGAACCTAAGGTGACTGCAGCATGCGCCTGCATCTTTAGACATTCTTTTCAAGCCCCAGAAGCCTCAAAATTCAATGGATTCTGTAGCCGTGGCTGAAAAGAAACAACCCCCCTTATAAAACTGTTTAACCATCTCATGGCTCTAATTTGGTGGCTGAGTCTGCAATTTGATTTGCCTTCCAGAAAGAATGCTTCATAATCATTCTGCATAGTTATTCATCAGCTTGAAACTGTCAAGTATGGTGGTAATGTAATCGGGACCTTTGTTGATGCACCTGCTGTTATTTCCTGATATTTCCCCTGTTATAACAGTTCCTGTAATAATTATTATCGTAATTATAAATCACAGAAGATAGGACAAATAACAATTGTTATAACATTGTAACAGTCCATGATGGTTCCTGCTGGTCCTCTTATAATGGAATAGTGCTTTTACTGTGATCTTGCTCCTTGTCGATTAAAAATTTTATTCGTCCACTGATTTCAATAGCTAGTCCCTGGCTGTCACTGGAAACTTTGTGGAAAATATTGACTTGCCTGTGTTGGGACATAATGCTAGTCATGTAAAAGCTAATTGCAAAATGGCAGTGGAATAAAGTACCGCTTGCTAAAGTTCTTCAATTCTATACCAAGCCAGCCTGAATCATGTAAGATGGTTAAGATTATTAAGGGCCACTGAATTGTGTCAAATAAGATTTAGAGTTCGAACCGCTCTCGTACATTCAAAAAATGTGGTTAATATTTTTGTTAAATATATATATATGATAGCATGAGCAAATTAATAGGATCAGGGGTAACGTGAAGCATTTTTAGTGATTGTTTCATCGGCAGCCGGCACCAACAAACACGATTCCATAGAAATGTTCAGTTCTCTGTATCTATGGACGATAACCATCTGCTTAAATTGTCTAGCACAGTGCAAATTTTCAAAAATTATAATAGTTTTTTTTTTTTTTAACTAACTAGGCGGTAGTGTGGAATTGAAAGGCTTCATCAGACATGATGCTCCAAGCTGTGCTTATAGTGGGTCTTGATGCATGGGAGATCCTATCAGACCAATAAATAAGATCGTTCAACACCCAAAGGTGCCTCAACTCGTCTCGATCTCTCAAATTTCTCAGTCATCAGACTTTTTTTATTAGATGTTTCTCAATGCAACTGGAAGTCTGGAAGTTTTGCATGGATTAGCTACTCAGTCATCCAGAAAAATACTTCATATGATTCACTTGCAAGCATGCTCTAAAACCAATTTCTTCAAAGGAGAAGGAAGAAAAGAAATCCATGTCTTTGTGCGGGGTGGTGCTTCGAGCTTGCAAGTTCATGAATGATGAACAATTCTGAACACGAAGCAACTATTGGTGGACTGTGGGTGGGCTCCTCCGACATTTGGCTCTGCATCGTTGCATGGAAGGAAGCTGCTGTCGGGACCCCATGAGAGGCCTCCTGCGAAGTCTCCATCAACATCTATTATCTGAGAGAATCCTCCCAAGTGAAACAAGCGTACGTCCAGGTCACCAACCGGGCCAGCACCTGCGCGCTTGAGGAGAAAGAGGCGCCGATGCGGGCATCGGCGAGACACTCGTAACAGTGGCTTTAGTTCAACACCGGAAGACGGGCCTTGGCTTTTTCTGGCGTGGCCCTAAGCTGGCTCCGGCCACCTTTTCGCATTTGGCTGCATGGGTCCCCCACGCGTGAGGATGGTCGAGTGGATCATCCACTTTAGCCATCTCCGTCTCTTGCGGAAGGAAAGTAACATGAAATGGAAACTTCTCTTGCATCTCTAGCTCTACGCGCGTATGATATTGGAACGGCTTTGAGCTTCCATACATATATGCTGCTAGGGATGGAGCTAGCCGTACACCTAGCTCCGGCAGATCTGGTTTGTGTATCTTTGGTGCGATCTTCTTTCGGATGCTGATCGTCGGATCGTGCCCTGCACGTATCTCAAAGCATCCCAAACAACTTTTGCACGACTCTCGAAGCGACCATCATGCAATCTAACGGTGGAATCGCATGAAAGACACAGCCCCTGTCCAGCCGTGCCGACGAGCGGACGGCCGGAAGTTTTGCCGATGAGCAACCATAAGAGATCAGGTTTTGGGGTCATATTTGAACTAGAGTTTCAACTTTCAACCTGAATCTGTATCCGCAACTTTGGTTTTTTGGGCTATACCGGACCATGGCCCGGTCGGGCTCAAGTGGAGGTTAATGAATCCGAGCCGAGCCGCGCTAATTGTGATTGGTCTAGGTGTAATATTAGGTGCGGCCCGGTTTGTCATGATTGTTGACTGAATGTGCCTTGATGTCGATGATTCTTAGACCAATCTGGGTGTAACTCGTGCCAGGGCCCAGAAATCCGAATATTGGCCAAGCTTGCCCTTTAAGAATCCGGGCTGGTCGAGGGCTATCAAATTTTCTGATACTAATTTATCTCGATCCCAATTAAATCCTGGGAAAAAATTAATTTGGGGCCATTAATGTTCATGACCCAATTTGCACTTTCAAATCCAAGACCTGCATGCAAGAAACTCATTATAAACTTGCAATACCTTGCTTCATTTTCATTGGAATCGAATCTAACAAGAGACATTAGGCTAAAAACAAAGAATGTAGAATATTATTGTAATAGATCTGTTCACAATTGAGGAGATCATAGCTTCCTATATATGAGGTTTAGAACTCTGGATGGCTATTATCAGGAACTCGTCTCCACCTCTTCGCTCACAGGAAACTAGAGCCCATGTTTTCTGGTAGAATACCATACCATGCTCCACATGGAAGCCTTTTTCTCCTTAAATTGTCCTCTGCATGAATACATGCAGCATGAATCCATACGGGGGTGGCAGAATGATGGTAGTAGTACTCATTGCATCCGTAACTCGCTGCCATTGATGCTGCCATGCCGGCCACATGGAAGCCGTTCCCATTTCGAAACGCACCATGCAATCCTGCGGCTTGGGCTGCATCCATCGCACCCAGCTTCCCATAATGTCACCGCTACTTTTCCTGCTCCCGATGAGGCTGGTATCTTCGTACATGGTACTCAAACGCATCCATTGCAACCCTTCGTACATGGGGCACCGAGCATCGCTCTGTGGGATGTCGCGGCGGGAGCTTTGTTTTGGAGCATATAGAGAGCTTTGTCCCAGTTGGTTTCCAAGCTCCCTTTTCAACAATAGATCTAGAAGGTACTGCCCAGCTTTCCAGGAGGTAAGGCTGAAAGATATATATTTGCTTTACGCCATGCCATGCCATGCCACGCCACATGATGGTGGATGTTGATTGGCGGCCTCCCCCTTCATACATACAGCATCGTAACAAATTAATATTCAACGTGTACGTTCATCTGATCATTATTATTTAGCAAATATTCAGCATGTTCGATCATGCTGTTATATATATATATATATATGTCGCGGTTGCATGTGATGCGAAATGGGCAAAAGCACGTAGGAATCCGGGTTTCTCTTTGCGTGCAAGCTTATGGAATCCGGGGGGCGAGGCATCTGGAAGCTTTCTGTGTGGTAGGAATTGTGTTTGTTGTTGGCTCAGAGAAGAAAGAGGCGAAGCCCTAAAAGAGCAGCGTCACCCCCTGCGGTCCGCGGGCCGTACACACCACTCTGCGCAAAGCGTCTGCGGTAACAGTAGTAGTCGTCGGAGAACGATCGAGAGAAAGGCAAAGAGAGAGTGAGTGTGTTTGTCAGAGAGAGAGAGAGGGAGGGAGGGAGGGAGGGAGGGAGTACGTAGCCAAATAAATAAATCAGTGGCTGCAGCTAACTGACATGAGTGCAGACTCGTTTCAGAGACTGCCTATAGCTAGCAATAGATATATCAGAATCTCTCTCCCTCGCGACCACATTTATTGGCAAGAGTTTCCATGTTTGTGCTAACTTAGGGAAAAAAAGGTTGATGCCACTTGAACTGGGTTTTTTGCTTTTCAGTTTCATCGCCGGAAAGCTGCAATCTGAAGCTGCTGCCAGCTTAAGGGGATAGCTAAGTTGGGAATCTAATCTATATTATTGCTTGTTTGTTCCTATAACTTCTGCACTGACACCACATTTAGATTAAGAATGACAGGTCAGGAAAAAGTAAGTTAAAGAAAAAGAAACCCGAAAAAAGATCCCTTCTTCTCCTGTCTCATGCACAAGACACAATGACAGACCAGTGAACAGTAAGCGAAAGCAAAAGATAAAGAAAAAGAACTCACGGAAAGAGACAATGCCTATCTCTCTCTCTCTCTCTCTCTCGTACATATATATATATATATATATATATATATATATAGCCTAATCTAATCTAACGAGGGTTTCATGTTTCGAAAATGGATGTTTAGTTCACTAATTACTAAGACAGCATGTCACCATTTTCTCCATTCCCTTCCCCACCAACATCCTCACCCTCCTCCTCTCCCTCCTCCTCCTCCTCCTCTTCCTCCTCCTCGTCTACACTGGTTGACTCGACAATGTGGGGAGCATGGCCGCCGCCGAACGAGCGGACATGGTCCTTCAGGGAGCGCTTGTGCTTGAAGTCGGAGCCGCAGATGCAGAACCAGAGCTTCCCGCAGTTCTTCTCATGGGTGCGCCAGTCCCCGCGCACGGCAAACGCCTTCCCGCACCTCCTGCACCCGAACGGGCGCGCCCCGTGCTTGCGCTTGTAGTGCGTCTGCAGCGTCCGGAAGTCCTTGAGCGGCCTCGACCTCGGGTGCTCGATGTTGTTCTTGCACCCCTCAGCGCAGCAGTAGCATGGAAGCCTCATCAGCGACGATGAAGCCATCGTCTTCGTCGCTCCCCGCAGCGACTCGGAGCCTTTCCGGTATTGCGAGCCGTGCCCCCACATATGCATCTGTTCAGAGGATCGCATAGCTAACTTAGCATGAGCATGATCGATCGACATACTCATATATAGCACCAGCTTCTGAAAGAGAAAAAACGCATGCAATATATATAGATATATATCAAACCAAAACGCGTTAATTAGATTCTAGCTAGCCAGACCTGCATGTTGTTGAAGCGGTTGAAGGTCTTGTTGCACACGGTGCAGGAGAACTGTGTCGTGCTGACGAGGATCTCAGCCGCAGAGGGGATCCAGTACTGGGTTGGGGTGGAGTGAGGGCCGGCGGTGGTATTGGTGGCATTGGTGCGCCTGCTTGCACTACCGCTTGCACTGGGAGGGCCTATAGATAGGGCGATGGTCACGTTGGACTCTTCGTCGTCCGGCTGCTGGTTCAAGGGGTGGGAGATCAGGTGCTGCTTCTTGGAGTGGTGCTGGAACCAAGCAGTGGAACTGGAAGAGGAAGCCGATGAGGAGCAAGAAGAAGGGTTTTTCTGCTGGCCGGGGGGCCAAAGTGTGAGGAGTAGTATGGAGTGGTCTTCTTCCTCCCCCTGAGAAGAAGACATGGAAGCACCCCCACCACCTTTGGTGAAGAAGCCATGGCTGGGATAAGCGCTAGGTGGAGAGTGCATGACGATTAAGTAATTCCACAGGAGTAAGGAGAAGACTAGTTCTTGTGAAGGTTGGGGAGAGGAGAGGATATATAGGAGCTTGGTGATATGGACGTGTATATATAATATGGGATGGGGAAATTCAGAAGAAGGGGAAGATTGGAGCGAATGATGGATGGATGGATGGATGGATGGATGGAGGCGGGGAGCATACACGTGCAGTGGAAGGGAATAGATGGGTTTTGGCGTGTATAGGTTGGGGGGTAGACAAAAGGCCGGCGAAGGAGGGGAGGTAAAGGCGTGGGACCGCGGCTGGGCAGGGGAGCCCCACCGCCCTCGCCGGCCCGATTCCCGAAAACCTCCTCCCCTTCTCTCACATCTTTTTCATTTCCTCTAGTTCTGGCTGCATTCAAATCGCCTTTAGTCCCTCCTCAACTCCATGTTTTCAATTCCCTCTCTCTTTCTCGCATCCACGCGCGTAGACCCAATAAGAAGCCGCGGATTCCTGGTCCACTTCTTGTAGAGGTTTTCATGCAAAACGGACACGTGTGAGCAGCGAGGTGATGGCTAGATCTGTTTTTTTATATATATTTTTCTATTATTTTTTATAGATAGATTTGCTCCATAGATAACCTAAGAAATAGAGTTGCTGCTTTTTATTTTTTTATTTATAGAGGGTTGGCGCTTAAATATCATCATCTAGTCGTGCCGTGGTGGGGGAGGTTGTGCCTTGTAGGTGAAAGAATAATTGAAATTATTTTTTGGAAGCTGCATGATATTTTATTTTTCAATTTTATTGGGTGCATTTGTATAGGTGTTGTGCAGCTCTCAAAGGACTATGAATTTTTTCATTTATCTATCCGCATGGATCGCAAAGCGATTATTGCGCGATCCAATGATGGATTC
>JAOXJJ010000725.1:12069537-12088730 GCA_025769935.1 Phoenix roebelenii | reverse complement strand
ATGCAAAAGATACAACCTTGTGCCTCCAAGGCAATTCTAATGGGTGAAACTTTGAGGGGGTCAACAAGATGGTAGGACTGTGTTAGGTCTGGTCTAAAATTAGACCAGCCTAGGATTTAAACCTCCAGCCTCAACTCAGCCTATCGCGTGGCTGTCCTGTTTCTGACCCAACCGAGGATGTCCTTTTTTAGCCGCAACAGGCCCAAACTAGGCCACAAAGGACTATGAATTTTTTCATTTATCTATCCGCATGGATCGCAAAGCGATTATTGCGCGATCCAATGATGGATTCATGCGAAGGAAGGTGAATTCTTTTTCCATGCAAAAGATACAACCTTGTGCCTCCAAGGCAATTCTAATGGGTGAAACTTTGAGGGGGTCAACAAGATGGTAGGATTGTGTTAGGTCTGGTCTAAAATTAGACCAGCCTAGGATTTAAACCTCCAGCCTCAACTCAGCCTATCGCATGTCTGTCCTGTTTCTGACCGTCCTTTTTTTAGCCGCAACAGGCCCAAACTAGGCCACCAAATTTCAAAACTCGGTCCGAGCCCAATTTAGACAGGCCATGCTTTCGAACCAATTCACCCCGATCTAGGTTTGTTAAAAGTGAGCTTTCTGGGCTGCTGGGATCAGCCAGGCCCATTGACTGCCCCTTGGTTCTGCCATTATTTTTTTTCAGGAAAAAAAAACCCTACATTTTCTTGGTGAGCAACCAATTATTTTACCCTGCACATTCCTGTGAACCATTAATCAAGATGTGCCACGAGTTATTAATCCAGTCTAAAGATTCCCATCAAAATCATGCTAGCCATGGTCCGCTAATACAATGCCATGAAGGTAGACCCGTCCGATGGATGGCTGTAAAACTTGATTTGTTATCATCAATATTTGGAGCATTAGTTAATCCGAATAACATCTCGATCCACATATATAGTCCTTTTTTGATTTGTGAAAATAGTCTTCTACTCATCGATATATCGAATTCAAGTTCCGTTGCATTTTCGAAAAAGATGGTCCATCCTACAAGCATGAAGTGAAGAAATAAAATCATCGACAATATTTCCGCCACTATCATATTTTTATCATTCCAAAAATGGATTTAGTGTGGACATTTCTGAAGCTTTGGGGTGTAACCATGTTTTCCGGATACTACTTAGCTATTTATTTTAAATTTTGAGGGTCTAAAATTAAGTCAATTGGCTTCAACCTGGTTATTTTTACTTATTTTCTGAAAATTAGGAATGATGTTCCCGATCATACAAGTCTTCATTCTGGATGTAGAGATCAGGAAGCAGCAAATAAAATTATTTAACTTATAAGTGGCCGAGGTGTTGAGGATGGACACAGAGTATGCTTTGGACATAAATCTATCATTTATGAGTTTGGATAAATAAATTATGCAGGGATCCCAAGAGGTTAGACACGCCTCTTAGGATTCAATAAATATTTAACTTTATTAGAACAGCACAAAGTTCTACACCTCAGCGGTGCACCGCATGAACAAACTGAGATATGGTAAGCTGGGTGGTTATTTGAAACAATTATACTATGAATAAAATCCATAAAAATCGAGACGTATGATTGGTGTAGTGCACCGCTATATGCTGTATATGGTGCAGGATATAATTTCTCCATATATACACCTACCCCATTTTTTGATTGGCCATCTCATTTCATGACATCCAACATAATAAAAAAAATAATAGCAAAACACTTTTAACTCGCATACTAGAACTCTCGGCATGATCTATAATGATTTTTTCTTAATAATTACATTTATTATTCCAAGAAAAGAGAAAGGTACATCCCACCAGCTCCTTAAATTTACAAAAAAAAAACACCATGGCACTCAAAAAAAACCTTATTACAGCTTTGATGATAACTTTAAACACAAAAGGGTCACAGAAGATTTGTCCTAAAGTGGTGAACCATTCTCTCATCACTCCACCATGAAATAATACAAAAGCCTAACACAAAAATTTTAAGCATAACACAAAAGCCTAGCTTCATGGTAGTTTTTCTACTGATTATTTGACAGCCTTCATATTTTGGCTAACATATTGATGAATTTTGTATGGCTCGCCACTGCCGCAACGTTTTTGCTTCAAAAAATGAAGACCTGGCTCTCTTGGAACTGTTAAAGGTCTTGTTGACCTGTCAAAGGGAAATAACATAACAAGATAATAAGCATGCATTTTTTTCTTTAATTTATCATTATTGATCAAAGTAAGTCAGCCACTCTTTATTTCTCTTAGCTGCAAGTCCAGCATCGCATCCCAAAGGGTATCAAAAACTACTTTTGGATAGATTAATTATCTAAAATTTAAGGATCCTTCTTAAATTTCAGACCAAAAGACTCCTAAGCCATCGATGAGTCGAGCGCTTCAACGAAAATTTTATCCTCTTTTCAGGCTTGTTCCGTTTGTGCTTACAGAATTGATGTCCATGAAAAAGTTTGGACCATCCGAAGGGCTTAAATCAAACAATTTAGGATGTTTAATTATAGTTAGAAGAAATAAAATTGAGGATCGGCTGCTTGCAGTCTTCTATTTAAGTAATACTCCTGCATGGATCGATAATCAAATTAGCCTTTCACTAGGCCTTAAATAATTTATTCTATAAAATCTTTTCGGTTTCTTAAAAAGATTTTGAAAAAATTAATTAGGCTATAAAATTCTTTTTAAAATAGAGGATCGACTACTTGCAGTCTTCTATTTAAGTAAGACTCCTGCATAGATCGATAATCAAATTAGCCTTTCACTGGGCCTTAAATAATTTAGGCTATAAAATCTTTCGATTTCTTAAATTTTTTTTTCAAAAAAATAATTAGGCTATAAAATTCTATTCAAAAGTCAAGAGGGAAATGGAGAGATAATATATATACCTTCTGAAAGAGCAATTTCTTGTGAAAGTACATGGACAGTACAAACGTAGAACCTCGTATACTCTCTTTATATTAAACGGAGGGAAGGGTTTGAATTAATACATTATTGGAAATATAAATAAACATACGTTATTGCCTCGCACAAGTTACTTTGTTAAAACATTAATCTATATATATATGGTACTTGATCATAGGTAATTCGGGTGGTTCACTGGTTTGGGGACTTTTAAAAACCATGATTAACTCGGGTTGTTAAAGATCTTCAGATATTCTTCATGAAGAAGTAACTGCCCTTCTAGATCACATTTTTGATGGTACTTGTGGGGATACATGTCACCTAAAAAAACCTTCCAAATCCAACGTTGTGTCAAGCTGAGTTAATATGGATCAAGGAAACATGGGAAAGTTCATGAGATGCGATCTTTGATGTAAAATCTTGTCTGAGGTGAGTAAGAAAAGCTTATAATAATCATTTGAGGGCCCATTATGGAACCACTAAAGTTCTCAAAGGCTATTCTCTCAGTCAATCATGATGACTCTGGCTAAAATTGTGCTTTGGCCTTTTTATAAATTTGCGTCTCTAAGTGCTGATGTAAGTTCAGAGGTTGCTTTCTTTTGAATGCTTCTTTCCATGTAGCCTCTTGTTGAGTTCAGAAATTTGTCCTGCATTATTCCTCTCCTATCCTAGCAAAAAGTCCTGCATAGTCATGTATTGACATTTGTTTCTATTTAGCCTCTCTGTGTCATCATCTTCTTTCCACCAATGTGGAAAGGATGACTTGTAAAATTTGAGAAATTGTTAGCGAACGGATTCGTAATTATATTTCTAGTCAAATTTTTCATTACCGTTGTGGAAGGAATGGTCTGTCGAATATCGGCATCAGTTGCGCTTTTGGAACCATCTCCTTTCTCATAATCCTTATCTCCTCTTCCTCTATAACCTGCATATTGTTAATTGTGTCTCCTTCTATGTCATCACTGTAATTGTGCACTTTCATATAGTATATATTGAATGATGAGAACCAGTATCATGATATAAACACCTTTAGGAGCTTCTCTTCGAATCTCCGAAGGATCTCCAAGGAATAATTTTTGCTTGAGACCTGCATGAAAAATTTAGCCTTAATACTGACAGGATATGAATTTCAGCTAAATCTTATCTTGGTCAGTATTTAACGCGATAATGAAGAGATATCATCAGACAGAAAGAAGATGACTTGATTTCAGAGTATATAGAGGCTTACTAGGTGATTGAATCCAGCACGCCTGGCCGCTCTTTGCTCGGTGTGTAGCTTAAAATTCAATGGTTTTGTCTGCTCCTTTACTGGCGGTTTTGGTAAGTTCTGTTGATCAAAATTGTCATCATTTGCTATGAAATAACTACAAAGATTGTCTGAGGGAGTGTAACAAGAGAATTTAGGGGATGTCGGATTACCTGAGGTTTATCGGTTGTCAGTGGCAAACCTTGCGCAACAGGAATCCTTAGTTTGGCCTCCTCAGCAACCAATTCTTGCACTCTTTTTGCAAATGCTTGCTCTTTTATCTGTCCTCGTTGCTGTCATATAAGGTGGAAGGCAAGATGCATGAGTCTGCCCTTCCTACTCTTTCTTGCAGCGAATATAAAGCTTAAAAGAATGGTATCCCATTTCTCAATTTTCTTTCGAAAAAAAGGAGAGATTCTACTATGAGATTGTTCTATTGCTGTATACATAAATATCAACTTGGGCTAGGCTATCAACTCAGTGACCATGATAGATTGGAGAGGGTAGGTGATCTACTTGCATGGAAATTAAAGTGGTTAGAATTCAGTCAGCAGTTTTGGTTGGTATACCCAAGAAGTGACTGGGTACTGCAGTTGCATATGATGTTATTGAACAGCATTACCTCGGTTTGGAGTCTAAAGGGTTGAGGCTGGCCACCTTTGACTCCCCTTTTGGTGTTCGAGCTGGGTGCAATCTTTGAAATCTTGAAGAGTTCAAAAAGCAAGGAGAAAAATAAACAAGTGGGGGGAAGATCAGCAGGCAGAAAAACTCCAAATGCTACTAAAAGTTGGAAGTACTGGTGTTGTTTCTGAAAGCAAAGCACTATGGAAATGCTTCTCAACCAACCTTTGGGGAAGTAAGCTTGCCGGGGTCCTCCATTTTGGGGTGCTGAGGGAATCTCACGTGCATGAGCCTATTTATGCACATAAAAAGGAGGTGGTTAAGGGAGTAGTTTTCAGCTCCGCTGCCATTTCACCAGCCTTTTGGATTCCTTCAAGACCTCATTCATTGATCCAAAATTTCTAATAGAATTTGGTCCCAAGTCCTACCAACCTTCTGATACAATCTCCCATCAGAAAAGTGCTCCCAACAAACTCACTTTAAGTTGGGACTGAACTTTTCCCCACAAAGAGCACAAGGATGACAGATTAACGACTACGCGGTCGCTAATCAAGTTTGTTATGGTGGGGGTAGTCCCCTTGTTGCATCAGATTCAGCTGCCTCTCGAAGATATGCGAATAAAACCAAAGTTTGCATTGCCAAGGAAGGCTAGTTTTACCAATTCGACGGCGCTGCCGACATGTTTCAGACCCGAAATTTGTCGCTAATTAATCATGAAGCTTACTAATGGCATTGCTTAGAATGTGTTCCTGGCATAAGAAGCTTGTGGACATTGCTGAGTTAATAGCTTTAGGAATCCTTATCAACACTATTGTGAATGCCCCTGAGGCCACTCATGTTATAAAAAGCAAAACAACAGTAAGCCAATCGTTGGACAAACTTTTAGGACACCTTTCCCTTTTTTTTCTTTTTTTTTTTGCAAATAAGAGTAATGATGAGTCCGGTGATGCATCTGCCTCACGTTCATGGTTTCTGGTGATGGACTGGCATCAAGAAAATTTTTATTAGACAATAGGTAACACATGGTACCGTATCTCATATTAGTATACCTTTACTTTAGATAATAATATTTCATTAAAATCTGGTGCTAAGTATGCTTCTTCTGCTCGAATAAGTAAGGGAATTAAGCTTCCAGTTTGGTCTTAGGTATACTTCTTCTAATGGATCTTTACTTATTAGACTATGAACTAACTAAGCCACGGCTTATCAAAGATGGAAAAGCATGGAGCACTTGATATCCCTTAGAGAAGAACAAATACAAACAAAAGGATGACTTCCAATTGATGACAGAAGACTAACTTCAAAGGCTTTCATAACATCTAACAGTATAGGTATTTGTTATATGTTAGAATCATATTTCACATATGTTCAGATTTTCTTTTAATGTTCAGTAGTCTTTATTGTAGTTTAGACAGTGGAGTCCAATATTTAAGACGAAATATAGTCTTGGGCGAGCTCATTCTCTTAGCCTAGTAATTAGTATACAATTATAAGCATTTATAAAACATTTAATGGGCTCGTGTTTATCTCCATTTGTCCAAGATTGTCTCCGAGTCAACTTGGAAATGGTGGAGGATGCTTCTCAAACCTCCTCTGTTTTCCTCCAAATCGGAGAGCCACAGAGGGATGGCCCAAGCTCTTAGAAAAATATGAACAACAGGTATTGGTTGCGGTGGAAGAAAAAGTGGATATCAACGGTAGAATTGGAAATGAACCTAGAGTTATTAAAATAAGCAAATCATTTTAATTCAATGTAAGCTCCTAGAGATGGTACTCTAACCTCCTCTTAATTTCTTCTTGCAATAGTTACCATACTCTCATGCTACTTTATACAACATCTCCCAATTTAACCAATGGTTAACACTAGTATAGTTATGTTTAGACCGATCCATTGTTTATACTGAAGTCGCCCTTTAGTAAAGCAGCCGCTCTCCAAAGATTTGAAGGCTCCGTCTCTCCACATCAATCCACATAAAGCTATCTCTGCCCTCTACCTAACTTACTATCGCCTCCAGATCCAGCATCAAAACCCTCCCACAAGTGGCAGGGCCAGGATTTAGCTTGAGGAAGACATTTGTAAAAATTTATTATCTTTTACAAAAAGGATTTTAACATGTCAACCTACTATGAAATTTGTAAATGAATTTCTGCTACACATGTATTGTGTAGGAAGAATATGCATTACAATGCAATCCATTCTCATATGAACGCAAAATCAAACCACACAAAAGTGGATTTTTTTTTTTTTTGTTTCTTTTTTTGAGATAACAATATGCACAAGATGATTGAAGGAATTTTACTGAAGTAGTTTTTGTAAAAAGAATTGAAGTGGAAGAAATTGAAGTGAAAGACATTGAAGGAATGAACTTCTTTCTTGTTATCTAAAATGTACAAAGAGTGGCCAATATACAGACATGAGTCCAAAAAGTAGTACAAGTGTGGTTGTATAATGGTAATACAAAGTAATACAAAGTAGTATAAGAAAAGTACAAAAAAAGGGAAATATATGTAATTTCCATATACTCAACATCCCCCCCTCAAACTCATGTCGACCATGTAGAAGCCAACTTGAGTTTGCTAACAAGTTCACTGAGACGACCAGATAGGTGAGACTTCCTGAAAATATCAGCAAGCTGATCTGCAGAAGTAATGGGTTGTAAGTGAAGAGTGCTAGCATTGAGATGTTGCCGGATTAAGTGACAATCAATCTCAATGTGCTTAGTATGCTCGTGGAAAACATCATTGTGGGCAATCTAAATAGCACTCTAATTATCATAGTGAAGAGAAGAACTAGATAGCTGAGGGGCATCCTTGTCAGTCAGTAAGCATCGTAACCATAATAGCTCAGAAATGGTATCAGCAAGTGTGTGATACTCAGCCTTAGTGGTAGACCGTGCGACAGCTGTCTGCTTCTTACTCCGCCAAGAAATGAGAGAAGACCCAAGTAAGAAGCAGTAGCCAGTAGTAGACCGATGATCTGTAGGTTCACCGGCCCAATCTGTATCAGAATAGGCGCTTAAGTCAAGAGAAGATCGGGAAGAGAAGTGTAAGCCATGAAAGAGAGTTCCCTTGAAGTAGCGCAAAATCCGAAGAACAGCAGCACAATAGAGAGAACGAGGCTCATGCATGAATTGACTGACCATGTGAACAGCATAGGCAATGTCTGGCCGGGTAACTGTAAGATAGGTAAGACTGTCAACCAACTGCCTGTAGAGAGTAGCATCAAACAGAGGCACACCATTGGTAAGATTGAGCTGAGCATTATACTCTAAGGGAGTACTCGCCGTCTTACTATCTATCAAGCCTACCCTCGAGATAAGGTCTGAAGCATACTTGGCCTGACAGAGATGATAACCATCGTTAGAGGAGGTGACCTCAATACCAAGAAAGTAGCTGAGAGTACCCAAATCCTTCAGCTCAAAGTGTCGGCTAGGAAAATTCTGAAGAGCACGAATGCCAGCAGCATCGTTACCAGTAATAATCATGTCATCAACATAGAGGAGCAGAAGGATAGTGCCAGCAGTAGACTTTCGGATGAATAATGCAGAGTCATAAGAACTAGGTACAAACCACTGCTAAGCGATAATAGAGCTAAACTTAGCAAACCAAGCGCGCGGAGCTTGCTTTTGACCATAGAGAGCACGATGAAGGCGGCAAACTTTGTGAGGAGGGTGCTCATAGCCAGGACGAGGCTTCATATAGACTTCCTCAGTAAGATCGCCACTAAGAAAGGCATTTTGATATCCATCTAAAACAACTGCCAATGTCGAGCTGCAGCAACTGCAATCAAGGACCTAACAGAGGTAAGTCTAACAAGATAAGCAAAAGTCTCCTCATAATCAATATCGTACTCTTGAGTGAAACCCTTCGCAACAAGACCGAGTCTTAATTTTGTAAACCCACTAACATCCCACTGTAGACTTTCCAGGGGGCAAATCCACCAGATCCCAAGTATGAGTTTTTGTAAGGGCATCTAACTCATCAGACATTACTTTCTGCCAAAGAGGGTTAGTACTAGCCTCACGATAAGGGTGAGGCTCGTGGAGGGTGGCAAGGGCATAAAAACAATGATGATTTTGTAAATGTGGAGGAAGTGTTCTTATCCAACTAGAACGACGAGGTGCGATGGCTTGGGAAGGCTCGGGTGCAGATGGAGGAAGTGGTGGGTCTGGGATAGACTCGAGAGGATGTGATGCCCCATGATCAACAGGCGGGTTAGAGTCATGGAGAGGAGCCGAGTACAGATCGCTTGAAGAGTTGGCATCACCTGCCAAAGGGTTAGCAGACTTGGGAAACAAGGCAATGGACGGATCAATAAATATTAGTGAGTGACTGGTGTGGACAGTGGACGGATGGGAAAGAGGAAAGACTGGTGAAGAACTTGTGTTCCCAAATGTCCACATGATGCGATAGTCGAAGGCGCTTAGCTATGGGATCATAACAACGGTAGCCTTTTTGTTCAATATTATAACCAAGAAAACAACACGGCCTGGAGCGAGGCTCTAACTTGGTACGTTCATGTGAGGGTAGGAGAACAAAGTAGACACAACAAAAGACCCGAAGAGAACGATAGTCAGGAATTTTACCATGTAAAAGCTCAAAAGGAGTTTTGTTACGAATAGTGGGTGAGGGGATACGATTGATAGTATAGACAATGGTAAGAGCAGCTTCACTCCAAAAACACTCAGGAAGAGAAGCAGAAATGAGAAGGGATCTCACTGTGTCTAGAATGTGACGATGTTTACGCTCAGCACCACCATTCTGTTGTAAAGTGTAAGGACAGGAGCGTTGGGAGAGAGTGCCATTTTGTTGTAAATACTCAAGAAATGATTTCTCATTATACTCTAAAGCATTACTAGAGCGAAAAATTTTTATGGTGCGAGAAAATTGGGTGTATACCATTTTTTGAAAACTTTTGTAAATCTCAAACAATTCAAAATGCTTAGGCAAAAGATAAATCCATGTATAACGAGAATAAGCATCCACGAAAATGACAAAATAGCATGATCCCCCCTCACTGGGAGTCGGGGTAGGCCTCCAAATGTCGGAGTGAACAAGATCAAAAGGAGCAGAAGAAGATGAGTCATTAGTCCTAAAAGGTAAATGAGTTGGTTTGCCTAATTGACAAGAAATGCAATCAAACTTGTCAAAATCTATGGAGCCAAGACGACCATTAGAAGCCAACAACTGAATGCGAGGCAAGGAAGTGTGACCCAAGGCGAGAATGCCAAAGACTGGAAGAGGTGGTGAGAGCAGCAATTGGCGAAGATTCTATGAGAGAAATTTGCAAGCGATCCATCTCAAACAAGCGTCCAACCTTATGGTCTGTCCCAATTAACTGACCCATCCGTGGATCCTGCACATCACAACCCTAATTAGAGAAGTGAAGCTCAAAAACTAACTCACAAAGTTGACGAACTAACAAAAGGTTCAAAGATAACTTGGGTACTAAATATGCATTTCCAACAGTATAGTTGGAAGTGGAGATGGACCCAATATGACTAACAGGTATATGAGAACCATTAGTAGTGTAAATAATATGGTTAGGGTTAAGGGCAGTTTTCTTAGAAAAAAGGGTTGAATCGGGTGTCGTATGATTACAACAAGCAGAATCTATAAACCAAGAGGATTAAAGTCTCAATATCAGATGCAGTGAGAGCAGTGGTATGAGAAGACTCAGAAGCAGATGAGCCAATAGAAGCAATTGCAACAGTCTGCTGGAGGGGACCTCAGGACTCGCAAGCCTTCTTGTTTTATAACTTCAAACAATCTTGAATCAGATGACCATCCTCCTTGCAATATCTACAGAAAAGCTTCTTAGAAGATAACTGAAACTGTGGTGGAGGAAGTCTTATTAGCTACATCCATAACAATTTTTGTAGACTGTATCTTCATTGTGGAACGACGAGTTTCTTCAGAAATCAGTTTGGCAACTGCACCATCCATAGTAGGAAGTGGTGTGCGATGAAGAAGTGCAGCCCGAGTAGATTCAAAATCATCTCGGAGAACCATCATGAAATGCATGAACCTTTTACGGTCGCGATACTTAGCAAATAACTCGATGTCGGTGGTATAATGAAGTTGAGATGCGGCACCAGCCAACTCATCCCAAAGAATAGAGACTTGAGAATGAAAGTTTGAGATGGACTGACCTGGTTCCTGACGCATCTGGTAAAGTTTGGTCTCTATCTAAAACTGAAGTGATGCATCGTTGGTGCAATTGTATCGGTTCGCCAAGAAGTCCCATGCAGCTCTAGCATTTTCAAGCATAGGGAGAAGGTTGCCAATGGATGGCATAGAAGTGTTGATAAACTAAGAGAGAATCTTAAAGTGAACACTTTCCTATTCCTCTAAGAGACCAGCATACTCCAAAGCCGACTCAGATAGGGTCCTTTTACGTTTAGAAAAATCCCCAGAGACATAATGCCACAATTTTCTTCCTTTGAGAAAAACTTTCATATTGGAAGCCCATATACTATAATTGGTCCCATCCAAAATAATCTCAATAGGACGATAACATCATTTTGAGAAGACATATTTGATGTAAGAAAGAGAAAATAGAGGTCATCAAGACTTATGACCTGAACTTTGAAGTGGGCTGAACTATGAACTGGCCTTCCAAATGCTCCGATGGGCGTGAGACTTCGTCGGCAAGAAGATCGATGATAGATGAATAATCCGATGGCAACAGATTGTCGAAGTCTTCCAAATGCTCCAAAATGACACAGACAGCCTCGAAAATAGTAAAAACAAGACCAAAAGAAAAACCAGCAAACCTGGGATGTGCTCTCACGAAATGAAGCTAAAAAGGGGCACCAAAATTCTCTGGATGCTCTGATACCATGTAAAAAGAATTAAAGTGGAAAAAATTGAAGGAATGAACTTTTTTCTTGTTATCTGAAATGTACAAAGAGTGGCCTATATATAGACATGAGGCCAAAGAGTAGTACAAGTGTAGTAATATGGTAATACAAAGTAGTATAAAGTAGTATAAGGGAAGTACAAATGGAAGTACAAAAAAAGGAAGATATATGTAATTTCCATATATCTCAACAGTTTTAAATCACCCAATAAATGGATTATTTATAAGTATAATTGTATGAATAAAATTTAAATGTGATAGGCAATAAATACTGACAATATAAACACGTCACAATCCACTAAAATTATCTTTTTCAAGGGTTAATGGAAAGTAAGGCACCACCGCGTATTTTATTGCGATGAAAATTAAGTGCAAGAATGGTTTTAGCTATAAGGTCTTGTCCACTAATATTACTGGATAAATCTTTTTGCAAAAAATATTTTCAGCTAAATCATAATGCACATGATCCAATCGGAGAGAAGAAAGATTTTTTTCAAGGGGCTTAACTCGAATCTCTTGAAGATAACTAGAAGAAGATGGAATAATATAAAAGTAAAGTTTAGGTCTCATTTTTTTTCCATTGATCATCGAAAAAATGAGGTACATAGTCTCTATTTATAATATGAGGTATGCTCTAACACAATTTTTGTCGGATTGCTCTTTTTAAACCTAATAAAATTCTTTTTTCTAAAATAGACATTTATTGTAGAAATCTTTTAGAAAAAACTAAAAATTTCGAAGAGGTAGATCTCGACTTCTACATCAACTCTCTCTTCTGTCGCTCTGTTAGATTTTTATTAGGTAAAGAGCTATGCCCAATCAAAGTTTTACCCAAAAAGGAAATTTTCGGTTTGACTAGCTCGTTTTGGGCTTCAAGCAATGGAATTTCGACCCAATACCACCTCTTGGCCTAAAGTTGTAGATCTAGAAAAGGTACACAATTTCAAAAAAAAAAAGATCATCTCAATCGGGCATCATATGACCAAATTATAGCCTTCTAATATTTAGCCTATGACTGGCTTCCTGATGTATTGAATCTCGCTCCTATCTAGCCATGCTCATAGTGATCAAAGTAGCGCACATCGAGTCTGGAGATCTTCCTGGATTAGGGCCCCCTTCTTTAGGAGATTTAGGTCCCGCTAAATTGGAACTAAAGGTGGGGAAACACCTGCTTCCCCATCCCATCTAACTTTAGTGGAGATGGTTTCTGGCCTAGCTTTTATTCTCTCTCGAGTCTCGGCAAACTATTTGCTATGCTTGTGCATCTAGACTCCGTGGTAGAGACGCTCCTTGTCATCCTTCCTCGTCGTTGACAACTACGGTAACTCATCGATCTTGATCTCGATAGATCAGTTAATGGAACCAAAAAATGAGAGCTTCGCCTTTTAAATGTAGTATCGGATTTTTGTACTATCATCACAAATTTTTTATTGGCATTAACAAGTCATTTTGCTTGGGTAGCAATTGCAAGGTCAATGTTATTTTGTGTTCTAGAGGCAAGGATCATGAACACCTTTCCATCCTTTACGAGATGATACTTCTTCATATGCCGATAAAAGACTGCATATCGATTCTAAAGGTATGGGCTCCCAAAAATAATATGGCAAACATTTAAAAAAACTACTTCACAAGTTACCTCGTTAATATACCTCTCAGTTATGGCAAATTTGAAGGTATATTGCTTAATAATTTTCAATTCAATGTCCTTTTGAATCCAACCAAGAGGGTAGGGATGTGGATGAGGCTTAGTCTGCAACACCAGCTTCTGAACCAAATTTTTAGAGATAAGGCTCTTTTAGCTTCTAGGATCTACAATAACCTTAATGAAGCACTACTTCATCTGGATCTTCAGATGAAAGAGTTTTTTTCGTACATCTAAATCTGCTTCAATTGTTGTCTCAGGTTTACTCGTCATTAGGCTCAATTTAGAGTATGCTTGCTCAAGCTCACACAACTCCTCAACTTCTACGGTATTGAGAACCGCCTTTTCCTTCTTCTTACAATCATCTTCTTTTTGCGTCTTCCTCTTCGACTGCAGCTCGGGCTGAAGTTTCCAACACTTCTTCTTGGTGTATCCATGAAGGTTACAACGATCACAATAAGTTTTCTGAGTTGTGTTGGTGTGCCTCTTGCCTTGCTCCCTCTCTTGACATAGATTTCCACCTTTTTTTTGAACTTGTTGCCCTTTTTACCTTTCCTAGACTAATTTTTCTCTTTAATCCCTATGACCTTCATGCTAGCTTTGATAATATATTCAACTTTGAATAGTTTCAGCTCCTTTCGGATTTTCTCATGGAGACCACTGATGTACTTTATAAAAACCACATGATTGTCGATAGAGATTTCGTGTGAGATTGTTTGCTTGTGAAAGTCCTAGACAAACTGATCATACTTCTATCGCATGTACTGCCACTTGATTCACTAAACCTTCTCATGGTCGATTGGGTAGAATTGCTTCTTAATTAGGCTTTTGAATTTGTTCCATGCCCAATTTGAAACATTGTTATCCCTCGTGTGCGAATTTTACCAGGTAAGAACATAGCTAGAAAGCTTGAGACGAGCAAAAACTACTGGTCGTGTGCGAATTTTACCAGGTACTATCTACTTAAGTATCTATAGATAGTAAAATATGTCTCTAACTGGTCAAGCCAGTTATCTAGCTTTTCTGCTTCAACAACTTTATCATATATAGGGACCTCAATTCGAGCCTCAACTTTAAACGATTGAAGAGAGAGATTTCTCATACCTTTAGGTCACTCCTCCTTATCCTCCTCATTGAATGGTGGATCTTCATCTCAAACCATAGGAGACAGCTTCACAACATTAGTTGCTGGTGATTATGCTGGAGATATTGCTAATATGAAGACGATCTTGATGAGTTGGGCAATCTTTTCCTCTAATTGTATGAGACATCCTTTATCTCATCATCACCCATTGAGGAAGAATTAGCAGCCACACTCATCTTTGTCTTTGGATGTACTTGAAGCATGGATAGCCCTTCTCTTAATTCTTTATATTGTTCACACGTCTGGACCATGAACAGTGGGCCCCACAAATATAAAGAACCGAAGCTCTGATACCAACTTGATCCGATCGGAGAGAAGTATGATTTTCTTCAACCCGCTCAACTCAAATCTCTTAGAAGATAACTAAAAGAAGATGGAATATTGCGAAGTAAGATTTAAGTCTTCTTTTCTTTCATTGATCATAAAAAAAGAGGTACATTTTTATTTATAATGTGAGGTTTGCCTTAATACAATTTGGGTTGGAATTTTTTTCTAGAAATCTTCTAGAAAAAGCTAAAAATTTTGAGGAGGTAGATCTCAACTTCTAAATCAACTCTGACTGCTGTCATTCTACCAGATTTTTATCGGATAAAGAGCAATGCCCGGTCAAAATCTTATCCGAAAAGAAAACTTTCGGTTTGACCCGACCCATTTTAGGCCCCAAATGATAAAATTTTGGCCCGATACAATCTCCTAAAAGGTGGGCCCAAAGTTGTAGATCTCGAAAAGATATCCAATTTCAAAAAAAATATTATCTTAATCGGACATCGTATGACCAAATTATGACATCTTGAAGTTTGACCTGCGACTCAGCTTTCTGATGTGGCGAATTTCATTCGTGAACCCTATTCTACTATACTTGTAGTGGTCAAAGTAGTCCATAATGCGTATAAGGATCCTCCTAGATCAGCACATTAGAGAAATTGTCTGAGATTTGACATTCCCGAGTTGTCTTTGCCCTCCAAGTATCCTGCAGCCAAGGTCTTGCTCGATGGACCACCAGTTTCCATGTCATCGGCCATCTATTAATTTGCTCTCCAAGCAAGTAGCAGGATCTGATCAACACAAAACAAATGATAGGGCTCATCATTGTTCATCAAGCCCTCTGGCTCTGCCTTTCCTCACCACCATCTCGATATCTTTACCCTGCCAAATCCTGCCATCTTCTCCATCGATACCTTGGCCAGTAAATAAGAGAATTCGTTCAACAAGACAAATGAATGTGAGAAACCTAGAGCATGTTAATTCATCTGTCTTTTTTATGCAACATCCAGTATACCAAGAGGAGGATCAGAACAGAGCACAAGAGGACATCCAGATTATGAACTTGAAAGAACCAGAACAACTTGAAGTGGATGATAACTGAGTTTGGTTTATGTTGGATCCAGCTGCCCAAGCCTTCAACCCAACCTCAATAATTTTAGGGTTGGTTTTTACCACAAAATCACCATGTTTTGGGCCTGGCGGACATGCTGAAGGTGAACTCTTCATGGGTCTTGCTCAGCAGGTGCTGCCCACCTTCCCCATGCTCTGTTCCAGATGCTGATCCAAGAAGAGTATGGCAAGCCATTACCTTATGGATCGACCGGTTGCGGCGCAGCTTCCTCTGGATTTGGTCTTGGATTTGGTCGGATTGGAGTGCCACTTGAGAGTGGTCAAGTTATACCCTGTCTCTTGTGTCGATACAAGCTGACGTAGATGCAAAGGTTTTGTCGTTTGAAAACAATTTATCCCCACCATCCCTCCTTTCTGCCCGCTCGGCCGGATGCTAATCATGTTATTCCATGTTAATCAAGGTAGCATTTCCGGAAATAAATAATGTACGGCCAAAAGGTAAGTAGGATCACCGAATGAAGATCGCCTCTTATTAGAGGTTCGATGGTGAGCCAAAAATCAGGTAAGTCACCGTTTGAGATTATCAAGGCGACTCCTGTTTATTGGTTTGGATGAGGTTTTTTTCTCCACTAATTATCAGACGCTTGGTTTGGAACTATTTAGCTTCTTTTTCGTGCATCTATTTCTCTCCTCTTTTGACGATGTAACTCATCTCTGCTTCTCATCTCTGTTGTAAATACGATTAATCTTTAATAAAAGTTGGGTGGTTCTTACTGCCTCCCCTTTACATCAAAAAGAGATTACCAATGCGTTTAAAACTATTAAATTCTGGAACTAGTCATACCTCTTCAGTATTTTTCCTATGCATATAAATGTCTACTCACAAGCATCTTGCTTCCTATGCATATCAAAGAAATAAGCAGTTCAGTGTCAAATAGGAATGAACATAACTCCCTTGTAATTGGTGTTTTTTGGTAGGAAAAAAGAAAAACACCAGCTACAAGGGAGCTATGTTGATACATATTCAACACTGAACTGCGAATTGATGTTTGATGATCATGTTCATCATATATTTCTGCTCTGAAAGGATGCTGTGACAATCAAAAAAAAAATACAGAGAAAAACAGTGGGCACATCAGGTAATGGATGACTGAAGCTTGACACTATTAAAGTAGTAGACAAACAATTAAAGGAGAACCCACAGAATGAACAAGAAGATCAAGTGAGTCTGCCTCAAATTCAAGGACGGTATGGTTGTGATTTACAAAGAGCAAAACACCAAATTCTGCAGTGATTCCTGGCCCAAAAATTAATTCAAATTTTGCTGGAAATCCAGCATCCAAATGTATACCAGTCAGTGGACAGATACATTCCATTAGTAAATCCCTTACAAACGAACTTCAAATTTAAATGAAATAAAATAACTAATGATTCAGATCGGTGCCTTGTGCAGTAACATTAGGAAGTTTTCTTGTTTCTCAAAGTTTTGGTAGACATGGAGACTTTCATTGTTACTCTGAATTCAATCAGATATCAAATAAAACGCTATCCAGCCGTCTCTTTTAAAAATCAGACAACTGCAGAGCTTAAGCTTCACGCATCAGGAGTGAACAATACTTTCCATCATCAGTTACCCTACAGAGGAAGCAAATACTAGCAAGCCATACCGGAGTAATGACTGCCGACTAAAAACCAATATAAGTAACTAATCCTGACTATGTCATCATCACGGATCACTCTTGTCAGGTTGCAATAAAATTCAACAGCAGAACCAAGAAACATGAATATCTGAACGCGGATCAACTAATAAAAATTAGCAAGCATGCAATAATTGACAGAATATATTACGTAGTTAACCAGAGACATGGTGCAACCAAGACAAGACATAAGCATTAGTTTGAGCCATGGTTCCAAGATGAGACATAAGCATTTATCTCCAGCACAGAAAGAGACATGTGCCTCTGTTAGACCAAAAAAAAAAAATTAAAAAAATAATTTTTTTTGGGCATAAATATCTGCTTAAATATTAAATTTTGCATAATATCCTTCCAAAATTGATATTTGTATGTATATCCTCATAAAATACTTGTTTTGCTATTCTATCTTTTTTTTATCCTCGTTTTTGCATATGTACCTACACCATCTAATGCCATTAAAAAATTAATAGTTTCATATTAAAATAACTAAAATATATTTAATGGGTAGAGGTGCAAAAAAATTTATAAGGCAATTGCCATTGAGGATAAAAAAGTAATTTTAAAATTCTATTTTATTTTTAATTAAAATAAATATGATTTTTATTAACGGTATTAGAAGAACCGTTATATTGGGACATTTGTGCAAAAATAGTATTTTATGAGGGTACAGAAATAAATATAAGTTTAAGATAGTATTCATGTAAACTTAAATTTTTAGAAGGATATTCATGCAAAAAATCTAAAAATAATAATAAGTGAGTTAGTACCAATATTTCACGTGTACCATGCCAAAATAAAATTAATTAAAATATTTAATAATTTTTCCTTTCAACTTTCCACTTCCTTTATTTTTATTTTTTTCTTGAGACCAGAATTTTCATTTTCCAGGATAAATATAGGTGGTAAGTAGCAGTGTCGTGTCAGCAATGTAAGCAGGCTCTGAGCCCGCAACTAAGCCCACGAAATATGGATGGATTTCAAAGTTGCACTGGATTCCGAAAGATGCTGGACAGTAAAAGCAAGCACTATACGATGGGCTCGCCGGAGGAGAAGGAGGAGGATGCGGCGGTGGATGCTTCGGAGCAAGCCAAGAACAAGAGCCGATGGGCATATGCTACGCGCACCGGGTGCTTCAGGCTAGCTCAGTCCTACTAGAAAGTGATTCGGCTACAATGATCAGCTGGGACCGAAAGGGCCCGAGTAGTGACGGAGTAGTTCATTCCTTGCTCTGCGATATTTGGATGATGGTGCATAAGGACGTCACATTTCAGGCCATGCATGTATATCGTAAAGTTAACGGGGCGGTCGACTGGGTGGCGGCATATGTAGTGAGCCACTCAGAAGGCACTCTATGGACTAGCAAGGGAGAGATGCTCGGAGTACTTCAAGATCTTTTGTTTTCTGATTTTATTGGGTGTATTGATGTTTGCGAGCAGATGATTGATTCGCCGGCGCGGCCAAAGCTCCGCACCAGCGGGTATGCTTCTGTGACGGCGCCTTTGAGGGCAGCGACGTTACATTTGGACGACATAGTATTGCTTTATGTTTTTTTTTCGGTTTTTACTATCCTGTTTTGAAATGTTGGAATTTTCTGGCAGCGGTCGCGGCTTTATTTATTTATTTATTTATTTATTTATTTTATTATTTTATTATTATATATATTTTATTATTTTATTTATTCATTTATATATATATTTATTTATTTAATTAATATTATTTTTTTTTCTTTCTTTTTTTTCTTCTATT
>JAOXJJ010000725.1:12007007-12031528 GCA_025769935.1 Phoenix roebelenii | reverse complement strand
ACCTCATCCAGCTATCACTGATCATTCAGGCTCGCCTGCATGGTAGTTTGGATCAGTGCCACCTCGTCATTTGGAGCCAGGCCAGCCCTGTCGCACCCATGTTAGGCGCCTGCCGCGGCCATACTGCCCAGACCAGGCAAACAGCCTGCCCAGCGCCAGGCCATAGCCAGCTAGCCCAGCCAGAGTCCTTGCAGCGCCTATGCCCCTGGCCTGCCTGCCAAGGGCCATGCCATCCTGCCAGCAGCCTGCAGTCCAGCCATTCCACCCTGCCAGCCCCTGCAGCACCCCAGCCATGGCCAGCCACTGCAGCAACCCAGCCACAGCCTAGCCTTGCTGCCAGCCATGCCACCAACCATACCAAAGGCCTGCAGCCACCATGCCAAGGCTGCAACCTTGTGCCACATGCCACCTAGGCCTTGGCCATGCCAAAGCCCTATGAGACCATGCCTTAGCCACTTCTTTGGGCAGTCACATGAGGACTTGGATGCCTATAAATAAAGCCTTGGAGAGGCACATTTTAGGAACCTTATGTCATATGTATTCTCTTGTATTTCGGCCTTAGGCTTGGAAAGGCATTTTGCCTTAGTGTAATCGGTCCTAGAGCATGTTCTAGGACTTGGGCTAGTGGAAACCCATCATACTCTCCACTAGATTGCTTTGTAACCTTGTTTTGGGAATAGAACTCACCTCAAGCTTTTCTCTAAATTCCTGTGTTCTTGAGTTGTTTTCATCCAAGACAAGGGTCGGGCCAAGCTGCAACCAGTAGACCCGCCCCTTGCCTTGATTCCCTTGAGTGCTAAGAGTCCGTACTCTATCTGGCGTTACCCCAATCGGCCCTAAATCAGCAACTTATCAAGGAGCGCACGCGGAGCTTGCGGCAAGAGTGGTGTGGAGGCTTAGGGCCGAAAGCCTCCCTCCATCACACCAGCCCTTGCGTGCGCACTTGAGCGCGCACGCACAAAAGGCAGAGCAAGCGCAAGGCTCGGCCGAGACTGCATCCGGCCGAGCGCATCCAAGCTAATCGGGTCCAAAGCCAGCACACGGGACAAGCCCAATCAATGACAAGTCAATCAGTCCGAGCCCGTGCACATCGAACCCGGACCAGCCAGCGCATGCGCACCCAAAGGCCAAACAAGGCAAGCCACGATCGGCCGAGCCAAAGGCACGGCCAAGAGACAAGTGGCAATCATCCGCGCGCGACAGCAAACAAGAAAACTCCCTGCAAGGCAGCGCTCGGCCAAGGATAGCAGGCCGAGACACATGGCAGAAATCCAAGCGCAAGCGTGCGGATAAACATGGAAGGAGCACGCGCAGAATCAACGAAGGAGCCTACAAGCTCTTCAATAGAGTTTGGCGAGCGAAGACATGAGTGGCCGAGATGCAACAGGCTGCGAGATGAACGGACAGCAAGAGGCCAAGTCACCAATCCGCGAGAGCAAAAGCAGCTGGAAGCGCGTCCCGGTAAATCAAGAAGTGCGTCCCGGGAGTCTATCCGGCCAACCAACGAAGAGACCAAATCGGGCCAACCGCGGACAAGTGGTGGCATCCGCACGGGACACGCGCCTCGGCCAACCGAGCAACGCATCCCAGGCGTCCAATCCATTTCAGCACATGGCCGAAGGGGCCAAACATAGTTAGACCCCTTGTGGCTAAGTTAGAATCTTTTTTGCATTTGAATTTCTTCTGCAAATAAGCCAAGGCACTAGGCCTATTTAAAGGAGCCATTAGGGCCCTTAGTCGGCATCTTTGAATCATTTGAATTGTCTTTGAATTAGTGTGTCAAGGGTCCCCTAGGTGAAAATTTTGGCTGCAAGGCTTGGACTAGGATGGGGTAGATCAACTCCCCTTAGAATGTTTTAGGCGTCGCAAGATCCCTTCCTGATCTTGCCAAGAGTTTTTGTAATCCGTTGCTTAATGGAATAGAATCAAGTTCTTTCAATTTCAGCCCCATCTCTTTGGTTCTTTTCCATCGCCGGCCCCAATCTTGGATTAGCACACGGCGTAGTTCCAACGGCAGCAAGAAGAGGTGTGTTACCCACATCAAGTCGGTCCCAACAACACAACGTCCTTTGAACCTTGGCGCGGGGTTTGGGACCGCAAAGCCCCGCAGGCCAACACTGGTGCTTTCATTGAGAATCTTCAACGGAGATCGTCGGGTGATCGGCTACAGTCCAAATCTACGGAAGGACGATCTCAAGGGTAACGCTCCATCTTTTCAAATCTATGCTTTTCATTGCATGTGTTATGAGATCTGAAAATCAGATCTGAAATTAATTGTTTTACTTGTGAGATTTGATTGTAAGGGGTTTATTTCATTGTCTTGATATTGTGTGAGATTTTTCCTTGTACGGGAAAAGAGTCCTCTTGTGTCTATTGTCTTCAATCTAGGGATAGTCCAATGCGGAGGCTACTGGTAGTACCCAGGATTATTTGACCCAACGGATTGGTTGTAGGGTATATTAGGGGCCGCATAAAGAGAGGCTACTGGTAGTACCTTGTGCGCCTTCCCCAACTACAATCTTTTCGGGAACACATAGATCATCAAGACCTCTTTTGGGTTGAGAGATCATATCTTGTTTTTCATTCATACTTGTATAACCCGGAATGGACATATTTTTGTGTGGTGTGATCTTCTCATAAAGGAGGGTCGGCTCGTCCTTTGGGTGACGACCGTAGGAGGATTGGGTTGATTTTTGTTGGGTAGAACTTTCAGATTTCATAGAGTCGGGTAGTAAATCTGTTGGCCAACAAAGGTTCCTTGAGGTGATGAAAAATAACAATGCAAAAATCAGCCGAGTGTTAGAGCATGTGGTGACCACCTTGGCCGCCATAAGGAGAGAAGGAAACGCCAACATAGAAAGGATTAGAGAGGAGATTTGCAGAAAAAGGAAGTAATGTTAGTGAAGGAGGAAGAAAAAAGAGAGAATCTAGGAGAAGAGGAGGAAGAATTGAGAGTGGTGATGATATTGTTGATAGATGGGCCGATGGCATCCCTATGGAGGATCGGCCAAGAAGCATGGAGAGGCATGGGAGTGAACCCGTGGGAAGTCCTTACCCTTAGAGGCCTCATGGCCGACCGGAACAAGAGGAAAGGAGAGGAGATCGGGTTGCCCATGGAGATGACTTTAGGGTTTCGGGTCCACATGATAGAGGGGTCCGAAAGCCAAAGATTGATTTCCCATCTTTTGGAGGAGGTGATCCATACGAGTGGCTCGATAAGGTCGAGCAATATTTTCAGGTTTATAAGATCCCTCGAGAGGAAAAGGTGACCTTAGCAAATTACCATCTAGGGGGGAGAGCCAATAGGTGGTGGAGGTGGCTAAGAAACATTTTTGAGAAAGAAAGGAACAACTTGGGGTGGATAGTTTTTGTATACGAGTTCATGAATCAATGGGGACCATCACCAACCGTAAATCACCACGGCCAATTGGCCAAGTTGAAGCAAGAAGGCAAGGTGCACAATTATGTTGATGACTTCCGCCAACTACAAATGATGGTTGATGGTTGGTCTGAAGAGGCCTTGCTCGGCATCTTTATTGATGGGCTCAAACCTTGGCTTGCCAAGGAACTAAAGCTCAAGCAGCCTATACGCCTTCAAGATGCAATTAGGATGGCGGAGATCCTTGACCAAAGTGGCTACACCGACCAGCGCCCGGCCAAGGAAAGCTCCAACCGCAACAATACCAATCCGTTGCCATCAAGTCCCAACCAGCAGCCACAAGCACTTCAAAACAGCAACCCTCAGAAGTCAAGAAGCTCAACCGAGAGGAGTTGCAGGAGTACATCAAGAAAGGATTATGCTTTAAGTGCGGCGCCAAATGGGAGAAAAGCCATCGCTGCAAGCCCGGTCAGTCCTATGTTCTTCACATCAATAGCAGCGGGGATGAAGCCGAGGATGACGCTGCAACCTCCGACGGCAGCACCTCTGATGACGATCCCATCGAAGCCAACTCCAACCCCATTCCAAAAGATGCCGAGTTGTCCTTACATGCACTCACCAGAATCCAAAGGCCTTCAACCATGAGGATGACTGCATGGATCGGCAAACATGAAGTGTCATTGCTCGTTGACAACGGGTCCTCCCACAACTTCATCAATCCGGGAGCCCTTCAATGGGTAGGACTTAAGGGGGCAGCCACCAAACCCTTTGAAGTGAAGGTGGCGAGCGGTGAAAGGCTTAAGTGCCAAGAAGTGGTCAAGGACGTCCGACTCAACATCCAAGGTGTTCGAATTTCAGCCGATTTACATGTGCTCCAACTTGTAGGCTTGGATGTGGTCCTTGGCAACGTATGGCTTCGAGGCATCGGGAAAGTAGTCACGGACTACAACGCCATGGCCATGGAGTTCCGACATGGTGGAAAGAAAAGGCTATGGACAGCCCTCAACCACAAAGAAGTGTGGCCTTGCGAGGCTAACATGATCGAGCGCTTATGCCGAGGAGGGCACTATGCTTTGCCGTGATGCTGTCCAACCTAGGGGCTGCGGGGGGACCTCAACCGCAGCCAAAAGATGAATTGCAAGGCTTGTTGCCGCATATCCAAAAGCTCCTTGAGGCCCACCGTGGCGTCCTAGAGATGTCAACTGTGCTTCCACCAAGGTACGCCTTCGACCACCCCATCCGTCTTAAGGAAGAGAGCAAACCAATCAATGTACCACCCTATAGGTATGCTCATTTTCAGAAAGGGGAAATCGCGAGGCAAGTGGACGACATGTTGAAACAAGGGATAATCCGGCCAAGTACAAACCCCTTCTCATCACCGGTTCTTTTAGTGAGAAAGGACGGATCTTGGAGGTTTTGCACCGATTATAGAGCCTTGAATGAGGCTACTATCAAGGACCGGTTTCCAATCCCAACCATGGATGAGATGTTAGATAAACTCCACGGCACAAAGTTCTGTACAAGACTTGATCTCTAGGCCGACTATCATCAAATCAAGATGCGCGACGAAGATGTCCACAAGACGGCGTTCCGCACCTACTCCGGCCATTATGAATACCTTGTCATGCCGTTCGGCCTTTGCAATGCACCAACCTTCCAAGCCGCTATGAATCAGGTATTCAAGCCACACCTTCGTAAATTCGTCATCGTCTTTTTCGATGACATCTTGATCTATTCAAAGTCCCTAGAAGAATATATGCGGCATCTAGATCTAGTCTTGCGCACCTTGGAAGAACATCATTTTTTTATCAAGCCCTCTAAGGGCGCTTTTCTTCAAACGGAGCTTGAGTACCTTGGGCATGTTGTATACGGAGATGGAGTACGTGTTGACACACGGAAAATTAAGGCCATGACTGATTGGCCGTTGTCCAAGGATATGTCAGCCTTACGATAATTTCTAGGACTCACCGGCTACTACTGGCGGTTTGTGCAAGGCTATGGCCTAATTGCAAAGCCGCTCACGGCCATGCTGAAAAAAGATGGGTTCGAGTGGACAGAAGCAGCCTGCCAAGCCTTTGAAGATCTCAAACGGGCTATGACTCAAACCCCTGTGCTCGCATTGCCCGATTTCAGCAAGCCATTCCAAGTCTTCACCGATGCAAGCAATGATGGAATTGGCACGGTCCTAGCTCAAGACAGGCGCCCACTAGCTTATATTTCCAAAGCCCTTGGGCCACAAAAGAAGGCATGGAGCACGTACGCAAGGGAGCTGCTCGCGATGGTACACGCGGTCAAAGTTTGGAGGCCATACCTACTTGGAAGATGCTTCACCATTGTCACCGACCAGCAAGCTCCTTTGCACCTTCTACAATAAAAAATCGTGACTCCAGAGTAGCAAAAATTCCTGGTAAAGTTACTTGGCTTTGAGTATGACATTATCTATCAACCAGGAAAAGAGAATAAGGTAGCAGATGCATTGTCACGAAAGGAGGGCAGTCCACTACTTGATGGCACCCTTGAGGACAAGAGTATCAAGAGGGGGGAAGATGAGCACCCCGGCCTGCCAAGCCAAAATCCAAAAGATTTGGCCGAGGCCAACCTCAGCCAAGGCAAACCAACGGGCCAAATCCATTGCTTGGAGGGTTGCCCAAGCAGTGGCCAACCTCGCCAGCCGATGGTTCAGCCCTGCGCAAGCCCTGCCCAGCATCTGCGCGAGGTTCTGCGCCCATCATAGCAGCGCACGGTAAACCGCACGCCTGCTCGGCCATAGCCACACGCAGACCCCCACGCGCGCCCATAGCAGCGCGCAGCCCTTCGCACGTCCATGCAGCCTCGGGCGCGCGCGGCCCCCCACGCGCCAGCAGGCGCGTAGACTAGCGCGCGCCCACCAGCCCATGCACAGAAAACCACGCACACACCAGTAGCAGACGCGCGGCCCTCCGCTCGTGCGCCAGCCAGCACGCGACCCTCTCCGTGCACCACTGCAGCGCGAGGCCCTCCGCGCGCCCGACGCCCAGCAGTGCACGGCCCTCCACGCATATGCACAACCATGCGAACCTCTGCACGCGCGAGCAGCAATCGAGCTGACCAACACCCGAGCACTAGGCCAACCCAGTGCCACGCACACCAGCGCCCGCGCCCGTATGGCGCGCCCGAACCTCGCCAAGGCCAGACACGACCGGTGCACTACCAGGCCGCTTTCCCATGCCTCTCCAGCACACGCAACAGTGGGTTGCACGCATGCCAGAAGTGGGTATGGACATAGGCGGCAACCAGGGGCACCAGCCCTTGCATGCTCACTTGAGCACGCACGCACCGAAGGCACAGCAAGCGCAAGGCTTGGCCGAGACTGCATCCGGCCGAGCGCATCCAAGCCAATCGGGTCCAAAGCCAGCGCACAGAACAAGCCCAATCAATGACAAGTCAATCAGTCCGAGCCCACGCACATTGAACCCGGACCAGCCAGCGCATGCGCGCCCAAAGGCCAAACAAGGCAAGCCACGATCGGCCGAGCCAAACGCACAGCCAAGGGACAAGTGGCAATCGTCCGTGCGCGACAACAAACAAGAAAACTCCTTGCAAGACAGCGCTCGGCCAAGGATAGCAGGCCAAGACACATGACAGAAATCCAAGCGCAAGCGCGGGGATAAACATGGAAGGAGCATGTGCAGAATCAACGAAGGAGCCTGCAGGCTCTTCCATATAGATTTGGCAAGCAAAGACAGGCGGCCGAGATGAAGCAGGCCGCGAGATGAACGGACAGCAGGAGGCCAATCCACGGGAGCAAGAGCAGCTGAAAGTATGTCCCGGTAAATCAAGAAGCGCATCCCGGGAGTCTATCCAACCAACCAACAAAGAGACCAAATCAGGCCAACCGTGGACAAGTGGCGGCATCCGCACGGGACACGCGCCTCGGCCAACCGGGCAATGCATCCCAGGCGTCCACTCCATTTCAGCACATGGCCGAAGGGGCCAAACATAGTTAGACCCCTTGTGGCTAAGTTAGAATCTTTTTTGCATTTGAATTTCTTCCGCAAATAAGCGGAGGCACTAGGCCTCTTTAAAAGAGACATTAGGGCCCTTAGTCGGCATCTTTGAATCATTTGAATTGTCTTTGAATTAGTGTGTCAAGGGCCCCCTAGGTGGAAATTTTGGCCGCAAGGCTTGAGCTAGGGTGGGGTAGGTCAACTCCCCTTAGAATGTTTTAGGTGTCGCAAGATCCCTTCCTAATCTTGCCAAGAGTCCTTGTAATCCATTGCTTATTGGAATCGAATCAAGTTCTTTCAATTTCAGCCCCATCTCTTTGGTTCTTTTCCACCGCCGGCCCCAATCTTGGATTAGCACACTGCATGGTTCCAACGGCAGCAAGAAAAGGCACATTACCCACATCAAGTCGGTCTCAACAACACAACATTCTCTGAACCTTGGCGCGGGGTTTGGGACCGCAAAGCCCCGAGGGCCAACACCGGGCCCTGTAGCGGTGCCACACTATCACTGTGTCGGTACGGTACGGTACAGTCAGGGCCGGTTCGGCATACCAAGTATCGGTACACCCTCTGTACCATATACTGGTACTGAACCGGTATGGTATGCTCTATACCGTTTGGTTCAGTACAATACAGTACGGCAAACCTTGTCTAGAACACTATGGATCAGCTTGTCTCAAAGAGAATATATGTCAATAATCCTCTAGAACCCTATGTGTTACACAATAAAATTATATGCAAACGAGCATTACTCAATGACAATGAAATATACTTTCTTTCCAAAGAATGAAAAATAATTTAGAGGTTATTGAAGTATGTCATATATATAGGCTACCATTGAGATTTTCTTTCAAGTGTTTAATCATTGTTAGTACAAATTTTTCAAGTTAATTGATGCATGAAAGAAAGAAATTTGGGTTTCTAAACTCAAAAATTTGTCGATACTTTGTTCTCACCATGTCACAACAAAGAAATAGCTGAATTCAAAGGAAAATGCAAACCACATACCATGGTGATAGATTAAATAATATACTTTACAAGACAGAAAAATGATACACAATGATACAGATAAAGATGAGGCATACCAAAACAATGCCCAATAAATGCTGTGGGAAAAACAAGGATACATAAACTTTTAATTTTAAAGCTTCTAAAGGAAAATCGTCAAGGATAAACAATCGTGAATAAAGTGAAGGAACTTTAATTCAGAACTAATGCAAAAGAAAGAAAAACAGAACAAACGATCTTCACATGAGAACTTTTTACTGGAGATCTTTCTTATCAAGAGGGAGTCCTTAAGATATAGAGAGAGAGCTGTACGTATTCATATACAGCTTCAATCGTCATCAATCTAATCCAACTGATAAGAGAAATTTGAACATTAGAAACACTAATTTAATAAAACATATACAACTTACTTCAAGTTTACAAATGAATACTGGTTGTCCTTGCCTCTGTCCAGACAAAGATCCCTAAAAAGTTAAAATGAGGACACTGTCAGAAACTTTTCAATGCACCATAGCAAATTAATAACATATGGTCATATAAATTTTGGATACAAGCAATGGTGAAAATGGCAGATTTGTAATGTATAAAGTGAGGCCTTATGCAAGCATTAATGAGTACGAAACAATGATTAAATACTATTCTGACAAAAAGTTTTACTAAAAGAAAGGAGAATTGTGTATTGGTTATATCCATGATCTGCCAAACTGGCCTGAACCAGTACTGAGCTCAACCGGCATGGAATCGGGTCTATTCGTCTACGAAAATTGTAACCCACCCCCAAATCGGTCCGAACCAGATGGTTCAGAGTGTTTTCGGTTCGCACCGGTTTGAGCCGGCATGCTATTGCATATTGTATAACAGTACAGTACCGAACTGGCCGACGACCTGTATGTGTCTCAGTACCGATTCAGCGGACCTTAGTTATATCCGTGAGAACTTTTAAAAAGCCCCACTCAAACGAGTAATGTCTTGCATAATTTACAGAACGCATTACTTAATTAGATGTTTCACTTTGCTCTTTTAATTTTATTCTAGAATATACACACATTTCAGTCTGCATCACACTCACTTATGAGAACCAAATGTACTACTGTGTCCAAGTTTAAAAGAGTTCATTTTTGTGTACAAGAAAAGAAAGAAAAAAATGGATTCCATGAGCCATCAGCTAGCTATTAAAGAAATTCCAAAAATCTTCAAGAACATACCATGCCTAATATCTTAAATTGTCTGATTAAAAATGATTATTTTATCATTCTTGTGCAATATACATTGATAGGATACACTTTATACATAGTAAACTTCTTGATGATTTCTACAGTCAATGATTTATCACGAAGACAGAAGCAGCAAAATTACCTCCCAAATTTTGACATACTTGGACTGAGCTTGTTGAACATTAGAAGGATGTTGTGACACAGGCATGTTCATCGTAGAATTATTGGTCACCCCAAGAGAATGTAAACCTGCTTGCTGAGACATTCCTGGTGTAGGAATCATTGTCCCAGGTCCAGAGGAGATACCGGTGGGCCCAAGATTGTTCATTGTGTTCTGGTTCATGCTAATCCCTCCTTGCCCAATTTGCGTACTTGATGCTAGACTTCCTTGTCCCACACCAGGTACTGATGTGCCCATTCCAATGTTGCCTTGTAGATTAGCCAAAGCAGGTGAAATGCCAATATTTGAATTTCCTGACATATTGGATGTGGCAGATGCAAATGAACCAAGGGCTGAATTTTGTGCAACTTGTGCAGTAGCCATCAATGGCCCTGATCCAGCTACTGATGTAATCCCTGACATTGCAGATGATACCATTCCGGTAGATATCATATTTGACATATGCATTGCCATAGGTGTCGCACCCATTGTTTGAAGTCCTATAGAACTTGCTCCTGCTATAGAGGCAGAGGTCATCATTTGGCGGTGTTGAGAAAGATTGTTTAAAATGCTAACATTTGCCGGTGTTGGACCAACAGGACGTAGTGACTGTGAAATAGGATTTACTAAAGGTTTAATTTCCTGCACACCATCACTATTTGCACCCATCTCCTGTGAAGTGGGAGATGGGGCAGAATTTTGCAAGTTTCCCACTCCCTGAGTGGCAACATTAGAAATTGATTGCATATGGGGAAAGGCAGGTCCAGATACCATAGAGGACACTGTAGTTGGCTCCTGAAAATTGGAAAATGATAACACTGTTAGAGACTATACAAGTGATAAGCATCAAATCAAATAAAATATTTTATAATTCAACTTTGAAACTGTTTGCAACTCTTACCATTTTAACAGTTGCAGTTGGGATGTTTCCAACAGTTACTGGTGGGCGATTGATCATTGATCCATTCACTGAGAAAGTAAACAAAATATTTAAGTATTCTACTAGAAAAAAATAACTGATATACCTACCAGTGTAGCAGCAAGCACAGATATGATCACCAAAATACACATTAAAAAAAAAAAAAAAAAAAAAAAGTTATCCAGGCATCGTTACAACTAACAACCTGTATTTGATAAGTGAAGGCATATGTAGGTGGAACATTATTAACGCATAATTAACCATGTTCATAGATACGATCATACGATACTATAAAATATTCAAAACAATAGCTGATACAGTTACACCAACAAGCATTGCAGCCAGCACATATATGATAACCAAAATGTATAGAAAAAACCATTATCCAAAAATCATTATAAATAGTATATGGAATTTCATAATTTTGGGTGCCTGTGGGTGGAAGATGGTCAAGGCATAATTAACCATGTTCCTCGGATTGAGTACTCCAACACCACACAACGTCCAGTTTGAAACACTCCAAGGCATAAACTAGTTGAGTATCTAAAGAACAGATTTAATCATAAGATGCAATTAAGACTTGCTTAAGCAAGCATGTTCTAAGTCTAACTGATCAGAGCAGAATAATATTTCAATACAATCATAATTTCTATAATATTTTGATACATTTACATTTTCTTCAAGATTCAATGTTCATTCTAAACTTCTTCATTTTATAAAGTATATTCTGAAAATCATGACAATTTGGATGGCAGTTTACAAATCAGGTAACTGAGGTTTTCGTCTCTATGACCAACAAGTTAATTTATGAAAAATCGCAGAACAAGTCAATCAATGTAAGCTAGTAATATACCGATTGCCTTCTAAAATCCACATTTTGGTTTCCAAGGACACCTGCTCTTTAAGTTGTGGTTGGTATTTAGGGAAATATCTTTTCAGAGTGCACTTATACATTGGTTGAGATTATACTAACAAAGCAAGTAGCTGATGCTCAAAAAAATGGCAACTTATATATGGATCTTTCATGTAAACAAATTATTCTTAAAGTGCACTCTCTCTGTTATGCTTAAAACCCATCATAATTAACCTGCAACTATGGAACAGTAGAGGGTATACACATGATCTAATATCGATTATTCTCACAACTCTAATATTTCAGCTAAATGCTCAAAAGGCAACATATTGTGAATTGATGGACAGCCTCCTCAGGAACTTGATTAAAAATTTCAATATCACTTGCAAACATTAGGTATGATGTAAGACCCAAGATGGTTTTCAGATGCTGAGTATATATATCAAAAAGGGACTCAGGCAATTAGTCACCAACAAGGTCGAAGCTCATCCGGGATGTCATATGACATTGTTTTTTCCATGCAAACTGTACTACATTTTGATGCATATGATAATAAAATAATGCTGGATAAGAGAGATGTGTATTGAAGAGTTAGGATCAAATGAATTAACTAAAGTTTCTAGACAAGACTCCTTATTGTACTATGAAAATCAATGACTGATACAACATAAGATGATACATATAGCAGCGAGAGAGCATCAATATATATCTAAATATCTTAGTTATATATAGTTAATACTTTAAAGCAAGGTTTGCCGAACCAGGCCGAACCGCCTAGTTCAGGCAGTATTGAACTGACCCAGTACAAAACTGAGACAGTTCGCTATTTAAATTCAGTTCCGGCCCCTATGAGCTGGAATCGCAAAGGGACCGGCTTGAACCGATCCTTTTAGGGCTGAAACCGGCCGGTTCGATGCCGACTCGGTGCGAACCGACCAAGCCGCACTGTGACAATAATGCCACAATGCCCGATTTTAGATATCGGTATTTATGTTGTACTTTAAATATATATAAGTGATTGTATTATTTTATATTTTTCATATCACTACTTAAATTGAGGATATTTTATATTGTTCCTTTTATGATTTGTATCATTTTAAAGCAATAAGATGAATCATTTAGGTTAAACTAGATCATAAAAACATCAAAAAATATAAAGAAAACATCAAATTAGATTTAAATTCATAGAAAAAGTTCGAAAAGAGTGATTACCAATTAAATATTTCTAAAAACTCTAAAATAAATGAACCAGCACGCCCTACCCGTTCGGTTCGGCACCGAACCGTACCGGACGCCAATAGGTACAGGTCCCAGTACCGGTTCGGCAGACCTTGCTTTAAAGTATCTTATCACGATAAATATGACAGCAAGATATATTATCATTTGATGTTATTTTAACAAAAAATCATGCTAATGAATTCAACTTTGAGTTCCTATACACTGAGAAATAGCTAATAATGAATATCTTTAACCATCCCTATGTAGAAAGTACTAAACCAAACTAACATGAATTAGACAACTGAAGTGAGAAGTTGTATCTACAAACTGTAAATCATCAAGGATGCACGAAGTAGAGCTCCTAATTTCCATCTCCTACTAGTTATGTTTGATGAGTCTAGGACAATTTCCTTATGCATGGTGTTTTACATGAAATTATTTGATCTATAGTGAATGCTGCAGACCCTCAGCTCGACCAGAAAGAAAAGAGCCCTTTACCATACCATTGTTTTAACTTATGCAACCGTGCACTAAATAATGACAAATGATGCTATCATTAGACATCATAAGGAGATGAAGGGCCAAAACAGAACAATCAGCCCGCATTTCACACTAGTAACAATCAAAAGTATATTGGTTACAACAATTGGAAATAACTTCTAGAAAATAATATTTTTGATATATGATGACATAATAAAAGCAAAATGAGGCCGCTAAATTAACAATATCGTAATGTATAGAAGCGATACACACATACAGAGACATGAATACAAAGGTAAACTACTGTAAAGTTGACCAAATTTGACCTAAGATCCAGTTAGATGAAAGTTGAAGATCCAAACCATTGAATGTGTACAACATCTAAACAACCTACAGACCCGAAAACATATATTGTGGAGATTCTTAGCTTACGCATCACATAGTCCTAAAACGAAGGGTACAAATAGAGCTAGGATCCTAAAATGCATCATAGGATACACGAACTGAAAACCCCAAAAGTTCAAGTTGATCTAGTCATCTTAAAATACAAGCAACCAAAATTCAACTGTTTTGGATGTTTGTAACCTATAAAACAATAAAAACATCGTATATGTTATTTTATCTACCCATTTTGTGATGAGCTGATGTTTAGGCAAGGTTTCCAAAAAAATGATTTTAGACTTTTAGATAGACTAGAGGCAATAGATCACATTCAACAGCCTGAACTTTTGTTTTGGAACCATAATCTTCAAATTTCACCTGACCAGATCTGAGTCCCAACCCAGTTGAGCTTATCATAATCTAACTCCAGACATGTTTTTATTATATGGTTATAATTTAAGACACACAAAGAACAGCATCTGGTAGACTGGCATGAGGCATGGGTGCAAGCCCAGGCACCAACCAATCTACTTGATGCTAAATTGTACCAGGTTGTATCAAACCATGCTGGTTCCAAATGGCTAGGCATAGCATGACATTGAGCAGTACAAAAGCAAAAGGCTTCTGAGGTCTTTTTCTTTATTTCTTCCATTATTTCACAAGCATGGGAGATGGGTATCCCATTCTTGGCTTCAACGAGAAGCAAATTTGTGGAGATTATATTATTTAATTAACAAATAGTATAAAAAAGGCACAACCATTATAACATATCAGAATCTTATACCACAATCTTGGTACCGAATATTGTATCGGTTGATATAAACATTCAGCATGATGGTATGATAATGCCTTATCATGAAGCAACGTTGACATGGTACTAGCAGCATATGAATCTTTGGCACACAGTCATGCCAGTGCATGCCAAGTGTGCTAGGAATTAGCAAAGTGTGCATGTTGCATGCCAAGCCAATATGAAGCCAACAAACTAGCAGAACACTATAACTCAATCCATGCTACAAATACAGCATAGTTGTAGTAGCTATAGTACAACTTTAGTACTAGTGCAGTATAACTAAAGAATAAGTTTGGTACAACTATAATATACCTATACTTAAAACTATAGTATAACTAGTACAACTAGAACATAACTAAAGATTAGTTTTTTCACTATATGTGTTTTTTGCATCGATTCTTATGTATTCTAATTATTCAAAGTGATCTCTTTTTTTGTGTAACACACTAGTAAGATTTGAAACTGTACCATATTACCGAAATAGCATATTGCACAATTATCATCACACATATGCCTTGGTTTTTAGTTATAGAATAAAATTTGTTGGTTCCATTTCTTGTTCTTTTCTTTTTTGTATATAACAAATCTGAGAGCATTAAAAGAAATTTGGAATACTTTAAGTTAAAAAAGATAAAAACAAAAATTGCATATGTCATCTTGCCCATGTGTGCCAGTAAATGTTACTACAAGCCCCCAATGGCAACTGCATACAAAACACTAGCATGGCATAGCACAAGGCACATGTTCAGTCAACACCATGCCAACATGTCACCAACATACCGCACTTTCTTGTTCATGTACACCTTAGCAGTGATGGTTGTATGTGTTTGCAGTAACTTTGAGGTTGGGCTCAAAGTACCATGTATGGTATTTTCATCAGTTTGCTTGCATGACTCACACTTTTTTCATAGAATTCAGGATTTGTCGCATTACATTCTAAAGCCAGATACCTTTTATGGCATAAACCTAGATAATGCTTGCTTTTTATGTATAAATCTAACTTGAAGTTCCATGACAATATAAGGTAGGGTGCTTTTGCCCTCTCATATGATCACGAAACATCAGGCAACCTCTTCACAAAGTAGACACCTTCTCTTACACCTGTTGGTAAAATCTGCATCACTCTTTTCTTTTATCTAAAAAGAAAGCATATATATCTACACTCTCCATCAAATAAAACCCATCACCTTCGAACATCAAATTGTGATATGTAAGACAGCAACAGCACAAACTACTCATGAACATACTAATTATAAATGACCTGTTGAGCTATAGAAAGTGGCATTTTTGGTTCATACCACTGCACTTCAACTTTCATCCTCCCAGATCAGGCCAATTGCAATTTTATATCCATGACCATACAGAGAAAACAGAGAACATAAACAGCATGCCTGTTGCAACTACTGAATTGCAAATTTATGTATCATTATTTGCCATTCATTTGTATTCAGGGTTACACGACCTGTTATTCTGAATCCCTTCTTGCGACTTCCATTCATGTTACTTGGATCTTCTGGTCCCCCCTCTCTTGGACCCAAAAACACACCCAGCTGATGAAGCATCCTTGGATCTTTGAATACACCCACACCATGTTGACTAATACCACACCTCTTCAATTGATGCAGTTTCTATGCTGCTTCTAATATATTTATTTTGCTCCTATTTCATTTCAACACCATTCCTTGGCCTTCCCTTCCCTGCTAGGTTATTTTTACTTGCTCATGTGACATATTTAAGAAAACGAAACCATAATCTAACTTATAGCCCATGTGCTGACATTGTCTCACATCAGAAGTTAAAATGTATGGACTGGCTGCAAAGCCGACATGATCATACTTTATCTCAGTACAGCAAAGCCGATAGGTTCAAGAAAATACTTTTTCTTTTGGGTTGGAAAAGAAATTCTTCATTTATTCTAATTGAATGAATATGAACCATCAAATAGTTAATAATGACCTGCAGGGTTATTAGTTGAAGGTCCAGGAATAGAAGCAGCAGAAGCCCCATCAAACTTTACAACACCTTGATTGGAGGTTAAACTTCCAATTAAAGGGCGGCTTAGAGCAGCCCGAGCCTCCATAAAACTCTCTGAAAGCAAAACGAGGAACTGAGGATTTTTAACATGATCCACAGCTGGATCAGAAGCTCGAGGGTTTCGTTTTCCCTATAACAAAAAGAATTGTATTATGGGTGATGGACAACCATCATTAACAGCTGAGAACATTTATGATAAAATGCAGTAGAATGTGCAATAAGCAGTAAGCAGGGTAGCAAAAAAAGATATACAAGAAAAAATAAATTGTAAACAAGAAAAATAAATTCCTAAGAAAGAGAGCGATATCTAATTTTAACCAATCAAATAGTCAGAAAAATTGACACCATCAACCACATATAAGTTGTCAAATAGTCGACTAAACATTCTAAGAGAGACTGCACGTTGCATATATAATTATTTACATAGAAAAAATAACTTGGAAAAAAATATAGAAGTGCTTCCTGATCTTCATTGAAGGTTGTCAAAATAATTGAATAGTTCGTAAACACCATCTAATCATTAAATGCATAAATAGACTGCTAAATGGTTGAGCTATGAAATGAAACATTTATATAGGATTTATGAAAGATATTATTTACTAGTATATTTACATAATAAAGATAAACATAATAAACTACTTATAGATTTGCTCAACTTGCTTGAAACTAATTTTCAATCATGTTGCATAATTTAATAAAAGAAGCAAATCCTAAAGGAGATGAAGAAATAGGAATAGGATAAAAATATTAAGAAAAAGATAAAGACGTTGAATTCACGAGAAAATCTTTTTCGTTCAAAAAGCAATCATCACAATACAATTTTAAAGATAATACAAAAAAAAAGATGATGGAGCCCTAATGGCAGGGTTACAAGATCTAATAATACAAGGAAATAAAGAGGAGAAGAATAAGAAGAAAGATCAAAAGGTGGAATGAATCACAAGAAAACCTTTCTTCATTCAAAAGTCAGTCGTTACAATGCAATTTTCGGATCTCCCTTAGCTCCATATAAGAGGATATAACAACTTCAATCCAAAACCTTTTAACTTATCAAATTAAGATATTTTTGGCATAGACCTCCACTAAAATAGAACTCCCAACTAGATCATTGGCTTTCCCAATCAAAGGGATTTTCTAACCAATTAAAGTTCAAAGTCCTGATTTTGTGGAGTTCAAAACCATTGGCTGAATGCATACTGTGGTTCCATCCCAGCGCATTTTAACCATGCTAGTGCTTGACATGCTCAGCATGCACTGGCACCACAACATATCAAGCATTGGCACATAGCAGATCCCATGCTGTGCCATATGCCAGTAAGATACCAAGTTTGATATGTACAATATCGTTTCTGACATGCTGACTGGCAGTTCTGCTCATTGTTCTAAAACCACCTAAGATTCCCTTAATATTCTTCAATAAAATGAATGAACACAATCAATGGTCACAAATGTATAATAGCCATCCATCGTATTGAAAATGAATAAGATGGCACATTAAACATCACCGACTTGATTGTTAGCTCGACAATAAGATCTTGCAGTGAATTATCATACAAGATACGGATATTCTTGACCTTCTACATCTCAATAGTTTCAACAAGTACCTTCACAAATCAATGCCAGATCTTCTATGAGTTATTCATCCACAATCTTCAATTCTTATACCAAAAAACTTTTACCAAATTGAACACTTCAATTTTGGGTCCATGAACCGTGTGACACTTATCATGATAATCGGCTAGTAGACCCTCAATGATGGATCCTGAGTTACCCAACTTGCTATAGAAATCATTAGTTAGATCTATAAGAAGCAAGCCTTCAAATGCCACGTCTTTTGCCCTCAAGCCATTAATTATTACCTGTACACAAGCTTCTTCCAAAATGCCCAAGCTAGATGAAGAAAGTCTACATGAAGGTGTGAGACAAGGAAAAGATATTTTCTTCTAAAGCATGAATTTGTCAACCTTGCTGAATTATAGAATGTCTTCAAATGGCCTTTTAAAGGTTCTGGATCATCACAATCTCTCCTAGTGTGATGGTGGATGGCATGATTGTCCTCTTGGTTTAATAATCAAGAAGAGGCTAATCAAAGGAGTCCATGTCATTGGTGGCAGTTGTGTCCATGTCTGGTTAAGACACGAGCTGCGGATTGGCTCTCTTGCATATCTCAATGCACCCATGACATCGATTAAGATTGCCTCAATAAAATCTCAATATAAAATCAAGGTCACAAGGGAGTCACTCAATACCACTGTTCTGTTCATACTGGTCCCTGAAGCTGATGTACGAAATACTACTATTCAACATATGTCATGTAATATTAACAGAAGATTATAAGACAATGAAACTTGGAAAGAAAAAGAGACACAATGCTTGAATAATTTAGAAAGTTAATAAAATATACACAAGTTCAAATGTGGACAAGAGTATACACATATACAACCCAACACCACCACCAAATGATTAATGTCTAACTACCTTCTTTTTTTCCCCACTCAAAGAAGGTAGTGTATTCATGTAATTTAACTAAGAACTTCATACACCCAAAAATGTCTATCACATGGGCAAATGATGGCGCGCGCGCGCACACACACACACGTATGTGCATAGATGTCTGCATGTATGTATAAACAGAAAGCTAACATCATGCATAACAATAGAGAAAAGAAGGCAAATAAGTGGTTAAGAATAGAATGATAACAGTACCGCATTATATATTGATCTCAGTTTCGGAAGATGTTTAGGAGAAATTACTGACAATGACACACAGCACTGCATGCAAAAAAAAAATGTAAAGATCAACAAGCAAGAACAGCAAAAACTTTAATGTTTAACATACGGGCAGTAAAAAATAATATAAATGATAAAATCTGAGCAATACCTGTCCAAATGATTTTGCAACAGTCTCGGCATCAGCAAGGCCTGCTTCTGTCTGTGCTTCAGCATTCTCAGGGTGCTCTAAACTCTGGATAGCAGGACGATATACTGGAGTAGGCAGAGGATAGGGGTTGCTAGCAGCAACAAGGATGCAATGCTTTTGTGCTTCAAGGTTTTGATGACTCTGGCTTACATTTGGAGTAAATGGGAACATCTGACAGAGGATATGCAAAAAATCATATAAATGTTATTTGTCTAGAAAACAAGTTCAGATCAAAAGATATAACTTCAAATAAATCCCTTTCAAAGCATAGGAGAGCATCCTCCTTAAAAATATCACAAAACTAGCTAAGTGAACTCATATAAAGCAATATATCCAACATTTTACATAACAAGTAAAAATCACTAATTCCAACACAAGTAATATGTAACCATGTGCTTATCATATCAAACTAGATAACGAACTAGCTAACAGATTTATGATACATTAAGAAAACAGAACAGTGCATTTTAAGTTTTACAGAAAGAATAAACAGCTTACTGCTCCTTAGCATTTTACAGTAAACAGCAGTTAGCATCTTAAGGTTGGCACATGTTTATTGTACGTATAACAGAGATAAACAAGGGAAAATCAAGGCAAATGCACAGAAGACATTAATGGACATGATTCTTCTACCTTCTTACACTAAGATGCCATTGACATATACATATATAAGTTTAAAATGAAAAATCTGGTGGAAATTTTCACAGAAAATTTGACAGATCCAAGGATTCTATTCTTTTGATAGAATAGATTTAGCAAACAACACTCATCTTGCATACCATCAATGCTTCAGCAAGACCTTCAGCAATTGCAGCTTCACTAAAACCACCACCACTAAATGGTATTCCTGATAACCACTGAAAGAAAACATCCAAATCTTTTGTCCAACCACTATGTTGCACAATGAAAGCTGCAATGCAAAAGACATTATTAAGATCCAAACATTATTAAGATCCAAATACGCTAGCAAATGTAGGATATCATAAGATAACTCTCCAACTCAAGTGCATGTCACATTTTCAAAGTACCATTAGAAGAAGCAGCGAAAAGCAGCTAGTTACACGTGGACCTACAATTTTTCAAACTTAAATAAATTTCAGCAAATAAGAAGCATTGAGAAAATATTGTGTCAATTGTCAAAATTGCGCATGCATGTAAATTTTTAAATTTAAAATAAAAAATGGGTTTATTCAACAAAAAAATTGACAAAGCTTGCTTTCCTCATGTAGAGAAATTCCTTGTTGCTTAATTAGCAACCTACAAGAATGGTGTGGTGACTACCCCGCTATCTGTAATTTTTAAGCATAACTACCTCATGGAAATATCAAAATTTTATGACATAGTGCTACATGCGATTCCCAATATATAGGTACTTTTTTTGTCTATTACATTAGGCTGAGACAAGGTTAATGTTATTGAAGAAAAAAAAAGAATTTGATGAATGATCTCGAACCCATGAATCATATGGCTTGCATGCAAGTCATTCAAGAGAGGACAAAATTTAATGGAAGGCTATGATCCCATGTATCAAGATTGTCTAGCAGATTTGATATATATACTCCCCATTTAGTATCGTGCAATTCTTTCTATTCATCGGTCATTTTAGAGTGAATATGGAGGGATGTATTTACTGTAAGAAGAATGCACATAGAGATGGGAAAAGCGGCAGCACTGCAAGAGTCTACTTAAGAGATAACCAGAGGAACAAATAAATTGAGATGCAGAGACCCAAATATAGAAGTTTGGGTTGTAATAGTACAAGTATAGAAGAATTATAGATATAAGTAAACAATGTGAAGCCTCATAAAATGATAGGGAAATAAGCAGAGATGCTTAGTCGCATTGCATAGGGGGCTCATGGTGGAGTCGGACTCAGAGTGTAGAGATGCCCCCCAGAAAGAGAAGAAAATCATGATACATTTCTCAGACTTGGAGTGGGTCCACCGTGAATTTCACTTGGACATGGAGCCATACACTTGAGAGTTTGCATTATATAGAGAGAAGATATTAAACATCTCTTTTATCTCTTCTGTTGAAAAAACAATGCAAGTATATCAGCATTCTCAAAACTCAAGTTATGACAGACAACAAGACTTGGCTGCATAAGACAAAAAATATATAAGTTTGGGTTCTTACTTGCAAAACTAGCTTGATAAGGCAACATTATGAGGAAGTGATACCACCAAAAACAAAAGATCAGGGGAATGGGTGGTATCGAGCGTTAAGTATCGATTTGCACTTCAAGCACCTAATTGGTGCCAATAAACCTAATTAGTTATAGAAAGAAAATCAAATGATCATGGCACGTGAGAGATGATTTGATTTTAACGACGAAGTTATCATAAGGCTCGGTACTTCATACCAATAACAGTCACAGACAAATTAGTCTTCAAGTTTTTGAGGGATTCATTAGGAAATTACAGTATATTGACAATAATGTGGTCCTCACAGGTTATTTTTACATAGAATCCATAATATAACATTATATCATGGTGCTTCAACTGACAGCTATGATGTGCAGCAGTCATACTGAAATGGCTAGCACATATATGAAAGATTTATAAAAATATATCTTTTGTATCATGCTTTCCTCGTCATTCTTGAAATTAAAGTCAACTTACAGAAGTTTTTAATATGGACTAGGACATGTCTTTAGTGATATCTCATAATATTCTTTACAAATTCACTACATAATGCATATACAACTTGTTTGAGCATTCAAAAAATTTCCTTTTGTTAAATAAAATCCTTCTATGTCCAGCTAATATTCCAATGAGTTTTTTTTTATTTTTTTTGTGGGTGCATATTGTCATGTCAACCCTTGTCAAAGAAGTTTTTTCTAGATTTTCTTTGAACATAGACAGTTAAATAGTCCACAGTCCAAGGAAAACATTGCAGTGTCTCATTCGCTTGAAGTCTTGCTAACATGCATATATCTGTAGATACAAATGTAAACATGCATGCATGCGTTTGTACGTAGACGTATAAATACATGCATGCATGAAAAAACATACACACATGAAGGGATAGTTAGACACGGATGGAATACTACACCGACCGCCAAATTCAATGATGGTGTTGAAAGGTAATAATCTCTCATGCTGTATGTGATATATAATGTGAAATTGTTTGAGAACCCTTAACTACGCATCAAGCGGCCCCAAAATCAAGCCACTGGATCATGCAAGTAAAACTGTAAATTCTGGGCTACTAGATGCAGTAGGCAAGGTGTCTCCAGAATAGCAACACATGGAATATGTCTGCACATATATAACAAAATAAGATAAGTCATTTGGATACTGCCCGTTTTGGAGGCCTCTAGCTTGTATAAATACCAATGACAAAATCATAAATGGGAAGAAACCCAAGGTGTGTAGGACAGTCTGCTTTTTCTTATGTTTAGGAATGTAACACCCAAAGGTTAAAAAGTTATTCACTAGCATTAATTAGCTGGAAAGATATTATGAGACAACAAAATGACCAAGTGAGTTCCAGACAACGTCGACAAACACTGTTCTGTAATAAATGATTTGAAAAAATAAAGGTACCAATATAACGGCCATAAGCAATCAGATGTGTACTAGGATCCAAACTATATTCAAGAAAATAGTTAATATAAGCATATGAAGCAAGAACTGGCACATACAACTGTGAGGTCCATGAGTATTGAAGACAACCAATGCAAACTCTGGATGTGCCCCAGAAAGCTTCTGTAATTCAAAAAAGGGAAGGGCAAAAATTATTAGCTTATCAAAAGATCTTAATATTGAACTTGAAGAAGTCATAATTGGCAATCCTAGAAATGGTAAGCCATAAAATGATGGAAAGTTCAACATATTCTTGCATAAATAGTCAAAATCACAGCCAATGCACCTTAACTTATATATATAAAGGCAGTGTGGTGATTCAAGTGTTGTTATTCGTATTTATATAACTATAACCTGAGCATAATGAAGTAGGGATGGAAGTAGGTCAGGTGACATCTGACCAGAGTCGAATTTGGATCCAAACTGGATTATTTTCAGATGTAAAAAATGGTATCCAATCAGACTTGGATGCAGGCTCAGATAATTGTTTAATATAGACATGGAGACAGATTCTAAGAGTTTCTCTTTTTTATCTTTTTGATTTGGTTCTGATACGTAGAACTAGAAAAACAACTACTCAGTTCAATTAAGAGGCAAAGGAAATCTGAAATCGTTAAACATAACCTAGGTCGTATTAGTTTTAGGGTAAACATAACCTAGGTCGTATTAGTTTTAGGGTTTCTCTTTTTTATCTTTTTGATTTGGTTCTGAAATCGCATGACAGATCTTAAAAACCAGTCTTGGAAGAAAGATATCTACCTGTCCAGTCAACTCGTTACCATAAAAGCACCTGCACAAGTTCCAAAACGTTCGGGTCAATCGTAAGTTTGATCGCCATATCCACCAATTTGAATGTGTACATTGATCAGGGGAAAAAAGGGGCGGGGGGGACATGTGATACCGCATGAAATCGAAAATTCACTAGCGTTGAATAAAGTGTATACAGATAGCTAGAAAAATTTAAAAGAGTATAGGGACTTCTCAGCTTCTAAAATATGAATTCCCCTTATGATCCTGATCAAAAAAGAAACTATTTCTACCCAGTGCAAGGATGAAACAAAACTAAGAAATTCATAGCTATGAAAAGACGAAACAGGATGCTGGTTGAGGCAATCGAATTGAAGGGTGGAAAAAAATAAAGATGTGATGCTCAAATTCCATGAAACGGTAAACCTGATGATCTTGTCGAGGTAATCGGAGAGTATGATCGACCAGTAGGGGCCTAGGGCAGCCGTGCCTTCCACGGCCACGATCAGCTGCTTCTCGGCCATCGCTTCGCTTCCCTCTGGTGGCAGAGTGAGGGGGCCGGCATCTAAAAAGAGATCGCAAAGGAGAGAAAGGAAACGCCGGGATGCGATCAATTAATTGTATCCGAATTTGCCTGGCGCCCACAGTGCCCTCGCGCCCCTTGGAAGCGGAAGCCGGAAGCCGGAAGGGGAAGGGGAATTTTAGGCAGCGCAATTCGCCGCTGCGGACCCACCCCTCGGGAGGAGCTTTTAGTAGAAGCTGGCAATGTGTAATGCACGTGATAGGTCAACCACAGGGCGGGGTTACGCTACGAGCCTACGATGAAAAATATGATCGTTAGG
>JAOXJJ010000725.1:11990853-12004478 GCA_025769935.1 Phoenix roebelenii | reverse complement strand
CTTGTGTTCATACTTTCCCTTAATTTGTTGTGACACTTGTATCTGTGGTCTTATGGTACCGCAAGGCGCTGAGCCAAGAAGATTTATGCTGGCATAATTAAATCTCTCAATCTGAGACTTATGTAGTCCAATATTGCTTGTCCATTTCCTACTTGTTTATTGTTCTACCACTTTATGATTTCTTTTATATATATTCAAATTATTTCTGTGTTGTTTCAAGGAAACAAAAAACGGACCAACGGGCTCGTATCGAGCCCGAGCCCGAGCTCGGGCTTGTAATTGAAACGAGCTTTACGAGCTCAAGCCCGAGCCTTTATTTTGCCAAGCGAGCCCGAGCCCGAGCCCAATACAGAGCTCGGTACCGAGCCCGAGCCCGAGCCCGAGCTCGAGCTGAGCCCAAGCCTCCCAGGCTCGGGCCCGGCTCGGCTCGTTAACAGACCTACGAGCAGGCCAGACCTCGGTCCCGCTGAGCACCCCTCCGACCCCGGACCTTACCAAAGGCCAACCCGACCTTAGCCAGACAACTTCGCTCGGGGCGCTCTGCAAGATCGAGCAAGGGTCGAAGAGGCCCTGTCGACTGCAGGTATCTATAATGACGCCCCTCGAGTCGGGCTCGAAGCACCCTGCAGGATCAACCAAGAGCCGAAGAAGCCTCATTGACCGCAGATATCCACAATGATGCCCCGACCCGAGCTCGAGGCGCCCTACCGAACTGATTTCAGAGTCGAGGAGGTTGGGCCGACCTCAGAGTCCGTCGAGTCGACCTCATCGAATGTATGTCGCGGCCCCTCAAGTCGACCCGACCTCAGTGCTCATCAAGCTAACTTCACCAAGTAAAGGCTGCAGCCTCCAAGCGAGCCCGATCTCGTCTACGGCCGCATACATGTGCGAGCCTATGCGCGCCCCTACGCCCGCATACTTGGTCGTACATTATATCCTCACCGCGCCATGCTTTGCTTGCTGGCCACTCTACGACATGACGTCCAAGGGTCATACCTTGCTGCCAAAGGCCATACCTTGTTAATGCCTGCAACGCCATACCATGCGTAGGAATAGCTCAAAACCTATGCCCAAGCAAGCCGTGGCCACACGCCACCTGGGCATCTCCGTGGGTATAAATAGCCCCATTAGGTAACGCTTAAGGACTTTTGGCTGGACCACCTAAGATCCACTCTAACTTAATCATCGAAGGGCTCTTATCGGAATCCCATCAGCGAGACTTTGTGCAGGTCCGCCGGCATGCAAGAAGCAACGTCCCCACTCCATCCCGACCGGTAGCTCCTCCGACTCCTCCGGCGTGGTCACCCTCAGACCGAATTTGATCCACAACATTTGGCGCTAGAGGAAGGGCCTGAGTCGTGATCATGAGACTGAGGAGCCATGGAGCTCCAAACACATTGAGGAGCCGGGCACCAACTCCCAGCAACTTGCTTCAAAGTCCACCTCCTGCAGCACCTGCACTAGCAAACCAAACTTCTCAAGTCTAGCCAGAGCAGTTTAATCTGCTCATCCAACAAGTCCAAACGCTTGATGCGGCCATTCAAGGCCTGCAGCAGACGGTAGCCCAGTCTACACTTCCTCTTCGCGGGTGCTAGCCCTCAAGATAGTACTTGCAACATTACTCCTCTGCCACGCGGCATATGACGGTCGCCGAAAGGGAATACGACCGACCAAGGAGTAGATCTCCCCAACTTGAGAGAAATTTTCCTCGGCCCAAGAGCTCGGCTCGTTTGAGGTCTCTCCAGAAGTTTAGAAAATACACTCCCCATACCTCTACCCGAGCCGAGATCCCCATGGAAATCGAGGATCAAGCTTACCTCCGACCACCACCGAGGATGCGACCATCCGAGTCGCAAAAGCGCTCGAGCAAATATTGTCGCTTCTACAAAGATCACGATCATGATACGGAGGACTGCTACCATCTCCAAGATGAAATCGAATCACTTATCCACCGAGGTATGTTCGGTCGGTTTGTTCATGTTCAAGCCAACCAGGGGAGCTCGAGGAACAGAGCCTAGAGCCACGCGAGGGGAAGAATGACAACCGCCCCATTACGGGCACCATTAACGCCATAGCCATGTATCCCACGTGCTGGCAACTCTTTGACCTCGGAGGGCAGTGGCGAAGGTCTCATCCCCACCAACCCGGGTCTAGCAGCCCGGGGCACACAAGCTGCCACCCATGGACGACACTTTAGCTCATCCAGGTTAGAACCCTAATCTCAAAAGTATATTATCAATGAAAATGGTCTTGTAGGACTTAAAAAAAGGTATCTCTGAAATGCCTTAACGGATTCGACACGACTTGGTTGTTTCTATGGCACGAGCCCATACCTACAACATAACGGTGGTAAATATTATCGACAAACGTGCCCCGACCTGAGCTCAGGGCGCCAAATATCTTCGACGACGCACCCCGACTTAAGCTCGGGGTGTCCTGCATTGTGTCGATCGCAAGCCAAAAAGCTCTCATGACCGCAGGAGTATTTCGACGACATTCAATGCTATTTCGACGACATTCAACAACATACGACGACCTCAACTAAGAGCTGAAGAGCCTCATCAACACAGGCACCCTGATCTGAGTAGGGGCATCCTTCAAAATCAACTAAAAGCCGAAGTGGCCCATCAACACAGGCGCCCTGATCTGAGTGAGGGCGTCCTGGAAAATCAACTAAGAACCGAAGAAGCCCATCAACACAGGCGCCCTGATCTGAGTGGGAGTGTCATGCAAAGTCAACTAAGAACTGAAGAGGCTTATCTACGACGACGCGCCTCGGCCAAGTTTGGGGCGCCTATCTACGGCGACGCGCCCGGGCCAAGTTTGGGACGCCTATCTATGATGACGCGCCCCAACCCGAGCTCGAGGCGCCAACTATTCTCTGATGACACGCCCCGACCCGAGCTCGAGGCGCCAAGTATTCTTCGACAATGCGCCTTGACCTAAGTTCCAGGCGCCCTGCGTTATGTCGATTGCGAGCCAAAGAGCTCCTAGGAGCTGAAGAGGCCCCATTGATCGTCGGGAAGGACGTCCCGAGCCCAAACTCAGGCACCCTACTGTAACGGCTGCGAGTCAACAAGACTCCCTCGACTTCAAGAAAAATATTCAAGGGCGACCCGACCATAGATCGAGCACCCCAATTAAAGACTATGGAAATCTACAAGGCAAGAAAGCTTATGACAACCCCCTACCTAAAAGGTCCCCTGGCACACTGTGGTGCAGAAATGAAAGGACCCTAATCTCGATTCCCACAAGAGGGTCTGAAGCAGGCCTGATGCTCAACTTGGGTGCCCAAAGTGCCCTAGTGGGCAAGCCCGGGAGCAGCTAGCTCTTCACCAACTTTCCAAGGTTATGACTAAGTCGGAGATAAAGGTCGAGCATAGTAACTTGGCTAAAGTTACCTAGCAGCGTAAAAACTAAGTCAGCGCCCATGTTATGTAGTTCGGGTTCTGTTAGCCGAGCACAGTGATTCGACACAAGGCGCAAAGCAAGGCAAGCCCAAGTACTTGGCCAAATTTCAAAAACACGAAATGCTGAAGATGTATGTTCTATTGATGATTAAAGGTCGAAGGCCGAATACAAAAGAAACCGACCTTGAGACTGGATGGAATACACAAAAAAGAAGAAAAATGGGTACAAAGGACAAAGCTCAGATGTCTTGGGCAGCCTCGGGCTCGACTTCAGTGGCGGCCTTGGTTCCAGCGGTGACTTCTGGATCAGCTCCAGTCCCGACCTCAGAAATAGCTCCTATGACTCTTCATCCGCGGCATCGGTGACGAGCTCGCATGCCTCGATTGGCTCACTCACTTCCTCGGCAGCCCTACATAGATTTGGACGAAGGCTGCTAAGGTCGACTTTCGGGCAAAGTCGCTGAGCCTGATCCCGGCAGTTTTCAAAGCCCTGGATTAGAGCATCAGTTGCCCCTTCTGCCAGCTCATTTACATATTCCTCGGATTGGCGGAAGTTCTGGACGGCCTCCCGGACTTGCTCCTCCGTGAGCCTTTCAAGCTGCTCGGCTCTTAGCCTCATAACCTCGGCTTCATGCGTCTGGCCACCCAGTGCAGCTTCAAGCTCGAAAATACGCCCCTCGACAGCCGAACAAGCCTGGGCATGCTCAACCTCTATGTCACGGATCTGAACGAGTCCGGCTTCGATCAAAACTTTGGCTACCCTTGCCTTCTTCTCTGCCTCCTGCTGCCACTGCTCGGCAGCCGTCACCCGCTCTTCGGCCTTCTGCCACTATTGCTCAGCGGCCGTTGCTCGAGCCTCGACCTCCCACCTCCGGTACACAGCATGCTCCATCCTTGGCCGGAGTACCCTCATTTGCCTCCGGTAGTCAAGCATGCTAGACACTAGCATGTCGACCAAGTGGAGGAACTAGCACAGAAGATAAAATATCAGCTGAGGTCGAACACTTAAAGAAAATGAATGAAAAGTAGGAGGGTTACATTACTGAGGATGATAGTGTTATTTCGACGATTAACACAACCATTGAGGGAATATCAAATTAATAATACAGTTTAACGTGATACATCACTAATGAATACGATATCCTCAATACATTCATGATATATTAAGAGAATGAGATCAAGACGTCTTCCAATATTAACAACGAGATAAAATTTATAGTAGAAAAGCGATAGAGAACTCTTAAATCTAATTCAACAAAGTTTCAAGTGAAATATACTCTTAAGAGCAAAACAGTAATTTTTATTGTTAAGGGTATGTAGCTCTATCGTGGCATACACTCAAAAATTACTTGAAATATCTTTCATTAATTATATGAAATAAGTCTAACCTTAAGATGCAGAAAAGTGTGAATTGAGTCGATCCCAAAGAAAGTGGAGTCAACCCTGGCACACCTTGGAACCATCTGTCACACCCCTGCAAAAATGGCACAGATGAACAGTGAGTGGAGCCGACCCTATGTATCTTTGAGCCGACCCCAGAAGAGGAGCCAACCCTAAAGAACCTGAGCCGACCCCAGTTTGAAGCCTCAAGAAAACAACTCTCTGAAATTTACTGAGAAGGCCGACCCCAAGTTTTCTTGAGCCAACCCTAGCTGGAGCCGACCCCAGGAACACTTGAGCCGACCCCAACTGAACATGAGCCGATCCCAAGGATATGTGTTCAAAACCATGTCTCTGGAATCCATGAGAGGGTCAACCCCAATGGAACTTGAATCGACCTCACTATAGCATGGGTCGACCCCAAGAAAGGTTGAGTCGACCCCAGTGAAAACAGCCAAAAATACAAGGTTCTGTGGTTCCTGAGAAGGCCGACCCTACTGTAGTAGGGTTCGACCCCAATGAAGTTTGAGTCGACACCAGAGAAGGTTGAGTCGATCCCAAGTCTAATGAACAGTAAGTTGAGTCGACCCCAGAAAAGTTTGGGTCGATCCCAGCACGGGCAAGGGCATAACGGCTAGTTCTGCAGAAGTGCTTTTTGAGCTCCCAACGGCTAGTAATGGCTAGTTTTTCAAATCTAACCAATGAAAAGTGACAAATAGAAGTTGGAAAGTATTTAAAGAGATACTATTCATCAGAGGAAAGAATCTTTTGCAAAAAATTAATAGCATATTCAAGAGAAAGCAAGGCCAAGTGCTCTTCATTAAGGTTCTTCATTCAAGTCTCAAAAAGGAGGTGGTTGAGCAATCTGAGTGTGCATTCAACAAATCCACCAACCCATTGTAAAGTGAAGTAACCTTAGCAAAGAAGAGAAGAGCATCCTCAAAGCGATAACTATTTCTCATCTCTTCTCTTAGTGTAAAATTGTTATATTTTCTCATCTAGGAATTTTAAATTCTTTCTTCTTAATTACTTTGTAAAGTTTGTTGGTTGGCTCGTAAAACCAACGGTGTAGGTTGTTGGTGATCCCGCAAAACCAACATAGGTTATTGGTGATCTCGGAAAACCAAAGTGTAAAAATTTTTGGATTGTGAGCCCGAAAAACAATCCAACTATAATTCGTGGGATTATAGTGAATTCCCAAGGAGACGCTTGGGGAGTGAACGTAGGTGCTTAGGAGAGCACCGAACCACTATACTTCTTGTGTATTTGCATTGTGTATTGTTTTAACTTCACCACACCCACTCAATTAATATTAACTAAACTACTCACTCATCAATTGATTTGATTAAGAGATTGAAAAATTTAGAAAAATCAATTCACCCCCCTTTTGGCTTGTCACCTTTGGCAACAATTACTCACCATGATGCTGGCAGAAGAGGCTTGACCAGCGAATTTGTCAAACTCCTGCCCCTCCATCTGAGCTCGATCGCGTGGAAGTATGGCACAACGAACGAGCTCGCAAGCAACGTTGCCAGACTCAAGGGCCATGTCGTCCTCGAACAGATGACACCCAAGTTTGACCCCAGCAGAGGTCGGCGCCCCAGACGAGGGCTCGGCCTCGGAAGAGCTCGCGACCTCAGAAGTGGACGGGATCCCCAAAGAAGTTGGAACCTCGAGGCCACACTCTGGCTTAGGGTCCGATCTGCGTTGGCGGACGACTTTGCGGACTCTCCGAGCTCCGTCGCCAGGTGCTCCCGCTGGCTCTATTACGCCCCCTTCTACTATCGGTGGGGGTACCTCGACCTCGGTAAGTAAGGCTTGCTCGAGCCTAGGCTAGGCAAGTCCGACGGTGTCGACCTGAGAAAACTCATCCTGCGTGCCACCAGGAGATGGTGCAACCATGGCCTTCTTCACCCTCTGCTCGGGCTGAGTTCCATCTAAGGTAGCCACCCTCTTATAGCATCTAGCCATCAAAGTCTCAGCACCGAAAAGCATTCTTGCAATTTCTGATAACAAAAGTCTCAGTGAGAATTAAATATAAAAAGAGGAGAAAAGAAGAAGGATGGTTACGCCGCTCTTACCCTGAGGATGAGCTGAACTCAGACCGCCATTCAGTAAAGCTTCCTCACTGAGCAGATCGGGAAGCTTCAAACTTCGAAGTCCCTCCAAGCCTGAGTAGCTCGTCCAAACATTCCTACTCATACCACGATAGCTTGGAAAATTTGTTATTTACAGTGGCCTGCGGCGAGTCTCAGGTCGGGTCAAACCCCCACGATCGCTCGGAGGAAACAAAAAAGAATTTATCCTTCCACCCGTGAATGGAGGAAGGAGCACCTCGAAAAGGGTGCGGCCCTCCCAAGAAGAGAAGTACCACCATCCTTTGTCTGCGGGGTTAGCTTTCAGTACGAAACAACCTCGGAATACATTCACCAAAGTGTGAAGACCATGGGCAAGGCAAAGGGCAAGAAAGCCGATGATCATCCTCCAAGAGTTTGGAGCAAGTTGTGCAGGGACAAGGCGATATGTCGCTAGCAGCTCGTTCACGAAGCCATAAAAGGGGAACCTCAGCCCTACTCGGAACGTTTCTACATACACCCCGATCCGACCGCTACGAGGGTCGGTAACTTGAGCCTCAGGCTCTAGGAGCTCAAAGGTGAACTCCCGAGGAAAGAAGAACCGAGCCCGAATTAGGCCCATCTCCTCTTATCTATATTCGAGCCAGTCCCATACGCACCATGATTCATCTCGAGCTTGGCCTCCTCCACTTCCAAAGAAACCTGAGCTCGGGATAAACCTAAGCACGAGGGCTCTCGAGGGCGATCCCATCGCCTTGCTCATGGAGAATCTAAACAAAAGAAGACATCTATCTGAGGTTTCAACGGAGAAGAAAACAAAAAAAAGAGGGCCTCCAAAAACTGAGAGCAGAGCTCGCCGTGAAGTTCGCCGAAGAGCTCTAAGATACTCTGAAAGCCTCCCAGAAAGCTCAAAAGCAACAATGGCGGCCGGAAAGAAAGAAAGCGAGGAAAATCAAATAAGGGCCCTGAGATCTCTCTAAGGCTTTATATAGCCTCCCTCGACGGCTCAGATCGGCTTAAGCAAGGGGCCAACTAGCCAAATCTCGCCGTGTGGCGGGCCCAAGAGCTGTCTCAGCAGATCTCTCCCGATAGCGGTACTAAAAGCCGATCATCATAGCGAATGCTACGAAAGACAGGGCATTAATGATTGGCCCTTCGTATTACACAAGACAATGCTTCGGAAGGAAGTGTGCACGCAACACATTAAAGAGCCCCCATAGCCGTTTCCGCTTTGAGTGATGTGACAAAGTCACTCAAGCTCGACTCAAGAAGCCTGCCTTGAAGCCAACCTTGAAGTCAGCATGAAACAAAGGTAAACTACAAAGAGGCCTAAGTGGCCGACTTTACAAGAATAAAAGAAAAGAGAAAATAGGCGGAGGAAAGCTCAGTTGGCTTGAGCAGCCTCCGTCCCAACCTCGGGAGCGGCCTTTGTCTCGGCCTTGGGAACAGCCTCCATCTCGGCCTTGGTAAGCTCTTTGCCGACTTTGCAGAGTTATCTGGCAATATGGAGACTAAGCCATTACCTAAACTACGCAGTTCGGATCTTGCTAGCTAAGCATAAAACTCCAAACGAAACGAGTTCAAATACCTTGTCGGATTTCAAAATGCAAAGTAGTGAAGAAAATGCACTTTATTCATGTTGAAAGGCTAAGGGCCGAGTACAAAAGTAGTTGACCTTGAGGTCGGGCTAAATACAAAAAGACCTAAGTGGCCGATCTAGCAAAAGCAAGAGGAAAAAAAAAGCAAGTAGAAAAGAACTGTCAGCTTGAGCAACTTCTGATCCGACCACAGTGGCGACCTCTGTAGCATCCCAGACCGTCATCTCGGCGACGAGCTCACGCCCCTAAACGAGCTTGTTCGCTCCGGACATCATCCACACTGGCGTCGGTGGGTTGAGACGAAGCGCATTTTGTAGCGGAAGCCCTTGGTGACGTTGGTGATGAGATTCTTAGACCTCTCCTCAGATCGAGCTCCATCCGATGCAACCACCTCGTTGTGTCGGGCCATCAGGGTTTTGTTGCTGAAGATCATCCTTGCAACTTCGCACAACGAAGATGGCAGCCGAAAAAAAGGATGGAAGCAAGAGAAATTGAATGGGGGCCCTAAGATCCCCTCAAGACCTTATATAGTCTAGCTCAACGGCTCAGATCGGTTTAACCAAATGCCCAAGTAGCCGAATCTCGCCGCGTGGCAGGTCCAGAAGCTCCCTCAGCGGATCTTTCTGAATCATAGCATTGAAGATCAAAACGGTTATGAGAGTCGCTTCGGAGAACGGGGTATTAATGACTGACTCCTCGCGTTCCACCTAGCGACGCCTTGAGAAAGAGCGTGCATGCAACACTTCAAAGAGCTCCTGCGGCCGCTCCGCTTTAATTGGCTTGCAACCTGATCCATTCAAAGCTCGGCTTGCGGGACTCGGTCTGAAGTAATCAACTCTCAATTATGCAAAGTATACCCAGCTCAGTGCACACATTCTCATAAGCACTTGGTTATAACAGAACGACCAACTGTCTAGCTACTTCCTTCGCTCAAGCCGAAGAGTGACTCGACCTCGAAAGTCGAGGGGCAAAATGGATTATCTGCTCACAACATGGGACCACCCAATTTCAGCCAAATAGACATCAGCACCGAGCAGGCCAGACCTTGGTCCCGCTGAGCACCAGTCCGATTCCGGACCTTACCAAAGGCTGAGCCGACCTCGGTCAAACCTCTCCGCTTGGGACACCCTGCAAGATCGACCAAGGGCCGAAGAGGCTTCGTCGACCGTAGGTATCTACAATGATGCCCCTCGAGCCGGGCTCGAGGCACCCTGCAGGATCAACCAAGATCCAAAAAGGCCTCGTCGACCGCAGGTATCCACAATGACGCCCCAGCCTGAGTCGGGGCGCTCTACCAAGCTGACTTCAGAGCCGAGGAGGCTAGGCCGACCTCAGAATCCGCCGAGTCGACCTCACTGAATGTATATCGCGGCCCTCCAAGTTGGCCCGACCTCAGTGCTCATCAAACTGACTTCACCAAGTAAAGGCTGCGGCCTCCAAGTAAGCCCGATCTCGCCTACGACCGCATATACTTGCATGCCTATGCATGCTCCTACGCCTGCATACGTGGCCGTATATTACAGCATCACCGTGCTATGTTTTGCTTGCTTGCCACTCTACGACATGACGACCAGGGACCATACCTTGCTGCCAAGGTCCATACTCTGTTAACGCCTGCAACGCCATACCGTGCACAAGAGCAGCTCGAAACCTGTGCCCCAAGCAAGTCGTGGCCACACGCCACCTGAGCACCTCCGCGGAGACTATAAATAGCCCCATCAACTATCGTCTAAGGACTTTTGGCTGGGCCACCTAAGATCCACTCTAACTTAATTATCAAAAGGCTCTCATCGGAATCCCATTAGCGAGACTTTGTGCAAGAATGCTGACGCGCAGGAAGCGACGTCCCCACTCCATTCCGACCGACAGTTCCTCCGACTCCTCCGGCGTGGTCACCTTCAGGCCAAATTTGAACCACAACATATACATACATACATACATACATACACACACATATATATATTATTGTCAAGGCGCATCTTATATATATGTGTGTGTGTATATGGATATATATACGTATGTATATCCATATGTATATATATACGTATGTATATCCATATGTATATATATACGTATGTATATCCATATGTATATATGTACACACACACATAAGATGCTCCTTGACAATAATATGTAGAAAAACTTAGTCATTATCATCTTAAAAGATATAAATCGATAAATTCTAAGATATCAGCTAATGCTTATATTTCTCAATCATATTCTTTTAATTCCTTAAACTAATTTTTTAACAAATATTCCAGTCATAAAATATTGGCCAAGATATAGGAAAAATTCTCTTTCTCCAAATTGTACAACTTTCCTTCTTCACAAGGATCAATTCATTATTTACAATAATAGTTGTTATAATGGTTCTTGGGCTCTCTTTATTACATTATTATACATGATAACATGAAATTTGGAACAGTGGCTGCAGTGCATTATTTGATTCCATAATTGAACTGTCCATTATGAGACACATAATGACCGTTATTTCTACATACATCTTTCCTTTAATCAAGTATTAATTAGTATCGAAGTTCAAAAGTTTTCAACAAATTTTCCTCCAAATTATGATAGTGATTGGAAAATTAGCATATATTTTTTTAATTATCCTATTAGAATAATTACAATGGTCAAGAACTGTGCTAGTGGAACCCGTAATAACATAATAACACAGGTGGTGAGTCCTGTGGATCAATCACCTATGATTGTTGACAAGAGTCGGCAGATTTTTAACACGTATGTTGTCAGTATCGAACTCAGAACCGTATGGAAGGGCATTATTTATGTAAGATGGGTGTTAGGTGCCGAGTGTATTCTTTAAAAAAAAAAAAAAAAAAAAAAAAAAAAAAAAAAAAAAAAAAAAAAAAAAAAAAAAAAAAAAGAAAAAAAAAGAGGCTAACCACGGTGTTCGAGTGGATTTGTATCTGGAGATGCAGTTTCAATCAAGCCACCGCACCCACAAACGTGGTTGGGTGTGAAGCCCTGTTATACCCTTAATAATAATAATAAAAAAGAAACCCATGGATCAATCAAGGTATAAGTTGATAAAACTCTGGCGAGACCCGAGAAACTGTCGCGAAACCCTTCATAGAAGTCGTCTGGGTAGGATTTCGGATAGGGTTTGCCTCCTTTCGGAAAAATCTCCCTCCCCACAGAGCCAGAGAAACGCCCACGCGGATGGGTCGGTTACTGGCAGCAGCGGGACTATTAACAGCAGCAGCCGTACCCCACTCCTCTCCTCCTCCCGCCGCCGCCGCCGCCGCCGCCGCCGCCGCCAGAGCCCGCACCAGAACCACCCTCGCCTCCCAGACCGCCAGGCCTTCTCGCAGAACAAACGCCTCTCCGCCACGGAAGCAACCCTCAGTTGCGGAGGTCGAGCGGGCTATAGGCGTCGCCAGCGACCCCTTCCAGTCCTCATCGTCGTCATCCTCTTCCCCATTTATGGACTTCCTCTCCTCTACTCCCATCGGGCAGGCCGAGGGTCCTACGGAGAGAAAGATCCGTGAGACGGCGGAATGGGTGGCTGATCGCACCGAGTCCCATTCTCGCTCTGGTACATCCAAACTGCTCCTCCTAGTTTCTACCATATAGTACATTTCAGTTCAGTATTTTTAATTTCTTTTCGCTTATAGAACATTGCAGGCATCTTCTGGATATTATAATTAATTTGTTGGAAATAAAGAATGCGAGAGTGGATGAAAGGAAGTATTTTTCTGCGTAGAATACCATGAACTAGTTGTGAGGACCCGTGCGTGTGTTTGGTCCCATATTGGTTATTCGCTCGAGAGATTTTGGGTATTTATACAGGATTAAAAAACTCAAGATCCTAGGATATGAGAAGTGGTATCAGAGTGGATCCGGTTTATGACCTATATGTGGACTAGAGAGTATTGCGGCACAGACTTATCGAGGCTGATCACAGGCCGATCGTAGTGCTTGTGATTAGATTCGAATGAATTTGGACTTTTAGTCTGACGAAATGACAAAGACATTGTTGAGAAAAACACAGAGAGTATGTATTTGCTGAAGAGATCTTGGATATTTTTATAGGGGCAAGGAACCCAAAAAATGCTTTCTAGCTGGCCATTTTGGACGAGGTCTTAGGTTGTGACACTAGTGTTGCATTAATATAAAGTGAGAGGAAAAAGCTTTGAAGGGGAAGGTTGAGGGGAGAAAGGTAGAAGATCAAGTTCAAGTTGGCATACTCTTTCAGTGAAAATGCATCAGAATAAGGGGTGTTTCAGAGGGTTTGCAATTTTTAATGAGAATGTTGTCATGTTGAGTCCAGTGTGAATTCTTTTCTCTTTGCCATGAGAACAAGCACAACTATCCCAAATTATGAGCTTGAGCTTTGCACTTCAATTTGCATTCTTCTGATACCACGTAATGTTTAAAAGGATGTCAGATAAAGTTGTATTAGAATTCAAATGAGGTGATGACTCATCAGCATATGATGCCAGACAGTCTCTGTTCTGAATCTGTCATTTATATGCATGCTGATATGTGTTAACTTTTAGTGAGCATATAATGAAAAGTCAAGTAAAATTCTCAGAAATTACATGAATGTTGATACGTGCTATTCCTTTTTATGATCTGAGTTGCCAGAAAAAAATATTGTAACCGAATGTTAGTCTGTGGCAGGCTTGTCTCCTGCTGTGACCAGTAAATTCAATATTGCTTAGAAATGTGATTGAATACACACTTTTGCTGCTTGTTCTCTGCTCCAAGCGCATATCATCTTACTGTCAACCTTTTGTTTTGGACTCATGCTTGTTGTTGCCACAATGCTTGTTCCAATAAAAATCTACTACATTTCCCGTAATTACCATGGATGAATAATTGTCATCAGCTTTGAATAACACAGGATAGTGCAGATTATTTTCCTCATGTATAAGTAGTTGTTTTCAAATGTGGCAGACAAAAGCCCAAATAATTTTAACAGCATTTTTTAAATTCAAACAATAGAAAAGATGGATCTTTCCTCATTATGCATCATCTGGATTCTTTCATTACAGCCTGCCATTTGGTTGCCAGTTCCTCCTTGCTAGGGGTGGCAATCGGGTCGGGTCGGACATAAACGGGTCGGGTCAAATGCAGGTCGGGTCAGAAAATCATAAATCTGAACCTGACCTATTTATTAAACAGGTCAGAAATTTCAA
>JAOXJJ010000725.1:11968920-11990753 GCA_025769935.1 Phoenix roebelenii | reverse complement strand
CAGGTTAAACGGGTCAACCTGTTTACGACCCGAACCTGTTTAGGCCAAACCCAAATCTGTTTATGGCGGGTCGAACATGGGTCGGATTGGCGGGTCAGGTCATATTTTGCCACCCCTACTTCTTGCCCTTATCCATTCATTTCTATTTCAATCTCACCTTTCTATCAGACATTCTCCGAAATCTCAGAATTCTAAAGCTGAGTTAACTAAATGATTGAAGACCAACTAAATGATCTCCTCTGCCATCCTCCGACGCTGCATCTCTGTGTGTCTTCATGAGTTTTTGCAATCATTTCCATGTGACATAATCCTCGATGAATTGGTGTTCTCACTTCAGTGCGCTAATTTTAAGTTAGCATGTTTTAATTTTCTTTTTTGATCATTCCAGGCTTCTTTGTGGATGTTCATATTTTCAATAGATGGTGTTCTAGCATCTATCTAATGCTAACCAAATTTATTCTTTCACTGCTTTTGGTAATCACAATGCAGGGCAGCGGATTCTGATGACGGTGTCTCTGAAAATCTTGCCAGTGTGGCTCTTGCTTCTCCTGGTCGCATCTGGGGTTGTCAAGCTACCATTTGATCTCCCATTTATGGATGATTTAATTACATGAGTATCAACTAGTATGTATGTTGTCTCCATGTCCTGCTAAATGTATAGCGTACATTCGTGATGGGAAGCTCTTATGCCCGAACAAGATATCCTGCTAATGTGTGAATTTATCACTGCTACACCCACCTTTTTAGAATTTGTAAGTGAATGAAACGTGTGGGAGTGCTTGAGATTGTAAATCCTATGTTTTTATGCAATTAGAATGCTGTCTTGACCTATCTGCGCTATGTTCTTTGAGTGATAATTGATCATCGCTTTCTTGCTTTAACTAGATTTGGTGAGAAATACTTGAAGTATAGGCTGCTTGCCATTGTGGAGATGAGAATTTTGAAGCTATTTGCTTCTAAGTAGATCCAACAATGCCTGGCGGATCTTGCTTACAGAGATTTATGTTAGATTTGATTCATGGAATGAGGGGAGAATGGAACAGGAAATCCAGCTCCACTTCAATGTTTGGCTTGCATGAGTAAGAAAATCAGGATTTTGTTGAAAGCCGGTATTTCCTTAAATAGAGAATTTATGAATCCATGATTAAATGAGAAGCATGGTCATGTGTTGAGGAATAGAGTGGCCATTGTCATAAAAAGAAGAGTGAATGATATTTCAAAAATGAATCAGTTTTGCAACATTTATCTCTACTATACATAGATATGAGTTTCGGAATCTAAGAATATTCTTTTGGGATTTTGTCCTTTATTTTTTGATTACAAAAGAACCCCTCCACTTTTTTTTAGATTAGTTATATAATCATGGTTATGTATAACTGAGGAAATAAAATAAAATCCTGGTTTTAGACAAATAAAGATTTTTTTCCAATTCACAGTTATAGCAATAAACAAACCGAAAATCAAAAATCTCGTTTTGCAATAAAATTAAAAAAAAAAGGTCATGGACATGAAAATAATTGTAACACAAAAAGTGATAGAAAATAAATTAGAAAGATTTAAAACACCACTTACAAACAAATAAAAAAAATACAATAAAATATTTTCTTTTTAGTGAGATCATTTAAAAAAATTCATTATCTTTGTTACTCGACATGTTGCAGTAAATGGAGAAAATACATTGATAAAAAAATTATGGGAGTAAAAAATTAGAAAAAAAATAGAAACACCAACTGCAGATGGAGAAGAAAATATTTTATTATGATATTTATGAGAGTGAATAAATATAAAAAGTACAAAAAATTATAATTAACTTTTTATATTATTTTTCTAAAACATGCACTTGGTTTGCTATAGAAAAAGAATGGCATATGCAGTATGAATATATTAGGGGCATTTATACTATAAAATAAAACAAATATGTTAACTAACACTTAAATTTGAAAATATTACTATATTGGAATGAATTGTGAAATGTAAAATAATAACAATGTAACACTGTAATGGTTGCTATCTATTCAAATTGGTTACAAAATTTTGAAAAACATGCAATCAACTCAAGAATTAATTGCATCAAAGGCTTGTAGTTAGTTCAAAAATCAAAGGCCATTGTTAGGTACCTGGACCTATTAAGTGGCAATGGATCGGATCAAGTTTAAGTTGGGTTAAATTTAGAATAATAACATACCAAGTTTTGATTTACACTTGACCTTATTGCACATGATTAAGCTCGCTCCACTCATGTCCATACAAGGGCACCCCATATCCAAGACTAGACTCAGCCTTATCTAAACCGCTTCCATCCAAATACGTAGTCACGTGTGACCTATTTAAAACCCGAGTCAAAAAAAAAAACCCATATCTGATCTGAGTTCGCACGAAAGATTGATCGATATTTTTACTGTAATTTCAATCATTGGATCGTGATCTACATAGATCTGGAAGAAATCTGTAAGTTTTTTAGTCATTAAGCAACTATTGCATGATCCAATGGCCATTGGATACGCGGGAAAGGAAGTGAGCCTTTATTTGGCGCGAAAAAATACAACCCCTGTCCGCCCGACCCTTCAGACCCACAGCCGATTCATACAGGACGTGGTCGGGCCAAGTTTCCAGTCCGATCAAGAAACCAATTTTTCAAACCCTAATCGGACGCCGCCCGTCGCAAATACCGAAGCCTCCTTAATCTTGCCCCTTATCGAGCGAAGTCCTTCTTTCTCGCCGACATTGCTGGTGTGGTTGCCGGAGCATGCTGGGCATTTCGGCTGCTCTCTCGTCGTCCGCCACCGCCGGTGGGCTGCGCTTTTCCTTTCCCCTCTTCGCCATAGGGGGGGGCCGGAGCACTAGGATGCTGCCCTCCTCCTCCTCCTTCCCTAGCCTCTCACCTCCCAACGCCTTCGCTTCGTCCGCCAGCGACCCAATCCACCCCAAGAAACCTTGGTTGCTCGTCGGCCTTGGCAACCCAGGCAAGATGTACCACAGAACCCGTCACAACGTACGTGGACTTGTTCCAATTTCCTTTTTTTGGCTTTTCTTTCATCTTTATAGCTATTTCCTTTTTTTTTAAAGAAAAACTTTTTGACATATTTTTGTACTTTAATTAAATTGCGTTACTCCTTTTATACCGATTGTCTTCTTAAGAAAGCGTAAGAGGTCTATGGCATATATCTATCTATCTATCTATCTATCTATATATATATATATATATCTTGAAACCAGGATGCATTCTAGAAATTTTTACAAAGGAAATTCTGGTTTTGGATTAGATTATGACGCTGGAGTTTCAAAAGCAACACCTAAAACTAGATATAATCTTGAAATGGACTCCAAGATTCAAAATTCTAAAGCAAAAACTTAATTCAGGATGCAGGGTAGAGTTGCTTGTAGCTCAAACCCAACTTTAAATAGAAAATAGAACTCTCTATATCCAAACCCTCAGCCTCCCCACCAAACACATGCACAAACGAAAGTAGATACTTCCTAAGTAGCATGAAGTGAGTTTTAGTGTATGGCTAAAACAAGTTTGGGGTTGGCAACATCCGTACAGATTTCTATATTAAAAATATATGACAATAATTATATTTCATGTAGTTGACTTTTAATTATATATTTATTGAAGCTATTATTTAATACTAAAGAGATGATTGAGTAACAAAAAGAATCTGACATGCAGAAGCTATGTTATTAATGCATAAGATAATTAACAACAATTGGGTTCCCATTTTTACTGCTAAATTGGCTGCACAAAAAATATTGATCTGAAGAAAGGATTTACATAAGAGATGTTATTTGAGAGGAGAGAGCACTCAATGGCCTAGAGAGTGAGAAAGAAACTCCAATTCTTTTATGTTTAGAAGTTGAAGTATGATGCATCAAAACCCATAAATAAAACCCTAAATCTCCAAATTATGACATTAGGGTTGTGGTGGGGGGACTATGAAAGATGAGCGGGGATGCAGCACATAGACGAGAAGGCTATTTGTGGTGCAGTTAGGGCAGGCAAGGACCATCTAGCAGTGGCCTTGTCACTAAACCTTATTATTGAAAAATGGCCAACCATAATAAGGGTGAAGCTTGTTTTGGGCTAAAATCTAAGTCTTTAACATTAGGTTAGGTTGAGCTTTTGTGAATTTTGGTCCGGGCTTCAGCTCAAAAATCCCAACCTGAACTCTAGATGGGCTGGACTAGGATTGAGCTTAAATCCAACTGAAACCAACTTGAACCATCTGAACCCAACCCGACCAGATCCAATTTGATAAATAAATAAACTTATATTTATGTTACATGCAAAAATACTTATATGTTTCATTTAAGTCATGCCTTTAGTCTTTTTGAGTTATAGAATTAAATTAATGTACTTAAATTAGATCTCAACGAAACCAATGCTAACCCCTAAAGAATGTTTTGAGACTTCCCCACTCTTCAATTACTATACAACTTGGCCTAACCTAATTATCCAACCCAACATAGCCCAACCCAACACCAGCTCATCCCACCTCGATTTTAGCTCAAAATGGGGTTGTGCTAGAGAAATCCCAAAACCAAGGTTGGTTGGTTTGGGAGATATAAAGGTTAGATTGCTTTAGGGTTAGCCCCATGGTTTGTTGTACCGGATTGCACCACTGGTACAAGGTGTTTCGTACAGTAGTGAGACTAGGTACAGCCCCTATACAAAATGTTTGTAGTGAGGTAAGTGCTATTACTGACAATATGCAGTTCTATATCGAGATTGCAAACTTTGGCTTGCCCTCGACCTGTCCAAACCCACCAAGTTGTAGCCCCGCCATAAAGGCTTGAACAACCCTTTCTTGGGATTTAAGACAAATGGGTCCAATCTTCTTCAGTCAGTGTTCTCTTTTCAGCTGGAAATAGGATATTTAGGAGGTATTCTAAAGTGTTTTTAGAGTCCTGTTGGTAGGGAGCATTGATTGCTTTTGTGCGTGCGTGTGTGTGTGAGAGAGAGATGTAATGGATGCACGATGGGTTTTTTCAGCTATTATTAACTAGCCTATTTCCTATTTTGGAAGTCCTAATTGGAGAAGGACGTGTACTAGTTATACCTATAAAATTGATAGCCATCTATTTCTTCTTTCTTGTATGAAGGTTAACTTAGTGAAAGAAACTAATGCAGGCCTCTTCTTTCTTCTTTTTCTTCTTCCTATTGTTTCTTTTCGTATTTTCCCTCTTTTGCTTCATTTTTTATTCTAACAAAATGTAGGCCTCTTCCTTCTTGTTCTTCTCCTTGTCTTTTCCCTTTTGTATTTTCCTCCTTTGCTTCTTTTTTTCCCCAAATTTTCACTTGCTGGACAAAAAAGGTAGTTTATTGCCTTTTTTTAAAAAAAAATAGATCCGAGTAAATCTGCTGCAGTGTTTGTTCTCAACATTGAAACAACAATCTTAATAGAGACTAACAAGACTGTTTCATAGTATCTTCTGAGTGAAAGGGCTGAATACCGCCAAACAATTTGGACTGTTTTGGATTTGAACGGGTTTTTTGTTCACGAGCAATCCGCAAAAGTCCAAATTAAAAAAAGGAAGTGTGATCTCCGTCACTGACTACACATGCCTACTAAAGTTTTTGGAATAAATAAACTACAGGCAAAGATTCAATTGCAGCAATATGAGGTGGTTCCAATCATCAAATCAACTTGTGAAAGGCCTTCTAAGATGATCTTTACAATCGGCATCTCCCACATGACTTGTATTACCTGTGGACTATGTTGATAACTACCCGGCATGGTACACATATCATATGGTACAGATAGGGATGTAGTTCTGTATTATGTTTGAGTTGATCGCCCTTAATACTAATAATTGATAGAGATTATAGCTAGGATAAGCCTTGATGGTTAGGGCTATGGTGTTATGTTTGAGCATTAATTCACATGTTAGATTTTTCAATTGTGTTTTATGAAGATATTGACTCCATTGTCGACTATTTGGAACACTGTTGCACAACTTTCGAACTTGCTCCTCCAATCTCAGAAATAATAGCCTACCTTATCAATTGTTCTTACGATTGGTTGCTTTCCTTTTAGGTCGGTTTCGAGATGTTAGATGCTATAGCTGAAGCTGAGGGCATATCCATGAGCAAATTACGCTTCCGAGCAATGTTTGGGGAAGGTACTTTTCATGTTACTATAGAAACAACACAAATATGCACATATCTTGGTTTGCAATGCTTCCCTCAAGCACAAACATGAACATATACGAGGAAAATATTCTCCGCATGTTGGTTTAATTTCTGCATCATGCTTTCTATTTAATTTTTATTTGTAGTTTTGCAAATATGAGATTGTTGAACGTGCTTAATGGCTTGTTATTGATGGTAGAGGCATGTAATTCCACTCAATGGTCTAAAGTTTGCTATCATTTATTGTCCATTCTGTTTTTAAAAACCGTGGGATGGGATGGTATCAGCAGTGCAATACCATTTCGTCATAAAACTGGCACCGGTGCACAATGTGAAGGTATGGGGTACAGTCTTATACCAGGCGTGGGTACCTGGAAACATAATGATTTTTTGAAATACTGGTATGCCCTTCAGTACAGGTTTTTAAAACCTTGGCCTTCTGCAACTATTGCTTGCAAACTAAGTAAATCTAGTGACATATGCTCCTGTTTGAATTGTCCTAAACTAGGTTGAAGATCCACTAAGAAGAGGGATGCAGGTGAGGTCTGTTAGGACTGGTGAGATGCCCAAATGATCAAACCGACTAAAGTTGCTCTCTTGTGCACTCAAAAAGGGACAATCCAAACATGAATATTAAAGACCACTGTTTTTTTTTTCATGAACCCTTTTCAGGAAAAAAAATCTACTGAACAATGGATCTGACCTGCTGCTCTAAGAAGACTGGCAAGTGGTTATCGCATGATGTCAATTTAGTGCTGTCGCTTGTTGACCCTGAATCTTTTGTTCAGTGAATTTGTGCTTTGCCTGATTATGTGTTTATCAATTCTGTCCTTGCAGGCAGGTCCCATTACCATAGATTACCAACTTAACGTAATTCTTGTATATTAGTTAAATACAAGAACTTGCCTCCCACTAAAAAAAAAAGAAAAGAACATAGATCTTCTATTTAATAACAATATTCTATATTATGACATACAATTCTTGTCTATACAGATCTCTATCTATCTTGTCTCTAGGTTTTTTATTTACTAGCAATACTCTATTATACATAAAATACTTGTTTATACAGACCTCAAATAAACTTTTTACACTTTTGCTCCTAGGCTGCATTGGAAACGCCCCTGTCATGCTCGCCAAACCACAGGCTTTTATGAATGCAAGTGGTGAGTCTGTAAGTACATATATCTGAAAAGATTTCTCCAGTATGTCTAAACCTCTTTCTATTTATGATGTGCTTTTGGCCCATGAAATGTAGGTTGGATCACTTGTCTCATATTTCAACATACCACTGAATCAAGTACTTCTGGTATGGTACTTGTAAACTTCCATGGTTCTGTTGTTACTAGGATGAAGTACCCTTTCCCTTCATTCCATTGAGTGTTGGATTTCTTTTCTGCAGATGTATGACGACCTAGACTTGGCTTTTGCAAAATTGCGTCTATTACCAAAGGGTGGGCATGGGGGCCACAATGGGTATTTTATTCTTTCCCACTAATCACTCTATGCTTACAGAATATCCTTGCTATCGCTTCATAGTTGAGTCCCTACTCTCAAAATCATAAAAAAGTACTCTATTCATAACTACAACTAAGAAATGGCCAATTTTCATTTTCGTTGGTCTCTTTTGTTTCAAATTGTTATCAACTTGATGTCAACCATGCACTACCTTTTGCCTTGGACAAGAGTTGACATCACCTCAATTGTGCTATAGTTCCATAATCATAGTCATAACCAATGCCATTATCCTAACTAATGTGGATGGCTTTATATGCTTCTTCATGTTTTACTATATTTGGTTACATCCTTATGCAAAGCCAGCTTTTTCCATTTTTTCCTTGAGGTCTTTTTTTCATTTTGTTTAAGCCTTTGTGATGCTTTCATGATCTCTCTCCCATCAGTTTTTGGCTTTAAAAACTTCGCATCAAGGATTTTTCTGTCCATTTGAATGTGTAGAAAGATTATGGTATATGTACCATGCTAAAATGTTATTGGCACAGTACAGGAGCATGTACTTCCATACCATATGTGTCAAGTGGTCACTTGTACCAAAATATAATTTTATATTTTCTGTATTAATGTGCACCGGTGCAACATGCATCTACATAAGCCGCAATGTAGTGGTATAGTCTTGTGTCCTGGTCTCCTGTTTGAAAATGTGCTCTAATGTAGGATATCTGCAGGGGAGACACTGCAATATGCACTCCTAAAAAGGTACAATGTACAATAAAATAATGAGATTAATAAAATCTGAAGCCAAAACTAATTGAGAAAACACACCTATATTGCATGACAAGGTTGTTATCTAATGTGTTAATATCAAAAATACCAAATGAGCCTCTGATCTGATGCAAGATGTCATAGCATAACACATTCTATGTGCATGGCTGATTAGAAGTGGTAATTTCTGGAACAAAACTAACAATCTACAACTAGGAACTTAACACAGGATCAAGATTTAGAAGATTTACCACTGTGACGGAGTTTTTGTTCAATCCACAGAGGTTCCTCCAAGCAAAGGGAAGAACACCTATCAGTGGAGGAGTGCCCGTATTCTCTTAACTGATGATGAAGTGCATTGAGAACCATATGGTGGTGTTTCAGTTGATAGAAAATGGCCATGATAAGAGTGCTGCAGCAAGGAGCCACAGCAGCACAAAACCCAGGGTTTCAGTGGAAAGGTGGCTGTCTTGGACTGTAAATAAATGAAGATATCAAGAAAGGATGAAAGGCTCAAAAGAGGACAGTATCAAACAGCTGGAAGAGATTATAATTATTGAAATATGGACTAGCCAGGTTCTGTTCTGCAATAGATCAGTTTGATGACTTGATCTATTCTTGAGACCTGGTAGTAGGCCAGCCGCCCGATGGGTGGCTGGCTGCTACCTGGATGGTTGTTTAGTGAAGAATGATAATTCATTTAGGCCCTGTTTGAATGCTGAGCTTAAGCTATCCGCTGATTACTTGGCTTGCCACTGGAGAGAGTGAGAGAATGAAGTAGAAAGAGGAGTGAAGTCATACAATGAGAGAAAGTTTCAGAGCAAATTATCCAGTTTTTAGGACACTAGATTCTAATAGTAAGGTAGTTTGCACTATCCCTAAAATTTAGGGATTATGAATTCTTCAGCTCTTAGAGATCTATCGTTTCCTTCACAAACAGAACTTGTCTTCCTTGGCCTCAGTGGATACAGAAGTTGTCAGACGCCAACATCCAGACAGACCCTTAATTAGCTCATAGTTATTCAACATTGGAAATTGCATAGGTGAACTGCTGATCTTTAGTAGTACTGCCAAGACATGATTTGCCTTTCAGTTATGAGATGATAGTTTGTTACATAGAAAATTTCCTTTTGGCAATTGCTACAAGGAGTGCCGATTGTTGCCATGCAATTATGATGAATACAGATTTCCATCAACATTCCACTTCTAATTGGTCTCTACCATTTCCTGATGAAAACACAGGTTGTGATTGTAGAGTAGGCTTATTTTGTGAGAGTCTGGGCACTCATTGTAACAATTTTTAACTGGGTTCTCTGTAAGATGGATATACCACCTTACTGCATACGAGTATGTTGGCAGCTGATACCATCCACTTCTTGATGCACAGAAATCTCTGGTAGTACTAATGGCCTGCTTTAAGTCCTCAAGCAACAGAGTCTAGGGGTACTATGCTATATACTACAATGGAGAATTTTTGGTCTCATACTTTTTTTTTTGTTGACTTGACAACAGGCTTGTGTCTTACTGAGGCAATTTTCTTTTTACCAGATCAGCAGTTTTATTTCTCTCTCTGTTCATTTGTAAAGCAGGTTTAAGATAAAAGATACTGTCTGATTGGCTTTTAACTGACACTTGTATTAATTAACAGCATGCGAAGTGTCATTAACCACCTTAAGGGAAGCCGTGATTTTCCACGTCTACGAATAGGCAAGAATACAAATCCGTGTTTTTTCAGTCCTTCTGTTATGTGCATCATGCTTAAAGAGAACTTCTTGTGACTTTCATCAAGGCATTGGACGACCACCAGGGAAGATGGATCCTGCTAATTTTGTTCTCAGACCCTTCAACAAGCAAGAACGTGAAGAGGTTTTCCCTGATCTTTGTTCCAAGTATTTTAAGCATACAAACTTAATAATTGGTTCAGTAAAATGAACTAAATAGTTGATTTAGTAACAGTCTTTACATTTCTGATACTTAAGAAGGATATATTTGTTGTGGATTCAGCTCGACTTCACCTTTCAGAGGGGAGTAGAAGCAGTAAGGATTTTAGTGCTTGAGGGGATCAACAAAAGTGCTACTTTTGTGAATAGTGTGCAGTCATCGGAACTATAGAACAAATGAAACTAATCAGATTGTCCATGAATCAAATTGTTCTAGAAATTGATAAATCTTAATTATCAGACTACAACAGTGGCTCCATGTTGACCATATGCTGAAAGAGTTGCCACACTCCTGGGAGGAAACCTTGGCAAGTGTCACATTTTGATGTGAGGGTGAAGGGAGTACCATTGCTTGGTATTTAGAGAAGCATTTTGGTTGTCAAATGTGTAATTGATTTTTGACCAACACAATGTGCACCTCTGTTTTTTTCCCTATTCTATAACTGCAATGAAGCACATGATTACTTTTGGAATTAATTCACATTAAATTGCAAATTGAGCTACAAATTGTTTTTGTTTACTTTTGTAACTATTATGAAGTGCGTGAACACTTGTGGGACCATTTAAGTATAGACTGTAAGTTGAATATTGTTTCTGGTTATTCTTATTTTGTTTACTCATTTCTTATGCAATGAAGGTAAATCAGTGTATATAATCATTTGATCCTCAATCAAAATATTGTGAATATCCGTTCCGAAGATTTTGTTTTGCTGATGCTGACTGAGTATTATACTTAATTGTATATAGTCGCACTGCTGGCAAACTTATATCCTTCTGATTTGAGTGGCAATTGTGTTCCTCTGCTGGATCATTTTGTAGTTATTTACTTACTCCTGTGGCTATTGGCTTGAAATCTTTGCTTCAAATATTCAACCACCTAGGAAGCACTGACCTTCAAGATGAGGCTAGACAACAATTTTTGCTTTTTCAAGCCCCATTCAAGCTACAGGGATTTTGCTACCTCTGCAATGATCATTTTATGGATAAAAAGCTGCACAAGCACCGTGATCCCGAGCCAAAATCCCACATTCCTAAGGTTGCTTTACAAATAAATAACCTTGGAATATTAGCAAATGATCTAATAATAATAATAAAAAATCTTATGGTTACTTATCATGGTTTCCTGAGTTATATATGGTTGAAGCAAATGTAATGGGAAAAATAATCAGTATACATTGATATCTATAGCAATTTTCTGATCTCAACGAGGAAAGAAATGTGGATTGCAAAACTTGATTTGGTGAAAGGAGATTGTTTGTACATGCTGATGTGGAGGGTATCTTTCGACAAAACAACATATGCAAATATGCATGCTTGCATATAGACACGTATATATATATTTATATATACACCCACACATATATCCACATACATACATGTATATGAAGATAGATTGGGCTGCACTCGAGTCAATCTCTACTCAGAACCGGTCAGGTATAGATTGGATGATGGGGTTTCTAGTTGGATGTGATTTACTATCTCTAGATTGCTTATATAGATGCGATTTGAAGATTTTTAGTTTATGTATTAAGTGGTCCAAAAATGGACAGTCTAAATAATAGTAAATAATATATACTTTTTTATCATTTGATGTAGGTTAGGGGTCTTTAAATTATATGATTTTTAATATATAAGTAGTTTAAATATAGTAGAATACATCCATTGGCTCGGATCATCAATGTAGTATCCTTATTGTTCAATTTATACTTGATTGGATCTGAGTGGAAATACACTCGAGGTGTAGCCAAATCTAACTCTATATATGTATGTATGTATGTATGTTAAACTGGAATGTATCTGAGAGCATTGCGCTCCAAGTGCTTCATCGTAGAAATTAATGACAAGCATCTTAAAATGAAAATCAGCGCCTTTGGTGTTAATATATGATATATAAAATGAGCAGAAACCAAAAATCACAAATTTCTATGATCTTTTATTTATGTATCAAATTAAAATGAAACTAACAATTTCAATGGTTTTATGTCATATTTTACTTTAGATCAAGATGAACAGTTGGGAATTGCAAATTAAAAGTATGTTCAAATTAAAAGTTTATATGTTTTTGCTCACAAGCTTTATAGTTTCCATTTATTATTTGCTGAATAAATGCATTGGTAAGAGAATTTCATTTATTATTTGCTGAATAATATTTAGTACCAAGTATTTTGTATATCTTAGATTGTGATTAACATCATTGATATTCATTTTAAGATGCTCTTTATTGATTTCCATTAGAAAGTATTTATAGTCAGATACTTTCAGAAGCATTCCAGCCTAATACTCTCTATGTGTATATATGTATGATGCAAAAGAGCAAGTGGAACATTCTCCTTATTGATTTTCAATTCCCTCCTCCTGTTTCTCGAACTAAGGAAGCCAGTCAGGCTTGTTGGCCTCGTAGTTGATAAGTGTACATATACAAAGAGTACTACTTAAATATAAGTCTGGCATTTCAGATAATTGTTCATTTAGCATGGTGATCGAATGCTAGCAATTTTGATATGCAATGTCCTAAATTCTGAGTGAAAAAAGTCAATGTCACAAATGGCCTGCATTTCTTTTGATTCATGAAATTAGTGGTAATGATTTTAAGATCTTGTACTGCTCCAAATCTCATCTGATGCAGGGCTAAGATTGAAATCTAGAGTCTCAGTTAATGTCATGCTACTTTGGGTTTTGGAGGAATATGAAACCCCAACTCAACCCAAAACCAGCAAAGTATGAAGGCTATAAGCTTATTTGACCCTCCACTCTTATGAAAATCAATTTCAATGCTAATTAACTAGATGTACTGTAAACAACATTGTAACTTGCAACAAGCAAAATCAACTACCTTACTCATCTTTGATTGGAAGAATTGATATGAATCAATATTCCAATGAAGGTTCTTTCCGTACTTGCTTTAACAAAATTTTGCTACTAAAGATAAAAGGTTAAGAGAGCCCGTTCAAGTCGAGAGTTTATCGGTGATTAGGTGGACAGCTTAGGTCGAGGATGTGAGCATTGTAATTACAGAAATTTCATGTATGCAAGTAGAGAGTTTATCAGTGATCTGGGGCAGCTTTTTTTGTTTCTCTCAAATCTAGCATACCATTGTGCTTGTTTTATTCAATATCTCTAGTCAAAGTCTGCTTGATTGCGTAAAAATTGTCATCCAACAAAATATGCAGAATACTTTCTACCGTCAAATACTGAAATCGGTTCCTTGGCAATTAGTTTTGCATCTTTTATTTACTTGAATATACCGGAGTAGAGCATGTCTGATTATCTATTTCTATTGCAACAGTTTGTAGTGTTGCACAATGATGAGGCAGATTACCCATCATTGAGAATCTATAGATGTGTTAGGAACTAGATCTGAATCCAAATCCGATAATAATACATAAAGTCAAATTTGGATTTGTATTCCGAGTTACAAGTATTTATATGTTTTGATCTTGAATCATAAGCCAATACAAATGAGACAAACCCTAAAATAAAAGGTACCAGATATTAAACATTATTTTAATTATTCATGTGTTTTCTAGATTTTCTTATAATAAAAATAATGCCATAGGAAATATATATGATTTCGACTATATTGTTCCAGAAATAACAAGTTTGTAACTTAGTCATACTAGAAATCGACAAATTTATCCTCATGCCCTGTGCTAGTGACTTGTGTGCTTTTCTCTGGTGGGAACTTTTATCATTTTAGTGATGTCATTAGTGTACAAAAGAATTAAGCAAATTGTGCAAAGATAACATAGATGCACTACTGTAGTTTTTTTTTTTTTTTTGTGTGTGTGAAAGAAGAGCTTGTAAGCAATAAGCTATAGACCAAGGTGTATCCCTCTCCTATATATCAATATTCCTAATCTCTCAAACATGGCGAAAGAAGGATTCGATTTTAGTTCAACTGTCAAGGACTTTACTAGATTGATAAGATGACACCTTCTTTAGTTTTTCAAGATCACTAGTAGACTAAAAGACTTTTATCACTTTCATTTTTCAAGAATTACAAAATTGGATGGGGACAGATCTCTAATGCTTAAGTTGCTTTTTCACTTTTGGTAGATGGAGATACAAATCAAATACATTGATCTATTGAAATCAAAAACAATCTAAATTATAAAGTATAATCAATAATAGAAGTCTGTAGATAGTGGATGATATGATGAACCACATGAAATGCTACCTAGTTAGCAGGGCTGTTCCCCTATCTGAATATATGAAATGCATGAAAAGGAACTGGTTGATGAGATATTCGTCAAATATCTAGATGCTTAAGTTGCCCTCAAATTGGTATTTGCAATATTGACTCTCGTAAACAAGATTGAATCCCTTGGCACAAAGGCTTTCCATCTTTTGGAGAAGGCCAACCATTGTTTTGTTAATTCACTTAATGCCAATAGCTCATCATAAGAAATTATATGTAAATAGTATATTGCGAAAGAGCAGAGAGAAACAAGTTGACAGAAATGGTCATCGCTCAAGCAGCAAGAAGTTCTCCTCCGGCAATATTTTTGCGATCTATGTTATTAATGAGCTTACTTAAATTAATTTTGTAACGAGTTTGAAATTAATCATTACCCCAAATAAAGAGTTCGAAAAAAAATGAAAGATTACTGTGTTTGTGATCGGACATATGAGCAAGACAATGTTTAAGAATGCTATCTTTGCCTAAGGATGGGGGAACCTTTGCCAATGTTTATGTGTAGACCTAAAGCAACTTCAAACATAATTAAAAATTGCTATTTAATTGGTACCAGCTCGAGATTGCCATGTCAAGGTTAAGGTGCACCATGAAAGTAGGTTTATGTTAGAATTGCATTGCAAGTAACAAATGTTGGTTACTTATGAGCAAATGACAAGCTAGGGTGCTAATTGCTATGCTTGGATGCATAGCAACACCCATTATGAATTGGATAAGATAAAAAAATTTTAATAATTTTTTCTGCTTTTATAAACTCAAAATTAAAAGGGACAAGCTAAATCTAAAACTAGAAGAGGAACTGCAAGATGGTTAATAGTTATATTTACCATTCGAGGTTTTTCTTCACGCCAATACGTTACTAGTATTCAAAGTTTACAATTCTTTCAAATTTGCCAGCTTGTTGAAAAATTTATTTTTACAATTTTTGAAAAAGTTATTTTTTTTCTAAATTTGCTAAAACTTGTTAAATTCACAATTTAAAAGAGATTGCACTCAAAAGATAAATTGAATTAGAATAGACTACCAATATCATTGCCACCTTTTATTACAGTAGAGCATGTTTGGTTGTCGTAAATCCGGGGTCGGGGATGCATAGCTGAGGACCGGCCGCTGATCCATGAGATTCACTGATTGCTGGAGGAGTGCCACTCCTATCAGGTTTCACACGTCTACAAAAGGGCAAACGGAGCTGCGGGTTGCCTCCTTTGTAGCTCATCACTCTGGTGGATTTGTCAGGTTGGACAGTGGATCAGTGCTAGGACCTTTATGTAGCCTTTTATTTTCTGATTTTGTTGACCGTATCCACACCCGTTATGTATGAACCACCGTTATATATATATAAAAAAAGAGAAAGCATGAAAAAAATATTTTTTTTTGGAAAATTAATATTTCGAACTGTTTGGACAATGAAAAAATGGATTTCCAAATGGGGATTGAGAATATTTCAAGGATAAGTATAACTTCAGAATATTTCTGTCGGGTTATCTAGGATAATACATATCCCCCCCCAAAAAAAACCCTAGGATAACGGGATATGTGTCCTCTTTTGGGTGCAGAAAGTGGAAGTCCCATGGCACCAGTGCTACTATTCCAGATTTAATTCGGGGTTTGACTCGGCTAAAGAGTACAGAAAGGAGACCCTCCGAGGGTAAAACAAATAACGGGAGTCGTCTGCATACTCGCCGAAGAGAGGACGATGACACCAACGCGGAGGCATGTTGTGGTATGGGATATGTTAAGCGGTCCGCTATATAAATCATCGCAGATGGAGCTGTGGGATCTCAAGAAGACAAATTAAGTTCGCCGCGCCGACAGAGGAGGTTGTTATGCGGCTTCACGCTTGTACTCTCGTCGACCTCCTCCCCAAGACCCAGCCGCAGCCCCCGCCCGCTGTTTCCACCCTCCTTTTCGAGCCCTCGTCCCGTTCCCTCGCCCTCATGCTCTCCGACTCCTCATGCCTCCTCTACCCCTCCTTCTCCCCCTTCTCTTCCCCTCCCCCTCCCACCGCCGTCCCTCCCGTCTCCACCGCTGCCTGCTTCCTCCGCCTCCTCTCCTCCCCCGCCGCCGCCGGCCACGTGATCTTCCTCGCCGCCTCCCCCCCCGCCTCCGGCTCCGCTGTCCAACTCCGCGCCTGGATCCTCCTCTCCCGCGACCTCTTCGCCCCCGTGCGCCTCAACTTCAAGAGCGATCGCGCCCGCTCCGCCCTCGCCCTTCCCCTCCCACACGGCCTCTCCGTTCGCCTCGCCGCCTCCACCAACGTCTTCGTCCTCCACTCCCTCGCCGCCAACCAGATCTGGGTCTTCGCCGCTCGTCTGCCAGGCGACCATGACGACGGCGGCGGCGGCGGCGGCGGCGGTCATCCGGCCGTCGATCTGATGAAGTGTGCGGTCGTTGACCTCGTGCTGCCGGTCTACTCGGTCGCCGTCTCGATGGGGTTTCTGCTTCTTGGGGAGATGGATGGGGTTAGGGTCTTCCCTCTGAGGCCCTTGATTAAGGGAGAAGGAAGGGTTGCGAGGCGTGGCGGTGTGGGGCAGAAAAGGCTCAGTGCAGCTAAGGGCATTGATTCAGTTGTGGATGCATGCAAGAGGTGTGCTTTAAACGGGGTGGTGGTTCCTCCGAGCTCTGCCAGGAGTGGTCCGCCATCGCTTGCCGCTGGCAAGCTCTCGAGACCTGAGGCTGGTTGTTGCTGCAATGATAGAGGTGCTGAATTGGAAAGTGTAGTGGAAAAAGGGACAGACGGAGATCGCGCTTCCTGTAAGTAATTTTTTCCCTTCATTTCATTCTGCTGGCTAGTTCGCATCGAAATCTAAGAAGAATTTGATCATAGATTGCGATAGTCAGCATATTTAATAATTTTTGTCATTGAGCTGGAATTTGCATGCAGAGCGGCCATAAATAATTACAGCAAGAACTGGAATCATCATTAAATCTTGCCATACAGTTCACCTGATGGACTCCTAGTATTGGAAACAAATGGATGAATCATTACTATGGTTCAAAAATACAAATATTATTTGATATAGCCAGCGGGGCTCTGCTCCGAGGTTGCACCTCTCTCCTCAGCATTCACTTCAGGAATGGGTTTCGTTTTGAACTTAGAAATGTGGTGCTTCCGCTGTTATTCTCAAAAGGAAAAAAGGAAAAGAAGAAACTACTAACATATATTGGGTACCTCATGAAATTGGGGACATTGTCTTATGATTTTTTGGTGACTATGTGCTGTATGTTTTGTCATATTTTTGCCTGCATAGGCTGTATTGACCTCAAATATCTGGATTTATATTGATTGAGAAATTCTATGGGGCTAAGCCATGGTACTAGAGAAAACTCTTCACCATATGGCACAAAGTGATTGGTGTGACGCTGGTGTTACAATGTAAATAACCAACCCCTCATGATGTGGTCATGGAGCTTTTTTTTTTTTTTTTGGCGTACTAAGGTTGGGCCACAAAACACTTCTCGTATGCAATGAATAATACAATGAAAGCAGATAGAAGTTTTTAGTTGTAAAGTAAAATATCTTGCTTATTTGTCAAGCTTGGCATGCACATATTTCTTCTATCATTCTTAGAAACTATTTTGCCCTATCTATGTATGCATTTCTTGCACCATTTTTAGGATGTGATGTGGTCCTTTTTATGTTTATTAACAAATTTGCTCTAGCATATGTTAACTGTAAGCTACAGTGTTTAATCACCGAAGGGATACACTAAAACACCTTAAATAAATCTCAAAGCAAAAATGATAGAAGCAGCTTTTGTTCTCAATCTTGTGAGAAACTAATTCATCCTTTCTATCTTTAAAACCTTATGAGCTTATCTTCTTTGATATTTACACCAACATGCTTATAAAAAATACCACATCTTGATTGTCCTCTTCTAAAATAAAATGATATTATCAAAATCGATCATTGATAATCTAGAGACAAACTCCAAATGACGAAGGCTTGAAAGTAATCCTAAACCCTTCTTGCAGTTGATATTTGAACAATGAATAGTGGACTTCGAGCCTTAAGCATACTACATAACAGTATGATTCATACTATATATGTCCATTTGATATAAACATTTTGGTTTAAACTTTTAATTATAATTCTAAATATCGGGAGATATTCACTTCATGATTTTAAAGGCTACTTAATGCAGTCATTTAACATGATAAGTCTGCAAGCCGAAATGCTTAGAAGGGATTTTAATAGCTAGTATGCAAATTCTTAATTTCCACACTTGCATGGCACAAAACTTTTACTTGCAAACTCATTTGTTGATCCTTCCATCTTCCTTTTAAAGTAATATTTTTCATGACTAACATATCGTATGAAGAACAATCATAAACGGAGATTTAAAATGCAGTCTCGTGCTGATACTAGGCATGGGATCTATGTTGAGCTCCGCGCAATTTCTAAATATTGCTTGGTATTAACTCGTACTGAATAATTTGCTAGTTACTTTCGGCACCAAGCCTATGACTATTATAATTTTTTTTGGTTTTCCACAATTTAAAGATCAAGGTTCGCTGTACCTATGCGCACCACCCTATATCGGCTGTATCGTATTGGTACCGAACAAAGACTTGGTAAGGAGGCATACCGAGTCTCAGTCTGCCGAATTGGCTCCTTTATTGGGCATAGCAACACTATACTAGGTTGATACCTATACATGGTCTAGTATTGAGGCGGCAAACATTGATTGGAGATGTGTGTTGATTAGGATAAGGCTATGGGTCAACATATGGGTAAAACAAACCTTTTCTTGACAAATATCTTTTAAGTATTCCATTTACTTAATATTTTACATATAAATAAGGAACTACACCCTATTTTAATTCAATAAATTTGTTCTAAAATTTAAATTCTATCAAAAGAAAAAAGTTAATTTTCCAACTCAAGAACAAGTTTTAGATTTTGGGTTCGGGTCAGATTTGCTACTTTTAAATAATATAAATGCCTTAAATTTTAAAAGCTCTTTTTATTATACCCAAACAGCACTAAGACTTGAGACCTGGTAAGAGAAGTCTAATATCTTGGTCTCCATTTTTTTTAAAAAATTAAATATAATGCCAATCAGCAGACAACACTTTAACAAGCATTATACAGAGTTGTTTTCAAATCTTAGTTTTCCAAATTTTTTGCATCCATAATTTCATGAATGATTACTTCCATTTCAAACCAAGCGTTGTCAATAAACTTATGATAGCGCAGTGTTAGAATGCTATATGGGCTTAAAGAATACACTATACAATATTCAATATGCATACATGCCTATATTCTTGATTGTATGATGAATGTTGGGGTTTAATTAATGCAAGAAGTGGCTTGTAACGGCCTAAGAAGAAGCTTAAAGTATCAAACTTAGAAATATCTGAAAGGTTCTGTGCTTTTGCCATTTTTACCATGCTATGCTATTGTGCTCATGCTCATGCCATGTTTTGGAATTGTGTGGCATGCAGCATGTCCATGCCTTGGTCGGCATGGGCCATGAACACTTGAAATTCTTGGTCTTAAATGTGGATTGGATTTTAGTCTCAGATGCAATTGAAAGAGTTATTATAAGGGAAAGGTCAAATAAGAGGCAATTAATCATTTTGATTAGTGAATGCCCCATAATTTACACTAGAATGGACTTGAAGTCTAACTAGGGCTGTTAATCACAAACAGTCTCGGAGTTGTTGAGTTGAGAATACAAAATAAGGTTGTTTTACAAATGGGTAAAGATGTATTCAAGAAGAGTCTTATAGTTGACCTATTTGATCATAATTATTCTTGAGAACTTTCCAATTTTATCTCAAAATATAGAGATATGTGTTTTGCATGTAATATGATGGTGGTCGACGTTATTCATGGGATGGGGCTGGTATGAACTGATAATTATAACACTGAACAGTGTTTATATAGGAGTTTTGCAATTTACTATTTTCTTAAGAATTAGGGTGCGTTTGGATGTATCAAAATATCATGGATTTTATTTTTTGAAATTATTAATCATGTCTTTATCATATGGGGTGTTTGGTTGTGCGATGAAATCTGAAAAGGGTCCCGTGATCACAAAATTGGAAATATCTACTTTTAGTAGATTTTTTTCAGTATCACATTTTCCTCTCTTTTTTACTTTTAATCTTTTCCATTTTTGAATCTCTCTATTTGACAACCAAACATCACCACAAAAATTTTAATCTTTAAAATCTGAAAATTTCAAATTCATAAAAAGAAAAAAGAATCATGATTTTTAAAATCTAAAACCTCCAAACACAATCATAGTATGTTGGTGATGTCAGTAATAGAAGTTGTTAACAAGGTAGAGTTTGGGGCTCTGAGATGTTTATAGTGTTGGAGGTAGAAGCAAGGGGGCTTGGTATGCCCCACTTAAAAGTTTTAGTAGCGGCCCTCTCCAAAAATCTTGCTGACTCCCTTTTCCCTGAATATTTTATCGTATGCCTTTAAAGTTATTGGTATTTCCCCTATTTCTGATGATATCTAAACGGTTCACAGTTTTCCCTGCTTTTGGCTAGATGTCTCCTTTACCCAGAGTCTGTCATAATTGGCCACTAAAAGGACTTGGATTCCATGAAATAAGATCCCAAAAGAAGCCCAGTAAAGTAGTTTTTTTGGTTCATCGATATTTGGATGTGCGATTTGATCGATCTCCTTAAGGATTCATCTTTCTTTAATCCAGGCGTCTCCATGATAGTTCCTCTTCTATATAAAATGGAACCTTCTTTTTCTCTTTCAAAAGTCTCTTCTAGTCAACCATCCCAGTTTATGGAAGAGATCAAGGCAAATGTCCACGGGCTCAAACCATTTTAAACACCAAGATTTGGCACTTGACTTGGGAAGGAGTGGTATGGAGTGTAGTTGCAAGTGGAGGGATATACAGTTGGTGGTAGTGGTCACTTTAAGGGATGAGCAAGTGGAGGGATATGGTAATTGATGGCAGTAGTCTCTTCAAGGGATGAAATGTTGCTTAGCATGTTGGATGTACGGGATCAATTCATATTCTTTCGTATTTCTTCAATAACATGTCATTCTTGTCCGACATCAAAATTGTAAGATCAACATATATTTTCCTCCTTCAATTTACTAGTTTTTCCCCCTTAATAACTTGTTGAATCTAGAATTCTCGGTTCAGTCACACGAACACCCTCTTGATGGTTTAAACAAGTTTTAGTAGTTGCTGATAATGTTGTATTTTTGTTTCATTGTGTTTTCATAAAATTGTGTTCTTTATAATTCTTATGTTAGTTTAGTCTGAAATAAGAAACAAATCCTTATAGCAGAACATGCATTGATTGATGAACTCATAATAAGAAACCTGTATTTAAGTATAGCAGGACAGAAACTGAAAATAATTTCATG
>JAOXJJ010000725.1:11944709-11968820 GCA_025769935.1 Phoenix roebelenii | reverse complement strand
GACAGAAACTGAAAATAATTTCATGCCCACCCACCCACCCCCGGGAAACTTGCTTATGCAGGATCCACCATAGACATGAAGGTTGGTTAACAACATCATTGGCAACTTTAATAATGTTGGACTGAGAGTGATAGGCAACAATATTGTCTGGAAGTCATTTCGGATGTGTTATCATGGTTTCAGATTTTTTTTACATATGAGCTTTAGGACCGATCTTGGTTCTTGTACATGAATCTAATGGTTGATATTTAATGCCATTTTGATTTGTTCATGAACAAGCAAAGGACACGTGCAATGCATGAGAAAGATAATGTTAAAAAAATACATGGGGAATAGGGCAGAGTCAACTAGAAAACCAAAGGTATAAAACATGTAGTAACTTATTATTTACAGCCGTGCAAGTAGAAATGTCCTGAAAGTGAAACTGTCTTATTAAACATCATCCTTTTTGTCACTCTTCCTAATAAAAGAAAAGCCAAAAGGATGGCTTAACTCATGATATCTACAAATGTATTATGTAGGTCTAACAACCATAACGGAAACATATTGAGTTAAATCAAATCAAAGTCAAATACTCTTCAGATTAAATGAAATTTTGTCAGTTGTTTGGCTTGGTCAGATATGGTTCAACCTGGGCTGTTGCAGATATCACAAATTGAGCTGAACTTAGACTCATATTCAGCTGGGCTTGTCTGAAATTCCGTCGAACTTTAGACCCTACCGATTCCAAGGCAAAGACCTATAATTGAGCTTGAGTCCAAGATAAACACATTTCTTCCAATTGGGATGGATATGGATCTTGAAGAATTGGACCTCATTCTGATTTTACTCGAGGAAATCAATTCTATCAGCAAAAATTAATTATAGAAAGTATCTGACTCTAGCCTCTTGACGTGAGACCCAGTCCAAATCTTAATAGGGGTCTTGATTTGAGTGAATACTTGTCAGTTAATCTCAGATTTGATGCAAATACATGTTAGATTTCTGTCAAGATAGGCCTAAGTCAAACCAATCTATTTGCATCCTTATCCAATCAGACTTGAAGGGAATTGATTTCTGCCAACAAATACTGTTAAAAAAATTCAGGTCCAGGGACGTAAACTTAGAAAATGAAATGTAGAAAGAGAAAAAGGATAAAATTATCATAAGTAATAAAACCCATAAATTTGAAGTTAATGAAGTTTGTAGAGAGCTAATAGTCCCAAAAGTTAAATAAAGTTAATAGAATACATAGAAGCTCAAATAAAAATGTAAAAATTTTAAGAATAAAGTAAATCATAAATATAATAAAAATCTAACATCCAAATTTTAAAAATTTTTAAATTGAAAAGGAATGCAAGCTAAAAATTTAACCAAAAATGCAGAAATGTTGAAAAAGTACAGATGAGAATATTTATAACTCAGAATCGTACTTACTAGTGATACTTGCAATATATAACCAGTACTAGAGCAGAATTAGAAAAGAAGAAAAGATTGATGCTTCTCCAAATTTGCAGTTTACTGCTTGCTGTTGATGTGGTTCAGACCCTTAATCTTGCTGTCCAGGATTATTGTAATTACTCCAATAATTTTCCCTGTGCTCAGCTTTGTCAGTTTGCTGTCCAAGGAATATGTTTCCCGCTTGTTGCTGTCCATGAAGAGTCTGATGGGTTTTAGATTTCAAAGCAAGCATGCTGATATCCCTGATTTCTTAAAGCATAAATGGGTCAGCAATGGTTCAAGAATTCATTTTTTTGGTGTCCTTTGGATTTTTGCATTGCTCTGACGCCTTCCAACTTTTATCATGTCATTGATTTCTTCCTTGATTTCCTCCATTTTCTTCTCATAGCCGTCAATCCACTTTATCTTATCTCCTGAGTCTTTATATTTCATTTTGAACAACCATTAGATTGATGGATTTCATCAACCGTATGATTCTCCAGGGTTTTCAACATGGTGTGAAATTTATATCATGTTTTTTAAGGCAGGTCATTTATTAATTGACAATATACTAAGACCTAAAAAGTTCTTAGTTCAGATTTACCATTTTGGCTCAATAAATTTTGGCAAAAAAAACTGTACAACCCCTCAGCAAATTGTAATCTGATTTTTGATGCACTGTTGTTTTTCCAAAAAAGCTTCTTTTCATCTGTTCAATGGTGGCAAAATGATTTGACAAAGGACAACCAATGAGTTTTGTAGAACCATTCCAAGCATTAGCATAGTGAAGAGGTAGGTTAGGTTCTTAAAAGTAATTACCCATGTTAATATGTATATCTCGTACTAATCCATAAGGCTTAGTGTTTACTGGATACAAAATTGTCCAACATCTTGACCTGGCTAGTCTGCTCTGCTAGATATATGGTTGAAACAGCATAGTGTGATCTTCTAAGCCATGTTTCAATAATAATATATGCCATTTGAACATTATAGGCATTTCTCAATCTTTTATGAGTGAAAGGCATTCGATTTCAGTCTTGTACTTCCAAGTGAGCTTTATCTGTTCTTTCATATTTGTGCTCTCTTGGACAAAAAATGCATGATTGCTTATGGTTTCTACTTGAATAACTTTCCTATTAAAATATCGTGCTCAACACTGAACTCAACGTTCTAACATTGAGGTTGGGTCTCCATGGTAATTGAGTAATTTTCAATTAAGGGGCTGGTTGGAGGCCTACAGCTTGACCTGCATTGCAGGTCCAGCTAAGGATCAGAGCCAACCTGCTTGTTTGGAGGTCTGAAGTTGGACTGCAAGATGCAGATCAAGCTGTAGGGCCCCTGCAACTCAAGCCTGTTTTTGCCGTAGATCAACCTGCAGCCAAATCAGCTGTGAGACAAGCTGTAGGCTCATGAGATTAAACCCTACCCTTCGTGCATCTTGCATTCTTGACTCCTCCACCCCCTATTCCCCCAACTCATCCATGCCCTTCGACACCCCCCCTAATTCTCGACGCTCCCTATTCCGTGCACCCCTCCTTCGAGTGCTTCCACCATCAACCCCACCCTCCTACCACCATCTCCCTACTCTGGCCTCCTACCCCTAGTGCTCACCCCCTTCACCAGCAAGAGAGGAGACGATGGTGTGGGAATAGTGGGAGGCGGGCACATGACCCATCCCACAGCAATACCTAGGGGAAGCCCTGGTCGATGATGATGGCCATGGAGGCGTTTTGTTGGTCCACAAGTTCGTCGGGGCTAGGGTGCTGTCCACATCAACAGGGTCCGGCTAACGGGGTAACCGTGATACCTCCTAGCTCTGGGACTAGAGCTGCAGTATTCTAGGGCTTGGGTTGTGGTGTGCGGTTTAGGAGTTCTAGGACTAGAGAAGGGGACAAGGAGGAGAGCCGAGGAAGAAAGAGGGGGAGAGAGAGATTGGAATGCCGCTGCGCCTTTTGCTTCTGAACCCTGTGGCTCGGTGCCTCTCACTTGTGACCCCCTACTGACACCTGTAGTGATCTTGTGGCAACTCAATTCACTTGCAGCTCAAGTTGCATGCCACTTGATTTGCAGGTTGAACTTCAGGGCTCCAAACAGCCCCAACGAGAAAATAGAATGGGTAGCTGCAGATAATATCCTTACTTTCAGTATGGTGAAATCTATTGCTAATATGGAACACTAGTTTCCCTTTTAACCTATGATTTTACTCATAGGTTATTTTTCCATTAGCTCGCGCCTTGTAACTGTTACTGATGGTTTCATTCAGTTAATCTCTTTGTGCTGTATCATCTTACTTGCAGATAAGCTCAAGACTCTGAGACTGAGTCAAAATTCAAGTGATTACTCATTTTTTGTGGTGATGACTTGTTCTGGTGACGTCCAAAATTCTAAAAATGCTATGGGAGTTCTGGCATCAGCAAAAGCAGTCTCCATCCATGCACTGTCTCAGAAGAAGTTTTTGATCTTAGATTCTGCTGGGGATTTGCATGTTTTAAGCATGCATAATACTGTCAAGGCACCAGAGGGCACTGCCCAGTGCCCTGTAACTCCCAAAGATGCTCATATGAACCATCTGGATCACACCATGAAAGTGCAAATGCTGGCTGTTCTTCCTGACATTTCTACAAGTATGCCTTAATTTATGTGTCTGTGCATCTGTATTTCCATGCTTCATAGTTCATATTATATAATATACACTATCATTAATTTTACAGAGATGCAAGTTTTTTGGGTATCAGATGGTGGATATTCAGTGCATATGATGTCAATCACTGATATTGAATGTCCTGTCAGTGAGAATGATAAGAATGAAAGCAAACAGAAGGCAGTTCAGATCTCAGGTCTTGCAAATCAATTTCATTATTAGTTAACATTTGTAAGCTGTTAGAAGCTATATTTTGATTATTGATCACTGGAAACATATTCTAAGTGTTTTTTTGATCATCATAGAGCCAAAATCTCCGAATTGCATTATCTGGATAAGCAATATTACAGTACTGTTGCTGTGGACCTTTTATATTTGATGCTATAGAATATGAGCTCATGGAGCTCCTCTGTCGCAAATTGCAATCATGGCTTTTGATAGAATTGGATCTTTGTATATTGTGATTTATTTTACCCAATTTAAGTGTTTTATGTTGTCTCTTATATTGATGGAGTTCTCTTTATTAATCCATTAATGAAAACTTTTTTCTTTTGTTGCATTTTCCTTCTAGCTATTGAAGCAATCTTTACGAGCGAAAAGATTCAGGACATTCTACCCCTTTCTGCAAATGCAGTTCTCATTCTTGGTCAAGGTAAGATGCATGTATCTACTCGTGCTCATCAGCAACTTGATTTGCCAACAACTTTGTCCTGCTTTCAGAATTCTTTTTCTAGATGTATGAACAGTCCCATTTTGCTAAAATTGTTTATGACAATTTGTTTAACAATTTTGGTTCTTGTCTACAGGAAGCATATTTGCATATGCCACAGCTTGAGACTGTTGGCGGTTGATAAGTTATCATGGTAATTTTCAATATTCCTATGATACTTTGTTGATTTAAATTTTGAAGTATATGCAAAGATTTTCTTTACTAGTGGTACTAAGTCCTAATGGCATTGTTTTCCAATTATTACAAGCTAATATGGATGGTAGGCCTGATGACATGATTTTCAGTTTACTATTACACTTGTGCGTCCTCTTGAAGTGCGGACAGAAATTCAATTATCCTTGTTAATACTATTTAATATTTATAGTTATACTAGTTATAATATGTCTACAAGTGCACATAGCTGCTAAAGATTAGCAGCTAATGTGCCTTCCTTATGAAATTATTTAAGACATATTTGCTATATTACATTCTTACTCTAGATAAGCTTTTAAGTTTTACTGCAGTCCAAAAACTAGTATGAATTTGGATTTTAGAGGTTGTGCGACTCCTATCTCACAGAATCATGGGAATTGCAACTTATATTCCTTAGAGCCCAAAATTCTTAGAATCCCCTTTATAAAAGTTTAGCATGGTTCAAGTCTAGTGGAGAAATCTAGTTAGGGTCATCATGGGAATTGTAAAGTTGGGGTTGGGAAATATAGCCACTTTTATATAATGCCAAGATTTCTGGAAAATTTCCTGCTTACATGCAATCGGCTCGATCAAGCTTAATATGTAAATACAAATTTTGTCTGAATATTATAATACATACAACTCCAAAGTATAAATATATATATTTAGTTATTATTTGTTAATAGAAAGATTTTGTTTGAATTTATTCATTCTATATCATCATTGATGTATTGGATTGTTTGAATTGATTAATAAGTATCTCTCATAAAATTGATTTCTATAAACTAAACTTAGGTGAAATTATATGTATATATATGCCTATTTGTGTTTGCATGCATGAGCAATGTGTTAGTGGGTCATGGGTGTACCGACATACATGTATGTCCACAAGTTTCTTGTGTGCATTAGTGTGTCTGCATACGGTGCATGCATGGTGCTAGTTTGGGTGCATATGTGTGCATGTTGTCTAAATGCATGTGCGATTGCATGCGCGTGTCTGCTCTCTGTGCACTTGCACACGCGCATATGCACATGCCTATGCTTGCGCATATGCACACATGCACCCACGCGCATGCACACACATGCATGCATGCAGACACACCCACCTGCGCACACCGACCCACCCACCCACCTGCGCACGTACACATACCCCACACACCCATGCACACACATGTGTGCACACATGCCCACACATGCACACACCCACCCACGCATGCACACACCCTCACATGCACACACCTACACACACGTGCATATCTATATATGTATACACATGCAAATCTATGTATGTGCGAATATATGCAAGTAGATATGCATGCAAGTATGTTGGTCCAAAATATGCATCTGCATTACATAACATGCTTGTGGTTAAATTTGTACATAGATATGTACATATGTATGCACATAAAAGCCTAAAAAGGATTTCAAATACTTGCCAGTTCTTTGACAATTCCCCAAGCTGTTCATGAACAGCTTGATTATGGTTTCAAATTAATTGATGGAGCTTAGATTCAGAATTTAGGCTTGGACTACAATTGAACCAATCTTGGCTTGATTGTAATTTGAGCATGGCTTGAGCTTGGTTTTGCTACATATGTGTCATATCTTAGTAATCTGCAAAGTTTAATGTATAAAATATTGCAACATCTCCTGGCACATTCATATGAAAAGTGAATTGAAAATTTTATTGAGATACATGCCTTTGTGCTAATAAGTCTTATGTTTTGCCTGAAAGAACCGTCCCATCTATTATGGGGTATATGCTCGTAGATATATAATATTTTATATGTATACACAGTCATGCATGTATGCACATATGTATATAGCCTAGAATTTTGAGTTTTATACTGTAAAGAGCAGCAAAAGTGAAGTTGCTGGCTTTCTTTGTTAATGAGTTAACAAAGATTTTCTTGACATTGTTGGTGAGTAGATAGATTTTATGTTGTGCAAGTGGGAACATAAGCATTCACCATGTAGTTTAGTTGGTTTTAAATGGTTTAGGAAACCACTCTTGCACTTCTTGCTTGCTAACTGGCCAATAGTGTTACCTGGACGCTTGACATAGGTGCCAAGTGTCTAAGAGTCCTCAAGTGTTGAGCACAGCAGTCTCAAAAAATTAGGCAAGAGGACACAATACACATGCACACACGAACACATATAGGTAGATTAAAATGAATGTCCATAGAGTTAAGCTAAATTGGTTTTGAGAGCATTTGGCCACAAATGCTTCCCAAGTGAAGATCAATAGCAGCCCTCTCAAAATAAAAAATATACACTATTGATCATGATGTAATATATCTAATGCCTAGTCTTACAACTCAAAATTTAGCTGATTTGGATGCTTCTAGACTACGGATCAAATCAAAACATGATATCATATTATTAAAATTCTTCATTTGTATCCATTTGGTGCATGGCTAAAAGACCTTAAAAACATGTGATGTTTGGTTTCTAGCCAAAATTTTGATGCTGCAGATCATGATCAATATTTAATAGCGGATTTTCATTTTGAGAGGGCCATCATTTTCATTGGGAAGCATTTGGGGCCAAATGCTCTCAATGTTGCATGTGCATCTATTTGTGTGCATTGCATCCATGCATGCCCTCTAAGCCATTGTTTTGATGCTTATCCAAAAACAATTTTTAGGACTTTTTGTTGGCATCAAAAGGACATTTCAAAATGAAGTGAACTGTGGCCTATTATGTCTTGCTTGGAAGCATGGATACTACAAATCACATGCCATTTTCTATATCATATTATGTATTGGATATTGATACTCATTCAATACTCGGATATGTGTCCAATATTTGGATAAACTATCTTAGTTTTCAAAATTAAAACAAAATATTCTGGATATCTCCTGGATACGCTCAAGATAATTTCTTCATGCCTCCAAAATTAAGGGGGAAGGCCTTCTCTTTCTCTTTTAAATTTTAACCTTTTAATGATGAATGATTGATTTCGTAGTTTATGATATTAATATTAAAATATGAACCGTGTTTTGGCTTTATGGAGTTAAATGATGACTAAATAATGAGGGTGTAAAAGTTGATGCTATCATATAAAGCATAGACTGTATTTGATAGCCTATTATACTTTACAGGCACCCTTTTACATCATATGTATGTCTATGTATTTTATGTATTTTGGCATTTATGAATACATATATATTCTTAAATGTATCCTAGCCTATCGAATCCTACTTTTTCAAGGTTTTTTGCTTTATTACATGTATACTCTTTGCTGTACCCTAGCCTATTATATCCTCTTGATTCAGGGTTCACTTCATTCATTGGCATATTCATGTCATCCATATCCCTATTTGTGTCTGTGCCTCATAAGCGTCTTGCCATGTCCAAGTTCCCAAAGTGGAGACACTTCTAGAAACTTTAAAATGGAGTGTATAGGAAAAACAGCTTGAAGGTAAACGATACAGCAAATATAACTCTAGCATTTCCTATCTTGATCATTTCACCGATATCTGGCTAGACTGGTGTTGTTCTCTTGTTGTCCTCTTGATAATGTTTTTTCTATTTTGGTGACTTAAAGTACTGCAAGAGGTCTTTTTTTAGGATCATGATGATGTGATTTACTAATCTTTGTTCTAGATGTTTTGAAATTTGACCATTGCCGTGGTCCATAATCCTCAATCTGTCTTCAATAAATTTAGCATTAGACATGTTGTGCATACAAGATGTTGGGCATGTCAATGTCCCATTGTTTCCTGTGCTGTTTTGATTTGTGTTTAAGCCCAATCAGAATATGTAATTTCATTCGCGCAATGTGGATTTATCATGTCTATCAATTTGCCTCTACAACTATCCTGACTCCTGAGGTTTTATTTTGCAATAGTTCTTACTAAACTGGGTTCTGTTGTAACTGAAGGAAATCCATGCCAGGCCATCTTAGAACATAAAATTTGTTTTCAGCCACTCTGTTGCTGTTCTGTTCCAATTTGGGTTAAGACAGGGTAAGCATATTTGAATTTCTAGAATGCGAAATCATTTTTGCCCCTTTACTGTATATGTCTTGATTATTCTGAATTTCAGTTGGCAGTCATGCAGCCTTGCTGATTAGGAGCATTCATTTTGTCAACATGTCTTTGAAGTCATGAGCTACATTCATCTTTTACTTCAGTACAACCTCAAGTTTGACTTCAAAAAGGATCAACAAGAGCTGAAAGGTGTGATCATCTTTCTTCATTATGCATAGTAGGAAATTCTGTGTTATCTTGTTAATGAGTAAGCTATAAATTGTGCCATGCTACACATTTGTTAAAGTCACGAGTAACAATCGGACCAAAGAACATTCAGGCAAAAAGAACAAAAACCAAGCAACTTTTTTGCTATCAGTCGTAGCAAGAAAAAGGAAAATAGCAAAGCATTTAAGATCACATGGATTATGATCATTGATTCAGAAATTTGACCATGATAACTATGATAAAAAAAGTAAACGTAGAAAACCAACGAAGATTTTCACTTGAAACACTTCAAAATTAAGGGAAAAGAAGAAACTTAGGAGAAGGTGAAGAAGAATTGAAATAAGGAATCGCCTGCTCCTACCAAAAAGAGGACCTTTATGTAGCATTCCCGCTTTATGCTACCATCAGTATAGTTTAGATGAAAGCCTAGGTCTCCCCGTCAATCATTGTTGAAAAGTCATTATTGAGTGGAGATCTCTGTTTGCTAAAAAGGAGAGGAGGTTGGCTAAGGTGGGATTCATTGATTTGAGATATAAAGAGAGGGAGGGGGGTGGGGTTCAGTGACATTTAAGAGAAGCAGGTGAATTCTGTGATAGAGTGAATTAGTGGTTTCTGGCTAGATATTAGATGGATTTTGGTTTAAAGATTGGCAGATTAGACAATTAGCCTCTTCATCTATATTGCATAATTGTCCATTTATGGCAGAATTATCTTTTAATAAACAGAATGATAATACGGGAATCATTTTTTGATGGATTGAATCTATTTGGCATATTCCTCTCTCATTTCATAATATAGTATCGATAACACATGCACACATATGTGGATATAGATGACGTAAGGTTGGTGCATATGAAGTGGTGCCTTTGTTAACGGATAGGGTATAAGATAAATCTGTTGGCTTCCACATATAAGCTTATGCATTTTTTAACGGATAGGGTATAAGATAAATCTGTTGGCTTCCATATATAAGCTTATGCATTTTGGTTTACGCATGCAGCCTATAAATTGTTAGCTCTACCGTCAATGGTCATATTTAACTGACTGATAACTTTAGCTTTTAAGATTTAACTGATTCGTGTGCCTTATTTTGAATCAATCTCATGCAATTCTTTCCAAGTAAGTCATCATTTTTATCAAGGGTGAGGCTAAAAAGCTGGAATTGTCTTGGAAAAAATTCTACAGATAGGTGATTAGAGGGCATCATCTCGTACAAGTGATGCATTAAATATGCCAGAAATGCTGCATATAACGGAGGCTAAGAAAGCCACCTGGCATATGACTTCCCTTCTGAAAACTTATGTTCAATGTCTAAAATGCCATTCAAGTTTTTTATTGGTGATCTCATTGTTGGTAAACTGACCAAGCACCTTGCAATAATATTTTTTTTGATAATCAAATAGGATGTAATTAAATCATCAATTCCTTTTTGTGCCTTGTGACCAGGTGCAATTCGGTTCAGCATGCTTGGAGTATGAGCACCCAGCTCAGTTTCAATTGACTAGCTGATTCCATGTTGAGAGGCATCCATGCTGTGGTTGTCATTTCCTTCAAGGAGCTTCTTGTTGTATTCACCAGAGTTATGCATTCGCATGGAAGATCATGTTGGGCCAAGAGTCAGGCTTGGGGTGTGTTATACATACCTAATCGGCATACATACCTAATCTGGCACTGTGATATTTAAAGCCAATTTTTAGGGCTTTCTGAAACCAAAGCGAGGGAAGTATTTGGTTGTCACCAAACTATAAGATCACCAAGTTTCAGAGAGAAGGGCATCCGTCCAACTCCTAGGATGATGCAGATCGCTATTAAAATGTTCATTTCAAGCCTCAACATACTTGATAAATATTTTATTGGTATCATCAGTTACTCTATTTTTATCCCCTTCTCTCCCGGGGTGAAATGGTGATACATGTTTGAGCTGCTCTATGTTTGATCTTAAGTTGGTGCAGTCAAAACAGGTTAGGTCCTATCCGTGCTTGGTGCAACAAGCCCTTATCAGTGTTAAAAGTTAGAACATTGAGAGGGCTGGTGGCAGAGAGAAGCATCAGCATGCAGGATCATAGTTGTTGCAGATGATGGCGTCTTGCAGCCTGGACATTCTGGATGTTAGTCGAGGAGCAAGCTATTCATAAACCTATGCCCGGCAAGAATCAGGATTTAGTTGTGGAAGACGAGGACCAGGAGGGGAATACCCAGGCTTCTAGAGATTTCGAGATAAGGTGAGAGAAGTAGAGGTAATTGTAGATTAAAATGCGCAAATGGAGAGACTAGTCATAGAAAACTCTTATTAGACGTACTAGATTATGTGGAAGCAGCTTCTCATAATTAGGTAGAGCTCTCAATACAATCATAGACGAGTTAGTCGCATACTAAAATCTTATCCAACTTTGGAAACTGGAGTAATCCCAGCGATCACCTCAGTTCCCGCGAGATGTCGCAGTCAAGGATTAGGGCCGAACACGGTCAAGTCGGTGGTGTTACTTGGGCCCTGCCTGTACTTAGCCGATAATCGGCGACCGTATCTTCTGGTGAACTGAGTGGTGATCGCTGGCAGAAAAGTGATCTTTAGCTTTTTTTTTTTTCCTTCTCCCTTACAAACCAAATCAGCATTCACATCCATCATTCGTTCAAAAAATCATTCAGATCCTCGGCATTCAGTTTATCCAACTAGACATCTATATACATATGAGATTCATGCGCGTGCAGGAGAGACCATGGTTAAATGCTTAAATATAAGAGCGCATTAAATCCCTTTCAAAATCGGTCCATCCTCGCCTGCCTAATGAAGGACCGGGAGTCAAGTGGACCCCAAAAGAGAGGAGAAGAAGAAGGATAAAAAAAAAGCTAGGTATTTGGATCGATGCATGCACAAAGAAAAGCCTAACCAAAACTTCTCTGCCCTTGCCCAGAATTTCTCACAAACCAAAAAAAAAAAAAAAAAAAAATGCCGTACGGCGTGGTGTGAGGGTTAATCATGCCAGCAGAGGAGCATGACCACGCAGCGGCGGATGATATAGAGCCTGGCCTTCTGCTCTCTCAGAGCTCTGCCGAGCCCACCACCACCTTCCCCTCTATGCGACACCTTTCTTTGGCTGTTCAGCTTCATTCTTTCGGCACTTGCTGATGAAACAAATTAGTGACAGGCTTCTCTATCTCTTAGGATGGCCTTTAATTGCCTGCAGTTGGATTGTCGGGCGAGCATCTTATAGGAAGCGGGAGGGGAGAGGCGTGGGGGAATGGAGCAAGATTCGTCCGACTACCCACGTCTTTGTCGACGAAACAGACACCTAGCAAGCACCAAGGAGCGTGCGGTGCCGCGCTCCCAGTAGCCCCCGCTTGGGAGTCCCAACTCCCATCCCCACCTTCACGCAATTTGATGACTGCTTGGGGAACAAAACCCTAAAACCTCCTAAATAAATGCTCTGCTTTATAACCCTTTCACTCACTTTAATTAGCTTTGAAGCAAAGACCAAGACCATGATAGGGACTCGGACTCCGTGGTTCCCTTTCGCTTGCGTCTCATTCGCTCTCTTCCTTCAAACTCACTGAGCCACAGGCCTTGGTGTTGTTTATATATATATATATATATACACTAATTTGGGAGGCAGTCCCATTAATATGTTAACTAATTAAGATGGTAGATTTTGAGCAATGCTCGTCGCTTCAATTCGTTATCGCCAAAGAGATTAGTATGTCCACAGGCCTTATATATAAACACCATTGCGTTTGGTACATAGCTAGGCTGCTATCAGATCCCATCAATGGTAATCTAAACCGCTTCTGCCTTCTTAATTAGGCTGTCCGATTAATAACCATCAACCGTCGGACCAAAACCACATGCATAGAAATAGGAGAACAGCTAAGAACATGCAAATCAACGTTCATTTTCAACCAACGATCAGCTGTTTTAGTTTGTTTGTAATTGCAGCAAGCAAATTAATGAAATCCTGTCCTCGTGATTCCTGTTCAATTACAAACAGTTCAGATTCCATTCGCAGGCCTTTGTTTATTGGCTCCTAAAAAAGAGAGCTTACATCTCCCAGCAATGCTGGCCGGCAGACTCTTAGCTCTTAAACCAACGCCTTGATCAAATATTAATCAAAACCAACTTGATTCCTTGTAACTCTCCCCTCTCAATAAAAGAGAGTAGCTTCCAGCCGACTGTTTGAACGAAATAGGGGAATTAGCTTTACCATATGATAGCCATCATTGATTACATGCTGTCCGCTATCCTTTTTAGGGCCTCTTTGGAAAACTTGTCGGATTATTTTGATGGATTGAAATTCCAAATTTCAGCCACGAACACCTCCGGACAATACTAGTCTATGGTGTACGTGGGCCTACAACCTATCAATAGTTTTTTCTACCATGACTGCCTTCGTTCATCAACATAACATTCACATGAGAATAAAGCGGATGTAGAAATGTTTCAGAGGCTAATAATTGGGTTGCCAATTTTGGAAAGAATATATGGTGCGATGATGCGATGATGGATATTATCCGGTGTCTCCGGTCGTCAACTGTTGCTCTAGGAGGATTCCGTTACCAATCTGGTTTCATCGTCTTGAAATAAGTAGATTTAGTGCGGTGCGCTCGTGCAGGAGTTCTAATGAAAATATCTTTTACAACGTTGCAATGGCCGATCTGCCTTATAGCTTATAGCTTATAGCTTTCTTGCGATACACCTTGACAGGGAGCACACTGATCTATGGGATATCAGCTGCAACCATAACGGATCGGAAAATATTTGGTATAGACAGCTTGACGAAGGGTTTTTCTACATGATTTCAAGCTGAAACCAAGCTAGTTAGAGCACCATGATAAATTGATAATAAACCATGCATTTAATAAATACAACTCATCATGCATTTAGTCTTCAGGATTCAAACACACACGACATGAACAAGGAGGGATGGTGATTGAGCTTTTCCAACAAAAAAAAATAGATAAGCTATAGCCCCAAACTCCCACTATATTAACTCCTATTAACTAGGCACCCTTTAAGGCAAGGTTCGCCATACCACACTGAACCTCTAGGTTCGAGGTGTGCCAAACTATACCAAAGGTGAAACAACACATTTTCCCCCCTTGGTTCAAAAAAACGGACGAGGAAGAAGAAAAAAGAGGAAATGGGAGAGAGGGGGAGGAGAGAAGGGAGGGAGGAGAGAAAGGCCAAGAGACATGGAGGACGGACCGGAAGCCCTCATCAAGACAAGGGTTCCCCTATTTCGTTTGAAAATAGAGGTTCCCTTCTCTCTCCCCCTCCCTCTCCCTTGTTCTGCCTCCATTCCTCTCCCTTTACCTCCCTCCTTGTTCTCTCTCTCTTTTTTGCTTTTTCCTCCTCCTTCTCTAGCTCTCTCTCTCTCTCTCTCTCTTTTTGCTGAAGTGAATGATTCATACAGTTCTAGTACGGATACATCCATAAAGGTTAAAAAACAAGAAGTCTTGGAGCGCTCTAGAAAACTCATCTTTCTCAACCCACATGATACCTCCAAAGTGACCGGATACATACGAAGCCGCCAGTCCGCGGTCTCGTTTGCCTCTCCGAAAGCATGCTCGGCTTGGAAGGCCACACCATCACTCATCATAGCCCGAATGTTCCAAAGCAGGGGGTGGCCCCCTCTATCGCCGCTGGTGCCACTCTAAATCCATCCAATTATAGTAGCCGAGTCACCCTTAAGTATGACTGAGCTAGCCTGCAACACTCGCCGAGCATGACCCAGGCCGGCCCATGCCACCCTCAACTCTACTCCAGAACTGAGGTATCAAAAATCTGGAAGCCTCCAGTAGCCACCACCTTAGAGTCCGAATTTTTGATGACGAAGCCAGCATCTCCTCTTCTGACACCATCAAGCACGTCTCCATCGAAGCTGACCTTAGAAAAACTCGGAGGTGGGGGTTCTCAGGTGAAGGACATCGTTCGAGACGCTACACGAGCAAAGAAAGAGACCCAAGTGTGCCGAGCTGTCAAAGGTCCATATGACATATCCATCTGAGTAATCTCGGCCACTTGTACCCGAGCACACTCCACAACGAACTTGGAGATGGGCTGCTCTCGCCAAAGGTTCAGGCATTCCTCAATAGCCGCCTGCCGTGTCTGGAGAGCGTCGGCCCATCGACGAATCTCCTGCAGAAAGGGACCTAGGTGGCTCCTCGTATTTGGCGGAATCTCGACAAACCTCTAAACCCCCGGGCTCGCTCACACTAAAGCAAGGCATGGTCCACAGTCTCATCACCTGGCAGTCCAGCCACTGGAGTTGGACACCCAGTCCTCTTCTACTCAGCACCCATCTCGTCGACAGTCGCCCTCAGGCCACCTTCCACAGAAATAATGCCACCCTTGAGTAAAAACTAAATCTTCAGATCCAAGCACAATCTGGCCCCAGACTATGCTCCCTTTGAAGGGCACGGTAGACATCTTCCAGTCTAACACTGAATCTGCAGGATGTGCTCCAAACCCTCACATCCGGGCCGGCACACCTCGAGACCAAAAGCGACTAGACTTGCTCTGCGAGATGCTCTCTGAACAGCTAACCGAGCCTGCCAGTATCCCACTCCACCCCCTCCGGCCGGAGTACTAACCCAAAGTCCGTCCACTGCCTCGATGTTGATCATGGTCGACCAAAGTTTCATGGAAAGAGAGTCCACCTAAGGGTCCTCTACCAGATCCACACTCTGCCCGTTGCTAATCAGCCATCTAGAGTTAGCCAATGCAATGAAAATAATTATCATCCATCCGGCAATCCGTGCGATCTCACCAAGCCCATAAACCCCCTGGCTCGCTCATACTGAAGCAAGGCATGGTCCACGGTCTCATCCACCGGGCAGTCCAGACATTGGGGTTGGATGGCCAGCCCTCTTTTACTTAGCACCCATCTCATCGGCAGTCGCCCTCAAGTCACATTCTACATAAATAATGCTACCCTCGAGTGAAACCAAATCTTTAGATCCAAGAGCAGTTCGACCCTAGGATGTGCTCCCTTTGAAGGGTGCAGTAGACATTTTCCATTCTAACACTGGATCTGCAGGACGTGCTCCAAATCCTTACATCCAGGCCAGCACACCCCGAGACTAGAAGTGACTGGACTCGCCCTACGAGATACTCTCTGAACAGCTAACCGAGCCTACTAGTATCCCACTCTGCCCCCTTTAGCTGGAGTAATTTACTAACCTAAAGTTCGTCCATTGCCTCGACGTTGACCATGGTCGACCAAAGTCTCATGGAAAGAGAGTTCACCCAAGGGTCCTCCACTAGATCCACACTCTACCCATCGCCAATCAGCTATCTAGAGTTAGCCAATGCAATGGGTACATACCTACAAATCTTCTGCCACATGTAGGAGCACCTTCAGCTGCTTGGAGCCGCTCCATCCTTCGTGGATCGGCATCCAGACCCTCTCCCAAGCCAGTAGATGCATCCCTGGCCGCCTCCATGCGAGCCCCAAAGGAAATTCTGAAAAAGCCACTCAATCCCTATCAGCACGGTCTTCGGGACAACAGTATTGGACATGAGATAAAACTGGCATGGAGCTTAAGACTGATCTGATTAGTGTTAGCCTGCCCATCATGGATAGTGATGATGCCCTCCCGCCCTCTAGCCGGTCTTGGACCCGCTGCACCAACCCGTCGCACTCCGAAACCTGCAGCCTCCTCCCCGAGATATGAATCCCCTGGTAGCTCCACGACCCCTCTTGCTCTCACATCCCGAAGAGCCCTCTGATCTCCCGCCTCACATGCGACACTATCTTTGGGTTGAAGCAAATAGTGAAGTTATGAAGGTTCACTTTCTGCTCTGAAGCCTCACAATAGTCCACCAATCTTTGGAACAACGCATCTCTCGCCCTCGCCCTAACCAGAAGGAGACAATCATCTACAAAAAGAAGGTAAGAAATTGGTAGGGCACTAGGGCCTGGAGCATAGGCCTCCAGCTTTCGATTCTGACAAGCTGCCTGCAGGGCACAAAAACTAGCAGCATGGAAACAATTATCATCCACTCGGCAGTCCACGGTATCTCGACAAGCCTCTAAACCCCCTGGCTCGCTCATACTGAAGCAAGGCATGGTCCACAATCTCATCCACCCGGCAGTCCAGGTACTAGGGTTGGATGCCTAGTCCTCTTCTACTCAGCACCCATCTCATCGGCGGTCGCCCTCAGGCTACATTCTATAGAAATAATGCTACCCTCGAATGCAGACCAAATCTCCATATCCAAGAGCAGTTCAACCCCGGGATGTGCTCCCTCTGAAGGGCGCAATAGACATCTTCCATTCTAACACTAGATCTGCAGGACGTGCTCCAAACCCTCATATCCAGATCGGCACACCCCGGGACTAGAAGCGATTGGACTCGCTCTGCGAGATGCTCTCTGAACAGCTAACCGAGCCTACTAGTATCCCACGATGCCCCCTCTGGCTGGAGTAAATTACTAACCTAAAGTCCGTCCACTGCCTCGATGTTGACCATAGTCGACCAAAATCTCATGGAAAAAAAGTCCACCCAAGGGTCCTCCACTAGATCCACACTCTGCCCATCGCTAATCAGCCATCTAGAGTTAGCCAATGCAATGGGCACAAACCTATAAATCTTCCGCCACAGGTAGTAGCACCTTCGGCTGCTTAGAGCCGCTCCATCAGTCCGCAACCGAATTATAAAAGGGTGTCAAGTGATGATTAGAAGGGACGTTTTATTCTGGAGGTCGTAGCCTTGGAAGTAGACTCCATATGCCAGCTATTAATTGCAAGGCTAAGATAATTTATTTGTTTTTTGTTTATGTTTATGATGCCGAATATGTAGTTGGTGTTTTGGAGGAAAAGTTATCAGGGAAAAGCTATTAGAGTTGCATTGGGATCTGTTTAGCACCAAATCTGGGAAGCTGAAAATGATGATCAATTTTTTCATAAGAACCAATATTCAGATTTCGAGAAAATCCATTCCTTGGTGTCTGGAATGCTTGTTATCCAGTGCTAAGTATGCAAAGTTATCCTTTCTCGCTTGAATTTGATAGGCAATCACAGAGGAGGGTTAGCTAATGCAGGTGAAAAGGATCATCCTGTGGCAAAAGATTCTAATGGTAGCAATGATTTGGGAAGTAGAGAAGACAGGCATAGAAAGAATTTCATTTTCAAGTGAAAAGGGAAATGGCACTAAAGGTCGTTAAGCAACTTTTGAAAAAACAAATATGTTGTTCAAGTTTGTGTGCCTTTTGTTGGCCTTCACCCTTGATTTCCTCTTAAGAGAATCCAAAAGTAGTTTTTGACTTTTTATCATATAAATATGAAAAAGATGAAGCCATAAGTAGGCCACTTCTTTGAAATGAAAAAAAAGTAACTGTTGTAATCCTGTGCAGATAGTATTAGTCAATTCTGTCATATAGATTGACAGGAAAAAAATGTCACTACCTGAAATAATTTCCATATATTACAGCATAACTTCAGGCGTTTATAAGATTGGTTAGATGTGATGGGCTATTGTTCATTCTCTTGGACAGAATTTTGCTGGAGAATATCTAGTGCAAGCTTGGCTCAGCATTTGAAATAGGTGCTAGCAGCTCGAACTTATAACTGATACACGAAAGTCTGATTCACAGGAGCAACTAATTTGTTTTCTATTATGGTTAAGTTTATTTATTATCATTTTTGCCTTTATGGTTACATATTTATTTGTTTGTTTTCACCATGTTTAATTTTCCTATATTCAGATAAAAATCAACATTGCATTCAAGTTTTTTTTTCTTGCATGGAACAGACACTGAATGACATTCTGATTAGAGCATTACAACTGCATCATTAATCAAACAGCGCATTATTCATTTATATAATAATAGTTAACACACTTTATTTGGACAACTAACATGATATTTGTATCATATATGTATTATAGAGGAAGTTTGCACTTACTTCCTTGAATGCCATGGTTTATGATCTATCTTAGTGGCTGCATTCAACATTCTATGCATGGGACCATGCCTGTGTTCGATATCTTCTTCTTATTATTGTTCTTATTCTTTTTGCTTGGCATATTTTGCGCTAACTGGTAATTTATATTGCCACTATTCTGCATCTTCAATGCTTGTATTCATCAAATCATCTTTTTCTTAATGATGTTGTTGATAATGGTTAACACTATGGTTCTTCGTACCGGTATCGGACTCCGTACTGGTGCCACACTAGCATAGTATAAATTGGAATTCAAGGGATGTGCAACATTTACAGCATACAAGGTGTTTGCGTAGAGGAACTCTTCGTGCGCTCTAGAAGATGGCCTTATCTTATTCCTCTTTGAAATGGACACCTAGCTCATTGGAGAACCAAAAAAAACCAACAGTAATAGTGACCTTCATGAACAGCTCACCTCCTACCTATATGACGCAACATAACCGCACAAAATAAGGTTGTCATCTGTCATTTAGATTGGAAAGTAGAAAACTGCAACTGTAATCTCTTTCTAGATCTTGGAATAAGATCATAGAACATAACTGCATCTGGCTGTGTTTCTGTGGCATTTCAATAGAAGCCGCTCGAAATAGGCTGGGTACATCAAAACAGGTTCCATTGTTCCTACAAATGACACATAGGACCATTTGAGACATGTAGGCCAGGTAAGTGCTAATTTACATGCATCTCTCTCTCTCTCGCGCGCGCATGCTCGCTCTCTCCCCCTCTCCCTCCTTATGCATTTTATTGTATTTATTTGATGTTTTCTTAATGGTCAATTGCTTGCATTTTGCACAAGTCCCTTTGGTGTGTCTACTATTTATAACTTACCTTCCTTTCTTCCCCATTTTATTTCTTATATCTATCTCCCTATATGCATTTTATTGTATGTATTTGATGTGTTCTTAGTGGTCATTTGCTTGCTTTTTGCACATCCCTTTGGTATCTACCATTATTTATAATTTAGCTTCCTTTCTTCCCCAATTTATTTCTTATATTTTGAGTTTCATTGAGTTTTCTTTATCGGTTTCAACCTCCCCCTCTTATTTTTGGCTTTCGAGTTGTCAATGCTAGGTGAGGTGATGTTTGTTTAAAATCAATCTTTTTGTTTAGGCTCGATTCACCCCCTCCCTCCCTCCCTATTCATTTCATTGTATATATTTAATGTTTTCTTACTTGTCAATTGCTTGATTTCTGCGCAAGTCTCTTTGGTATCTACTATTTATAACTTAGCTTCCTTTTTCCCCCATTTTACTTCTTATATCTATCTCTTTATGTGCATTTTATTGTATTTATTTGATGTGTTCTTAATGGTCAATTGCTTGCTTTTTGCACAAGTCCCTTTGGTATCTACCATTTATACCTTATCTCTCTTTCTTCCCCATTTTGTTTCTTATATTTTGAGTTTCATTGAGTTTGGTTTATTGGTTTCAAGCTCCCCCCTCTTATTTTTGGCTTTTGAGTTGCTGCTTCTAACAATGATAAGTCATGTGATGTAAAATATCTGAAGCAGGCCCTTTGTTGATACTGTGAGGACCTGTGCGGGCGTGTGTTTAGTCCCACATCGGTTATTCGCTGGGTAGATCTTGGATACTTATACAGGATCAAGGAACCCAAATAATACCTTCCGGCTAGCCATTTTGGATAAGGTCCTGGATTGTTACAAATGGTATCAGAGTGGACCCGGCCCATAATCTATGTGGACTAGGGGACACTGCGGTACGGATCTATTGGGGCTGACCACAGACTGATCGTGGTGCTTGTGATTAGATTTGAATGGATTTGAACCCTTAGCCTGACGAGATGTCAGGGCTTGAACGGGGGAAGTATGTGAGGATCCGTGCGGGCGTGTGTTTAGTCCTACATCGGTTATTCGCTGGGTAGATCTTGGATACTTATACAGGATCAAGGAACCCAAATAATACCTTTCGGCTAGCCATTTTGGGTGAGGTCCTGGGTTGTTACAGATATGCTTCGAAACAACATGGTATGATAATGTATCGTATTGCTAGGCAATTAGTATACAGATATAGCTAACCTTACTTTAGGGTCTGCTCTTTGGTGGGTAAATATCATATGAAAAAGTTGGTCAACTTTGTCATTGACCAACTAACCCATATTCTCGTGCGTCTCTAGGTAGGTAAGTTATTTTTCCATAGATAGCATTACCCAATAAATAGGAAAAAAGTCCTACCCACCTAAAAGGTGGGTAAATCATTTTTCCATCAATCGATAAAAATAATCTTTTTATTTTGTTCCCAAAATACCTAACCTCATAATAATAATATAATGATATAACAATATATATGTATAATATATAATATAATATACATTATATTATATTATTATAATGATTCACAATATAATATAATATAAATATTATTATAATAATATTTATATAATAAAGGGTATCATGAAAAATATGGATAGATTTTATACAAGATCTGTATGAGTCCCTTCATGTGGAGTGTCAGTACAAGTGCAAATGTAACACATGCAATATCTCTGCTGGTCCCTCATAAGTTGCTCATCATAGGTATGCATCGATATGGTGGAAATTATTTGTAGGGTTCAGCTATTTTGAATGGATCAACAGATCCCCTTTTACTTAACTTCCCATAAGCTGAGTTACACGACCGCTGAACCCTAAAAATATAGATTAATCTTCTTTTAAATAAATGCTGTGGGGATGCCACCACCTAAGTTTCAAACACTGGATCACTTCCAAGTGGAGAGGGATGACCCCAACTGAAGACCAGTTGAATGCATGTGCAAAAGATTTTTTGCAAACATCATTTCATTCCAATCAGAAGAAATAATAGAATCTCAAAAAATTAAAGCAGATGACAAAACCAGATAATCAAAGAATAAAAAAACATAGAAGACTTCTATCAAATAAAATTAGGTGACTAATTTAGTAGCACAAATATATGCAATGCATGCAAAAGGTGCAATGTAGACAAAATGCAAGGATATCACTATGACTACCGATGGTCAAGAAAACCACACAATATGTAGAATTCCAAAATGATAAGAATTGTCATGATGATTTTAATGGAGGAGTGAAGTTGTCATAATCAATGCATCACTTGAAAGAGAAATGAAGTATAGCAAAAGTGTTTGAGGGGAGATAAGAAAGAAAAGCAAAAGCTCACAACAAAACAATCCAATGACATCATGGGGGGAAACATAAAACCAAGAAGGGGATATCAAGTGGACAAATTCGAAGGAGATTTAGAAATCTTATAGAGGCTAAAAGGAAAACAAAGCCTAGCAAACCATAATGACCCTTCATCCATTGTCATGATAAATAAATCATATTAAATCGATAGAGTAATCGAGCCTAAACAAAAAGATTGATCTTACACAAACATCACCTCACCTAACATTGTCAGAAGCAGCAACTCAAAAGCCAAAAATAAGAGGGGGAAGCTTGAAAACCAATAAACCAAACTCAATGAAACTCAAAATATGAGAAACAAAATGGGGAAGAAAGGAAGATAAGGTATAAATGGTAGATACCAAAGGGACTTGTGCAAAAAAGCCAGCAATTGACCATTAAGAACACATCAAATAAATACAATAAAATGCACATAGAGAGATAGATATAAGAAGTAGATGGGGAAAAAAGGAAGCTAAGTTATAAATAGTAGATACCAAAGGGACTTGTGCAGAAGGCAAGCAATTGACAATTAAGAGAACATCAAATAAATACAATGAAATGAATAGGGAGAGATAGATAGATAGAGAGAGAGAGTCGAGCCTAAACAAAAAGATTAATTTTACACAAACATCACCTCACCTAACATTGACAACTCAAAAGCCAAAAATAAGAGGGGGAGGTTTAAACCAATAAACAAAACTAAATGAAACTCAAAATATAAGATATAAAATGGGGAAGAAAGGAAGCTAAGTTATAAATAATGGTAGATACCAAAGGGACATGCAAAAAGCAAGCAAATGACCACTAAGAACACATCAAATAAATAAAATAAAATGCATATAGGGAGATAGATATAAGAAATAAAATGGGGAAGAAAGGAAGCTAAGTTATAAATAGAAGGCACACCAAAGGGACTTGTGCAAAATGCAAGCAATTGACCATTAAGAAAACATCAAATAAATACCATAAGATGCATATGGAGGGAGAGGGGGGGGGGAGAGCGAGAGCGAGAGTGAGAGAGAGAGAGAGAGAGAAACATGTAAATTAGCACTTACCTGACTTATCTGTCTCAAATGGTCCTCTGTCATTTGTAGGAACAGTGGAACCTGTTCTAATGTACCCAGCCTATTTCGAGCGGGTTCCATTGAAATGCCACAAAAACACCGCCAAATACAGTTATGTTCTATGATCTTGTTCCAAGATCTGGAAAGAGATTATAGCCGTGGTTTTCTACTTTCCAATCCAAATGACAGATAACAACCTTATTTTGTGTTATTGCACATCCCTTGAATTCTAATTTTTATTGCACTCTTGGCTGGAGAATACCTGACAGTCCATCCACTTTCTCTCCTTTCAATTGTTGCAGGCAGCAGCAATAAAAGAAACAGAGAAAAGCTTGAATGGAATATATATATATATGCTCACCTACACTGCATTCATAAAATAGAACTCCAGTACTGTCATGCAATTAGCATTCAGGATGGCTTGATGGATGGAGCAAATTAATGCCCAGAACATAACCATAATAGCCTGTCTTCTATCCAAATTTAAACAGCTAAGTGATAACAAGAGAGAAAAGCTGAATGAAGATGAATATGCTCACCTAATCATGCTTTTTAACATTTTGAACAACTCTTCAGAGAATTCTCCATTGATCTTCTTGTTTCATTCATTTCTAATGGATCTGAAGGTCTAGCCTTCTGCCGCCGCCACTAACATCAACAACAACAACAATAATAATAATGCTTTACACCAAATCAAATATCAAAAATCAAGACATACATAATATATAAATTTCTTGCAGTTCTAGTAGTATCTGACTTTCCCATAGCACAAGCAAAGAGTGTAAT
>JAOXJJ010000725.1:11927309-11944609 GCA_025769935.1 Phoenix roebelenii | reverse complement strand
ATATGTATATAACATGTTAGTGTGCAAATGTAGGTCTCATTTATAGTTTTTATCATAAATGGTGACCTTTTCTTTACAGTTATTATGTTACTATAGTTGGGTGGCCTTAGTTTGTATGACAAGTAATTCAAAACAGTACACTGCTCTCAAATAATATAATGTTTTACACCAAATCAAATATCAAAAATCAAGACACACATAATAATATAAATTTCTGGCAGTTCTATTAGTATATATATATATATATATATAACATGTTAATGTGTAAATGTATGCCTCTTTTATAGTTTTTATCATAAATGGTGACCTTTTTTGTACTGTTATTATGTTACTATATAGTTAGGTGACCATAGTTTTTATGACAAGTAATTCAAAGCAGTACACTGCTCTCAAACAACAACAACAATAATGTTTTACACCAAATCAAATATCAAAATCAAGACACGAATGATATATAAATTTCTTGCAGTTCTATTAGTATCTGACTTTCCCATAGCACAAGCAACAAGTGTAATGCATATATATATATATATATATATATAACATGTTAGTGTGTAAATGTACATCTCTCTTATAGTTTTTATCATAAATGATGAACTTTTTTGTACTGTTGTTATGTTACCATAGTTGGGTGACCTTAGTTTGTATGACAAGTAATTCAAAACAGTACACTGTTCTCATAACATAACAAAAAACACATTTTAAATTATTTTATACTTCAAATTATCATGTATTAATAAATACGGGATATTTGACAACTTGAAATGTGCTTGTGCTAGTGCCAAGCAATTTTATCTGGTTTTAATTTGGGAAAAGAAAATCATTACCTAAACATGAGCTTCATTTTTGAAAGACAGCGAATATACCCATGGATGACAAAGAACAAGGCGTACCAAAATGGAAAAATAAATAGAAGACAGAATGGGCCGTACAGATCCATGTAACTAGTGTGACTACAAAATATTTCAAGGCTATGACCTCTGTGTGACACAAAAGAATGGGACCCTAAAAACTACCGTGAAGGCCTTCGACGCTGCTTAGGCTTAGTAGGCTTCTTTCCTAGATCCCTGCTGCCAACAATTGACCACTTTAAGGTCCCTATTCTTGCTGTACTTTGTGCTTCTAGACAAGATCCAACTATCAAAGCGACATAACTGCCTATCTAGTATGGCTAGAAACAGCTAAATCACAAGATTAGAAGTATTTTGGACTACTAAACATGGTCTTGTATCGCTGGTAAGAGCATCTCCCTCATGCATGTAAGTGGGAAAATCACCCTGCACATGTTAGCAGGGGATCTGGACACAGCAAGAGAAACAGGGGCGCATGAAGACAAGAACAGATCGAACATGAACATTGATTTGTCAATTGTCACAAGCACTCAAAAAGAGATTCTGATTTCAAAAAATTGATTGGAGATCTTAGACAACGTCAGAGGGACAGACAAGAGCACATGCTTCCTTTATCTAGGCTTGTTTTTCTCTTGATTGCACCCTGAGTCAGGTGATTTCTTGCACATATAGCAGCCAAGATGTGTTAATGTGGAACATCATTAACAAGTAGTATACTCAACAACAGTGGCAGCAGCAAGATTGAATGGTTACACACATTGAACATGCAGAATGCTAGTATTTATAAACTACCAGTGAGTATGAAAGATCACAAGCAATAAGAATACGAACAACAACAACAGCAACAAGAAAAAGAAAAAGAAGATTGAATGAGTATGCACATTGAACATGCAGAATACTGATATATAAACTACCAGTGAACAGCAGCAGCAGCAGAAACAACAACAAAATTGAGTGGTTAAACAAATTGAACATGCAGAATACTGGTAAATAAATTACCAGTGAGCATAAAATATTCCAAGCAATAAGAATAAGAATAAGAAGAAGATATTGAACAAACAGGCTGGGCCCCACGTGTAGAATGTTGAATACATCCACTAGCCCATGGATCATGGATCGTAACAGCAATGCAGTAAGTGCAGTCTTTCCTACATAATATAATTATCAATTAGTTTTCCTAATAGTGTCTTAACCATGATATGCCGTACCGTACTGGTTCGGTACCAAGTGTACCGTACCATACCAATTGGGTATCAGGTGTAACGTACCATACCGGTTTGGTACCGGTATGGGTAGCGTACCGATTCTCGGTACGCAAAAAATACTCCGTACCGTACTGTACTAATACAATGCTAATGTGGTACCGATCCGGCGAACCTTGGTGTTAACCATTATCAACAACATCATTAAGAAGAAGATGATTCGATGAATACAAGCATTGAAGATGTAGAATACTGGTAATATAAATTACCAGTTAGCGCAAAAGATTCCAAGCAAAAAGAATAAGAACAAGAAGAAGATATCCAACACAGGCAGGGTCCCATGCATAGAATATTGAATGCATCCACTAAGATAGATCATAAATCATGGCGTTCATGGCAGTAAGTGCAAATTTCCTATATAATACATATATAATACAAATATCATGTTAGTTGTCAAAATAAAGTGTGTTAACTATTATTATATAAACGAATAATTCATTGTTTGATTAATGATGTAGTTGTAATGCTCTAATCAGAATGTCATTCAGTGTCTGTTCCTTGCAAGAAAAAAAAAACTTGAATGCAATGTTGATTTTTATCTGAATATAGGAAAATTAAGCATGGTGAAAACAAACAAATAAATATGTAATCATAAAGGAAAAAATGATAATAAATAAACTTAACCATAATAGACAACAAATTAGTTGCTCCTGTGAATCAGACTTTCGTGTATCAGTTATAAGTTCGAGCTGCTAGCACCTACTTCAAATGTTGAGCCAAGCTTGCACTAGATATTCTCCAGCAAAATTCTGTCCAAGAGAATGAACAATAGCCCATCACATCTAACCAGTCTTATAAATGCCTGAAGTTATGCTGTAAAATACGAAAAGTATTTCAGGTAGTGACATTTTTTTCCTGTCAATCTATATGACAGAATTGACTAATACTATCTGCAGAGGATTACAACAGTTACTTTTTTTTTCATTTCAAAGAAGTGGCCTATTATGGCTTCATCTTTTTCATATTTATATGATAAAAATTCTAAAACTACTTTTGGATTCTCTTAAGAGGAAATCAAGGGCGAAGGCCAACAAAAGCCGCACAAACTTGAACAACATATTTGATTTTTCAAAAGTTGCTTAACGGCCTTTCACTTTTCACTTGAAAATGAAATTCTTTCTATGCCTGTCTTCTCTACTTCCCAAGTCATTGCTACCATCAGAATCTTTTGCCACAGGATGATCCTTTTCACCTGCATTAGCTAACCCTCCTCTGTGATTGCTTATCAAATTCAAGCGAGAAAGGATAACTTTGCATACTTACCACTGTATAACAAGCATTCCAGACACCAAGGAATGGATTTTCTCGAAATCTGAATATTGGTTCTTATGAAAAAATCAATCATCATTTCAGCTTCCCAGATTTAGTGCTAAAGAGATCCCAATGCAACTCTAATAGCTTTTCCCTAATAACTTTTCCTCCAAAGCACCAACTACATATTCTGCAACATAAACATAAACAAAAAACAAATAAATTATCTTAGCCTTGCAATTAATAGCTGGCATATGGAGTCTACTTCCAAGGCTACGACCTCCAGAATAAAACGTCCCTTCTAATCATCATTGGACACCTTTTTATAATCAGTTTGATCCTTCAACATATATTTGAGACCTCATTACGATCAGTATTTGGCTTATTTTTTGGGTAAGAGCAGGGCGAAGCCTCCTAATCACATCTTTGAAATATAATTCCAGAAGCATCAGAATTTACAAGACCCTGGGAATTACTAGGAAGTTAGAATCCTAGACAGATGGGTGGAAACTGGAAAGGGAGGTGGTTGTATCATCAAGAAGGTCGGTCGATCAGTTTCCCTTGTATAAATAACTGATCAGTGTGTGGCTTAAGGTATACATGGGGAAAGTATAGTTGCATTAGCCTCGCTTATTTCTAATATAAGCTATATAACCCAAAATATGATGCTATTTTCTTCTTTCTTACCACTTATATGATATAAAATACATCCACTCAAGAGGCATGCAAAAGATATTTGATTTGCTAAGCATGGTTACATCTACTCAAAAGACATTAGAAGAGTAAGAGAAATACCTTGTTGACTCCCTTGGTAATTTCGTCCACTGCAATGCACCTAAAGGTGGCCTACATATTTATCAAATAATCTTGCGCATACATGGCACACATGTTGAATGCAGCATTATTCTCCATGAAACAACATGCTGGGAAAAATATAAGGGTCATCATTAAATGAATAAAACCAAGCAGGGAATTAAAGCAAGTGCATACAAATACCTATTCAAATTGTAAGTCCCATTTAAACCACGCAATGACAGGTTTACTTACAGCAATTTTGCAAGTGCGGTGCATTACCTCCTACAATTTGACCCAACTAAATCCAGTGAATATGTTTCCCAGTTATCCCCTGCAAAGTTACTTATTTGAACATATTTCAATTTAACAGAAATGATGAGGTTGGAAACAAATTATAGAAGAGCGTGACAAATATCTGTAGCAGTCGACATCATTACCTAAAGGAAATCACATACTGTGAAGCAATTCTATCACATGCATTGGAGTGATGTATTGTTACCAGGGCAAATATTAATTGCCAATGGAGCTTTTAACATAACTTGGAAGAAGAGAATTGTTGATGAGAAAATGGAAAAATGCTAGTAGATTAGAGTATATTAACTACAATTCAAAAATCAGTCACCTTGGGTGATGTGAAGGACTAACCATGCAGAATAGTCTATTGTCTTGTTTCCAAAACTTGAAAATAATAATAATGCAAACTTAAGAGTTAAGAGGATCTTTGTAAACCATTAGCATGCTTGAATACTATGGATGGCTAGAGATGTGTAAGGTAAAATTGCTATTTCCTACCTATTTTCAATTAGGATCCAAAATAATGATATTATGATTATTATCTACTTCTCACTTTACTCCAATACAAGAAGAAAAACATCCTGCTAGATGCATGCCAAATGGCATCGCTTTATCAAACTTGGTCACATCCATGTAGGAGACATTTACAGACTGGAAACACATCCCATTATGCCGATTCATGATCCCTGTCACACCCCTTCCCTCAAAGTATGCACATAGATATATAGCATTCTTCTCCACAAAACCACATGACATGACAAAAATTGAAGGTGTTTAGAATGTCTTCATGCTTTGCCAGAATATAGAACATTACAACTCATGCAAATCCCCATCTTATGTATTTCAAGATTTGACATAGGATTGTGAAGCACTGAAGCAGGTCTATAATGTCAGGTATTCAAAGTGTTAGTGACAGATAGGCAAGGGCATGTCAGGTTTACCCAGTAGATGCATATGCCTTCCTACAATTTGGCCTGGTCTGATCTCACTGAGTTTGTTGCCCATTTATTGCCCCTGAAAACCATACTTATATCAGTATATTTAAATAGGCAAGAAATGGCATGGTCGCAACCAAAATCTAAAAAGCATGTAATAGATGTTGTTGATGACAGATTTTGTTACCTTGGGAAAATTGTAAGCTGTGACAAGATGATATAACACTCAGTATAGACACCAGTTAGAATTAGCGAAGCACCTTCTTAATTTCACAAAAAAAAAAAAGAGAATATGGATGTCAGGGAAATGGAAGTGATTATAGTCATTTACCAGCATTGGAGATGTAACTCAGTTATTAAATGACCTCGGGGAAAGACTGTAAAGACATATGATTACGTACAACAGCGTATTATATCATGTCCAAAGACTATAAAAATCATCCAAACTTGAGAATAGGCATTTCTTTAAACAAGATCTGAAATTAATGATTTCTAATCCAGCAGCTTGATTCTCATACAATTTATGTTTAACAACTACAACCAAAAATAAAACAAGGGAGCTTTACTCATTCCAAATCCAAAAAGATAAAGTCATCATGTTTTAAAATTAATGGCTATTAAATTTAAATTGATTAATGTGCATCATCTTTGGAGAATGATCTTGAAAATGCACTCTATATTAATGTTACTATCTGGAAGTGTGAGGCAGATACGTAAATGAGTACTCCGTGTAAGTTGAAAATTCTTATTACATTTCAACATAAATAGATAGCTCTTCCCCCAAAACAGAAAGAAAACTGTGCCTGAGGCCTAAAATCAACATAGCAGTGCAAATATTCTATCTTGATAAAGGTAATATAACACACCATTCTGCTACCAACAACTACTAAAAGAATAAAATAAGTTATGAGACCATATATACACCAATGCCCATCTCCTTATCTGCAAGCTTATCTATATATTGGGGTGGATCATTTTATTGTTTATTCATATATATGTGCACTTTCATTGCTCATAAAGGTTCTTATGAATTGGAGATGCATCATTCAAAATAAGCCAAATACAACAGTTTACATGATGGAATACAAAACATGTTATGAATAAAAAATTATCCAATAATTGCAAATTTTAGTTAATAAGTAATCATACAAAAAATCTAATTATACCTGCAAAATTGTCTGTAAGATGGATTTTAGTTTCAGAAATTCAGATTTCAATGTAGATGTGGAGGAAAGGTGTGATAAATTGCTAGAAGTTTCCAAACACTATAACTTCATTTTGACACTTGAAGTAGTTAAGAATTAAAATGTAATGACTTGCTTAAAAATGTTTTAGATATACCACTCCAAGTATCAACACTTTTGCCAAAGGAAGCATGACATACACACACGTGGAGTACAATAATAGATCCAATGTCATAAGTTTGAGAGCTCCAATGTTTATTCTAAAGATTTACTTTTGGAACGTAACATTTAGATCTTAAAGTGCATATTAGAATTTCTAGTCAAAGTGATACAAATGGATAAAAATATGTTATGTAGTATAATCATGAACTATATCAAAAAATACAGCAACTATGGCCATCTGCACCTAAATCAAGAATACTGCTACTAATAAATCTCCAACTACTATTAAGATCTCATGGGGAAGCCTACAGGCATCAAAATCAACTCTTACCTTAAAATCATGAACACTATATGCATGATTGTAGTTGTTCTGAGTAGTCCATGAGTGTGACAGCAACTTGCAATCATGCAAACTGAACAGCATTTTAGTTATGTTAGGAGGTAGAAAGGGATAGGCACCACAAAAAAGAATATAGGGTCAGTGTGGTCGGCGAGGTCGTCGTCGGTCAAGGCAAGGAGGCGCACCGGCATCGCGTCAAGCTGCCTGGTTCCCGGTGGGGGCACGATGGCTAGGGTCTCGTGGTCAACCTGGAGACTCAGGGGAGCCCTCGATTTTCTTCACTAACGGTTCTCTTCCTTGTAGGGCGTCTTCCTCCTTGCAGGGCGGCAACTTCACCATCATGGACCGGAAGGGGAAGCAGCCGGTGGGGAAGGACATGGAGGGAGCGGCAAGAGGCAACGGTAAGACTAACGGGCGTGGGGAGAACTCCGGCGCTTGGTCAAGGCTGGGGCCGTGGGTGACTCAATGGCCCACGGCCGCAAAGGTGGAGCGACTGAGCCGCCGTTTTTCGATAGTCTTGACACTACCGGAGGAACCTATAGCGGCGGCTCGGCTGGAGTGGGACGGGCGGGCAGTTGTAATTCGCAGCCTTGGTCGCCACGTTCCGGCGGAATGGGTGGCCAAGGATGTGGCTGCCCGAGCCAAGCTAAAGAAGGTGGTGGTCGTCCCTCTAGCGAACGACTACCTGGCCTTGCGTTTCCGGTCGAGCGGACCGGGACCGGGCCCTTAACGAGGGACCATGGGTGGTGGCGGGGCAGCTCCTCGCTATGGCCCCTTGGGTCCCGAACTTTGAGCTTGGGGTGGACGCCGTGAAAACAGTGACGGTGTGGCTTCGCCTGCCGCCGGAGTATTGGTCGACGTTGACCATCCTCGATATCGCGGCTCGGGCAGGCCCACCAATTGTGGTGGATGGGGTCACCGAGCAGCGACGAGCGATGGGGTTCGCCTGGGTGAAGGTGGCGATCGACGCCACCGCACCCCTTATACCGGGGGTCCTGATCCAGAAGAAGACGAAGGTGCGATGGCAGCCCTTCGTCTTCGAAAATGTGCCGGCCCTCTGCCCCCGGTGTGGGCGGATGGGTCACTTGGAGGTGGCGTGCCGTTTTCGGTAGACCCCCGACTGGAGAAGGGCCGACCCTCTATGGTGGTGGACCCGAGGGGCGGGCTTGATCCGCCGCCTCTCGGTGCCGGGATGGAGACCTAAGGGCCAGTTTATGGCCCTTGGATGGTGACGACGCGGCGGAAACCCCCGCCACGAGAAAACCGACCGTCGCGGCCGAGGGAGACGATCGGGCTCGAACCAGGGCCTGAGTCGCGCTCGACTCGGCCGCTATCTCCGGCGGCTCACCCGGAGACGACCGGGCCTGATCCGGCTCCTGAGTCGCCCCCCAGCCCAGCCGACATCCCCGGCGGCTCGTCCGACCCCGCCGGTGTCCCCGGCGGACACTGACGGCTGGCAAAAGCTAGCGAAAGTCGCTCGTCGCCGATCGCCACGGGCTAGTGGGAGGACGGGCCGTACCCGGAACCTCTTGCCCCTCTCTGGGTTGACTCGGTCGACGATCTCGACTATGCCGAGTCGGGGGACCCAGAGCCAAGCAAGGGTCGCGAGCTAATCCGCTTGGGGTGAGCTCGGTCCCATTCGGGCTAATCCGAGGCCCAGCGAGGCGAGCGAAGCCCGTGCCCACACCAACAAGCGGCCCAGGCCACCCACAGGCCTCAGCCCGCTACAGGGCCCAGGTAGGGTGGCCCGGCCGGCTATTGCTGGGCCGACCCAGCGCGCCCGGACCTTCACGTGAGCCGTGGTCAAGCCGCGCGCTCGGGGCGTGCAGGCTACATAGGCCTAGTCGGGGCATCAGGGAGGCCTTGCAACAAGGTCGCGGGCCCTCGTTGCGCCGGGCCAATCCTGTCCGCAGCCCTAGCCATGCCACAGGAGCAGGGCCCCCGAATCCAGACCTTTGTGGGCCCACAAGCCCAGTCTGTGTGGGGCCCACAAGCCCAGTCAGCCTCGGGCCTGGGGACCTAGGTCGAGCGGGACTTGCAGGCCCAGGAAGATTTGATCTTGGACCCCGAGGCACCAGCGGGGCCTTTCCAGTACGGGCCATCTTGTCAGGGATTGGATTCAGGACGGGGGACCCCCCTGCCTGTAGGTCAAATCCTCCTCACGCGGGACATGTTGGGTGAGTTGCGGCTGTGAGATGCACATGAGGGCCTTGGGAGAGACCCAAATGGGGTCTTTCGGTTTGGCTCTCCGACCCCAACCTTGGGTGAGCAGTTGGAGACTGCCCTCGGTAGGTGCGAGGCCAAGGGCCATCTTTTGTCGCACTTGGAGGAGGGTCCGGCCGAGCCACTGACGCCACGAGAGAGTGCGGTAGGGGGTGCAGCCAGTAGGGGCGCCCCGTGAGGGACTCACGCACGCAGGTGGCAGTGGCGACTGCTTTATGGGCAGAGCTATGGCTGGCAGGGCAGATGGGGACCACCCAGTTGTCGTACAATGCGTCAGGACGGTAGTCATGTGTGTCGTATCCGGTGTATGCGATGAGGATGAGCAGCAGGGCGGTCTTGGTCGCCAGTTTGAGGTAGCTTCCGAGGCCCATGGGGAGGATATGTTTGAGGCCGACCATGCGGATTGTGATCCATGAAGATTCTAGCTTGAAATTGTAAGGGGACGGCCAAATCGTCTTTCATGTCTTCCTTTAAGCAGCTAGTGCAGGTCTACCGTCCAGAGATCTATTTTTTTGTAAGACACTGTAATCTGGCGATGGGCTCGGCCGACTGAGACAGCGCCTGAGGAGGGACTGAGAGACCTATGCAGTCGATTCCTAGGGGCTGTCTGGTGGCATTTTGGTCATGTGGAGGCAAGGGGTGGCGACAATTGATGTTTTCCACAACTGCTCTCAACATGTAGTTATGATTGTATCAGAACTAGATGCTGATCCGTGGGTACTGTGCGGTGTGTACGCGAGCACGTATCACAAGATTAGGAGAGCCCTCTGGCAGGAGATCACCAACCTAACCGCCCAGGATATCCCGACGGTGGTAGTTGGTGCTTCAATTGTATCCAGAGTGCGAGTGACAAAAGGGAAGATGCAGTCCTCACGGATAGAGTGGATAGGAGGAAGTTTCGCGGCTTTGTATCGTGAAACGGCTTGGCGGACTTAGGTTGCTCGGGACCACGGATTACTTGGTGCAACAATCAATCCGGCAGTGCTAGGGTTTGGGAGCGATTAGATAGGGCCCTTACGTCCCCAAACTGGATCCTTCAATTTTCTACCTGCTGTGTGAGCCATTTACCCCGGATTGCATCGGACCACTATCCCTTGCTGATCTCCACCTCATCGGGATCTTGTTATCATAGCCCCTTCCGCTTTGAGAAGGTTTGGCTATCGTATCCCCAGTCTTGGGATATTGTCCGTGGCGCGTGACGTGTCCCGGTGCGAGGGGATGCAATGCAACATGTCTTGCGCAAACTAGAGATGACCAAGAGGTGTCTTCGCCGTTGGAATCACGAGGTTGTGGGCAACATTTTTCGGAGATTGGAGGGGGTAGAGACTACGATTGCTGAGTTGCAAAGGAAAGAAGACCTAGGAGGCAAGCTCCTGGTGAATGACATGGTCGACCTTCGGAGGCTTCTAGCGACCCACCACTCACTACTACGGCAGCATAAGATCTTCTGGCGATAGAAATCTCGAATCTAGTGGGTAAGTGAGGATGATCGTAATACTAGGTTCTTTCATCGGACGACGGTTATCCGGAGACAGCGGAGCATGATCCACTCACCGCGAGATGGGTCCGGCCACCGGGTGGAGGGTGAGCCTGCCGTCAGACAGGTCTTACTTGACTTTTTTCGTGCCAGATGGACGGAGGATGGAGACTCTAATGATGGTGACCACCTTCCGAGGGCAAATGTGGGTGTTGATGATGACAAGAATGCAACCCTAGTCCGGCCGGTGTCGGCACAGGAGGTGCAGGAGGCAGTCTGGGCTCTGACTGCAGACAAGGCCCCAGGACCTGATGGGTTTCTCCCTTTCTTTTTTTGGAAGTATTGGGGTATCATTCGGGGAGCTGTGGTTGAGGCTGCGCGGTGCTTATTTACCCAGGCAGTGATGCCTGAGGATTGGAAGGACACCATCATCACGCTCATTCCGAAGCATCAGGAGGCGGTAGAGCCTGGTCACTTCAAGCCCATTAGTTTGTGCACAACCTTGTATAAAGTTGTGGCGAGAATAATGGTGGGCAAGATGAAGCCCCTATTGTCGGGCATCATCAGCCAAGAGCAGAGGGCTTTTGTAGCTAGTGAAAACATCTCCTACAATATTATGTTGGCCCAGGAGATGATGGGAATCTTCAGCGAGCACCGAAGCGGCAAAGCTTGATGGCAGTCAAGCTGGATATGGAGAGGGCTTATGATAGGATCAGGTGAAGCTTTCTTCGGCGGGCACTAAAGGCTTACGGCTTCCACAGGCGGTGGATTGGATGGGTCCTGGGGTGTGTCCGGAGGCCAAAGTTCTCTATGTTGGTCAACGACACACCGTCAGCTTTCTTCGAGTCCACCATGGAGCTGCGTCAGGGATGTCCCTTATCCCCTTACTTATTCATTATCTGTTCTGACATCTTGTCCCGTGCTTTGCAGGGTGTGTGCACCAGCTGAAAGCTGGAGGCCTATGTTCCAGCACCGGGGACTGGACCTATTTCTCACCTACTCTTTGCTGACGATTATCTTCTCCTGACCAGGGCACGGGTTTCTGATGCACGGATCCTTCGCAGGGTGCTGGCGGGTTACTGCGCAGCGTCCGAACAGGGAGTGAACTTCATGAAGTCAGCCATTCAGTTCAGCCCTAGCATGGAGAGCAGAGTTAGATAGGAGATCCGGAGGATACTGCAGATACCAGAGCAGAAGGGGACACTGATCTACCTGGGAGTCCCCATCACAGGCCGGAGACTATGGGTGGCAAAGTGCTCGGAGTTGGTACAGCGGGTTCAGAGCAGGTTGGAGGGATGGAGGGCATCATCTCTATCCATGATGGGGAGACTGACACTGGTCAGATCGGTGTTAGGATCCATGTCGGTATATCTCATGGCCAACACTGTGGTACCAAAGACGACTCTGTTGAGGATCGAGCGTTTTCTTCGGAGCTTCTTATGGGTGTCTCACGGTGGAGGCCATGGGGTGCATCTGGTGGCTTGGTAGGAAGTTTGCCGGGTGCGAGAACTTGTTCAAACGTCATACGTAGACAAATACGGGTCCCAGCATGATGAGTGCCCGAAATAAGTAAGATATGTATACACACATACATACATATATAAAAAAAAATATAAAATATATAAATAAATCTACGTCATCCTATTAGCTTAAGCTTTTAGAATAAGTGGTGATTTCAATATGGTATCAGAGCAGAGGTCCTGAGTTCGAACCCTGTCTTCGCACTCTTTAATCCCATTATTAAAAATTTCACATGTTGGGCTCACCCATTAAAAGAAAATCAGGTCCACATGTGAGGGGGAGTATAAGAAAAATATAAAATATATAAATAAATCTACCTCATCCTATTAGCTTAAGCTTTTAGGATAAGTGGTGATTTCAATAACATACATACATACATACATACATACATACATACATATATACATATACATATATACATATATATATACATATATATACATATATATATACATATATATATATATATACATATATACATATATATATATATATTCTATAAATTATATGTATGTATGTATGTATGTATAGATGTTCCTCCATGTTGATACCAATCCCTGCAGGCCATGTCCCTTCCATGATAATTTATGGAATTGCTCCATAAATTTGTAATTGAACAATTGGAAGTATCACCACTCCTAATCGGCGTAACTTCTTTTTTTCTTAGTAGAAATTTTCTCCTCACTTACCCCTATTCTTTTTTATAAGAAACTCTCGATTGATTATATTGTTCACAAAGTCTTATTTTTTTGGACTCAATAAATTATCCCATCGATTGCTATGGTTTTTCATGTCACCATGGAAGACAATACCATTGAATAAATATTTGCCGAGGAGCTTCCATCATATGTAGTAGGAGATCTAAGAAAGCATTTCTAAAAACTCAAGGATTTAGTATTGTTGATATATGCTAATTATCAATTTGTCTCAAAAATATTATTTATCATCTTATAAAAGAAAAATAACAATTATCTATCTATTTCATGGGAGAAAAATTCTACTTTTTTATTTTTAATAAAGATAATTACCAGCATCATGATGGAATATAATAGAAAATTCTAGTAAAATAAAAATATTAATAAATCTGTTCAAAATTTACAAAGTATAATATACTATATTCTAAGACATAAATTAGGAATATTATAATTTAATGAGCAGTAAAAATATCGAATAAAGAAAGTTGGCTCTATTATGTATACAAACCGAGTTGAGTTGAATAACTATATGCTTCCGAATTTAACTCGAGATCGACCAAACTTTAAAATCCAAGTTCATATTCTACTCGATCAAAAAAAAAAAAAAATTCAAATCGACTCGACTCAATATCGACTGAGTTATACTCAAGCTCGAATTTAAATCTCAGTTATAATTTAAAAAATATAGATAAAACAAAATATCATATTATATTATATTTTAAAATATTAAGTTAATAATATATATTAAATTAATAAAATAAAATATTTAAAAAATATCTATTTGATTAGGCTCCGCGAGTTTTTTCAAGCTTGATATGAAAACTTATTCTAGTCACGTGCACCTTTAGCTATTGATGTTATTCAAAATCTTTGAAAAAATCTACCTTCATGATCTATCTTTTGGTTGCGGTGCTTCTCTCCATTGTTAATATATGAGTAGAAGAGACGGGATAAAAGAAAGAGAATAAAATATGATTTCCTAATTTAGGGGAAAGTTTCAATCTCCATCCATGCTTGTCGTGAGCATACCAAGCCCACCTCCCGTGCCAAGTCTTCTGGGTTGCCGTTAGACGGGAGGATAAGGTGGGCCCACCGACCGCCCCAAATGCTACGTACTAGAAACGGACGAAGGGCCACACGTCGCGCGGATAGCTAAGTTGCGTTGAGCTTCACGCCTACAGCCACACAGCGGTGCCGGCGGTAAATTAGCTCGTCTAGATCCAATTGCAAACGGTGATGGGAACAGACATACCGGCCACTATTACCGGTCTTCCTTTCTGCCTTCCTTTCTTTTTCCTCGTGGGTGGTGACCTTTCCACGTCTTTCCTCGCTCCCGCAATCAATGCTCGCCAGATAAATTTAGATAAGACTGGGTTGGATAAGGTCACCGCTCCGGCCCTCCTCCCTTGTTGGCGCCGGTGATCCCCCTTATCCTCTGATTTCGCTCCTCCTCCTCCTCTTAATGGCCCGAGCGAAATAGGACCGGCGGAGGAGGAGAGAGAGAGAGAGAGAGAGCGTCATGTCGTCGTCGTCGGCGGACGGCGGCGGCGGGGAGGCGGGTTGGAGCAGGGAGGAGGAGAAAGCCTTCGAGAACGCTCTGGCGATGGTGGTGCGACCGGTGAAGGCCGAGGACGGGAAGGACGGGTGGTGGGAGCTGATCGCCGCGAGAGTACCGGGGAAGTCGGCGGCCCAGGTGAGGCGGCATTACGAGATCCTCGAGGAGGACGTGAAGGCGATCGAGGCTGGCCGGGTCCCCATTCCCCGCTACGTCGGAGAGGTCACGGCGGCGGCGGCGATGGCCAAGGAGACGGACCACCACCACCACCACGGATTCGGCGGAGATAGGAGATTCGAGATGGGAGGGCAGGGTAAGAGCTTGTCGAAGTCGGAACAGGAACGTCGGAAAGGCATCCCCTGGACTGAAGAAGAGCACAGGTTCGTCCAAATCCTCCATATCTATCTATGTTAATAATTTTTTCTTTCTTTTCCGCCAATAGTTGTTGAAAAAAGGAAAGGAATGAGATCTAAGAGACGTCAAATCTATTTCTCGTTTATTAGGAATGCCAAATCGATTGCACCATAAGTTTATTGAAAGAAATACGCTGACTCTTATTCTGGCCGAAGAAAACGAGTAATTTTAAAGGAATCTGAATACAGCCGATCATGCTCTCTTCTGGGGAATGATGGCGTTGAATGTTTTCCATAATAAAACAGAGGATCTGTAATCAACGGTACTGGAGTTATTACGGAAAACAAGGCTAGTAAATAGGATCACTCTGTGTCAGTGACCCAAGGACACTATTTTTCAAATGCTCCTACAAGCTCCATGCAATAATTTGGGCAGGCCGCTTATAAGGAGTTCTCCTACAAACTTTGCAGTAATACTTGTGCGATAATAAACTAGTTTGTAATACTTTGCACTCTGTGTCAGTAATACTTTTCAAAGACTAGTTTGTATTCTTTCAGAGGGTTCATGTTTATGAGCATCTAAAATATATGCAGGAAGATTTGACAAATAAATAATCTTTCTGCTGTTAAAGGCGTAAGTAAATACCCAGGATTTCCAGAGATGAAACAGAATGTGGAAACTGAACTAAAAGGCTCTACAACTAATCTCAAGGAGCGTGGCTTATGTTGCAGGCTGTTCCTTCTTGGCCTCAGCAGGTTTGGTAAGGGCGACTGGAGGAGCATATCCAGAAATTTCGTCATTTCAAGGACCCCGACCCAGGTCGCAAGCCATGCCCAGAAATACTTCATCCGCTTAAACTCCATGAACAGAGATCGCCGGAGGTCAAGCATCCATGACATCACGAGCGTGAATGGAGGACATGTGTCTTCTCCCCAGGGTCCCATCGCTGGCCAGGGCAATGCAAATTGCGCAGCTGGAGCACCATCCATGAAGCATCCTTCGCAGCCGAATATGTCGGCGGCGGGAATGTACGGCCCGGCCGTGGTTTCCGGCGTCGGTGCTCGTGTCGTGCTTCCCCCACACCACGCCCCTTACGTTATGCCGGTTGCTTATCCTGCGCCGCCTCCTCCCACGACAATGCACCAGTAGCCTTCTGTTTTAACTCCTGCAGATGACATTCGTGGCGTTGATTGGTGCAACGGTTGGGTCGGCAACTGGGTTGATGGTAAAAATTTCTTGGATATAAATATGTAGTGTAATTGGCAGAAGGATAGCTGCCTTCTTTTCCATGTAACAAATAATGTAATACTACTTCCAATTAGTATTGCTATGTGAATACTTATGTTCTTTAGTTGCACATATGATGTATACAGTATACTGATCGTTCTTTTTTGTTGTCTCACTCATCTTTAAATCATGGAAGAGATGGAATTTTATCTTCATCTTGTTTCTTAAATGGATATCGGTAATCTTGTTTTACCCTTCTTGAATGAGATGAAAGAATTTTAGCTAGCTGCTGCTGGTCTGGGATTTGGGGCTTGGGCTGGGGCCTGGTAGAAGTACAGGCAATGGGGTGTGGGCTTATTGTGCTTGGGTCTCGAGGCCTGTCCTGCTTCAAAAGCTTCTTTCCCAAGAGCAATTTGATCGAAGACATGGTCATATATATGTTGCTTTTTTGATTTATTAATTCCTTCCAATGATGTGCAACTGTAAACTCATCAAAGAGTGGCGATAACGCTCTTTTGCTTTTCTGAAATCTTGTTTTCTTTTGGAGGATGCAAATGATGATAAACTGTTATTTTGCCTTTCAAGCATGTAAGCTGTAATAATTATTGTAAACATATGCCATTGAGAGACAATTTTATAAAATCCGGACACGAAAACCTATATAAACAAATTAAATTTAGGTTTTACAAATTTACAAATGGTGCATTACAAATTAAATCTGAATTTTACTTAAAAGGTGGGTAAAGATGACCGAGTTGAGTTACTCAAATAACTTGACTGTAGATTGAAATAATAAATTATAATCTTGTAGAGATACTGTATAAATATGTCATATTCCTTTGCTTGTCAACGATCAAAGAGAATTTGGATTTGATTCCCGACGAATGTATTCTCGAATATGGCTGGGTCTCTCCTCTTTTGCTTCCTAAGAAAGGAATTGTAACTGTTGGGGGAAAACCGTAACCAAGCGCCTCGCCGAGCGGAGGGCCACCGAGCGCCCCGACGAGCAGAGGGCCATCGAGCGCCCCGCCGAGCGGAGGGCCACCGAGCGCCGCCGAGCAGAGGGCCGCCGAGCGCCCCGCCGAGCAAAGAGCGCTCCGCCGAGCGGAAGCCTACCGAGCGCTCTCGTACTATAAGCACCGCCGTTCTCAGCGACCATTATGACGGATGTTTT
>JAOXJJ010000725.1:11906040-11927209 GCA_025769935.1 Phoenix roebelenii | reverse complement strand
CGCCACCCATCAACCCACACCGGAGCTCCACCGCCTCGGCCGAGTGATCGCCCCCGGGTCCAGTTTCCAGCAACAGTAACAATTGGATCTCACCCAAAAAGAGACTAAACACATGTGCCCGCACGACTCCTCATATACTTAGTCCATTTAGGTTATGAGCCAGATCCGCTATGATATTATTTGTAACAATTCAAAACCTTATCTAAAACGGCTAGTCGAAAGGTATTAATAAGATTTCTTGACCATATATAAGTATCCAAGTTGTATCCAGTAAATAATTAATATAAGACTAAATCAAAGTCGAAAGAACCAGTATCGGATACTGTACCAATTTTCTAGCGGAACGAGTCGATACAGGCTGTGCCGGGCCCGTACCAAGAGAGGAAAATGCCGTAGCTGGAGAAGAAGAAGAGAAAGAGAGAGAGAGTGGGGGAGGGAGGAAGAACGAGTGGCGGCGGATGCCGACGAAGGTTGTACCAGTTCATCGGCGGAACAAATCGATACGAGCTGTGTTGGGCCCGTACCGAGAGAGGAAATGCTGGAGCTAGAGAAGGAGAAGAGAAAGAGAGAGAGAATGGGGGAGGGAGGGAGAACGAGCGGCGGCGGATGCCGGCGGAGGACGTATCGATTCTTCGACGGAACGTGTCGGTACGATATGTGTCGGGCCCGTACCAAGAGAGAAAACTGCCGGAGTCAGAGAAGGAAAGAGAAAGAGAGAGAGAACGAGCTATTTTTAATGATAAAATCATATCAGTGAGCTACCGGTATAGCTCAGAATGAGCGGAACCAGCGGTCCGATTCGGCTACACATTTTTTGGGCTAAATACACGCCAACATAAGTTTTTATAGAAATAACAGTAGCCAGACAAACTTCCATCAGCGGTCGCAGAGGAAACGATTCTTATCGCTGCAGCGTGTGGCCTCCGGACGTATCCAGTTGGCACGTCACCGAATGCCATCAACCTCAGTTGGTGGTGCAACGAGCACCAGGAACCGAGCAAGCATCCACGTTTCTCCACCACATAAAAAAGAAAAAGAGGCTAATTTAAGCCAATTCCCACCTTCCCACTCCTCCAAGGGCCGGCGGCCGAGAATAAGGCGGAAAAGCAACGGATAACGGCGACTATGGAACCTATTCTGTCAACTGTTGAGTAGTACCGTCCTTGTAGTCCACTCGCACAGAGCAGCGCAATGGCCGCGGCGGGAGGAGTGGCCCCGGGCCTGGGTCTCTCCTCCTCCTCCTCCTCCTCCTCCTCTTTCCTCTCCGGTTCCTATAAGAGGAGCAGTCTTAAACCGAAGAGCAGCAACAGCGGGTTCGGCGGCCGCCGGCGGAAGGAATCCGCGGCCGGTTCCACCACCACCAAGGCGGCGGCATGGCCCTTGCCCGACGACCTCTTCTTGGCGGTCGGCGTGGGGCTCCCTTGCACGGTGATGGAGTGCGGCGACATCATCTACCGCAGCACCCTCCCTCGGTCCGATGGCCTCACCGTCACACCTCCCGGCCTCGCCCTCGCCCTCGCCACCGTCTCCTACCTCTGGGCCACCCCCGGCGTCGCTCCCGGCTTCTTCGACATGTTCGTCCTCGCCTTCCTCGAACGCCTCTTCCGCCCCAGCTTCCGCAGGGTACTCGTTGCTTGCTGGCTACCTTTTCTCCCCCTCCGTTCCCTTGTCCCCTCTTCCTTCAATTCAATCCAATGTGACATGTGATGGCAGGATGATTTCGTCCTTGGGAAGAAGCTGGGCGAAGGCGCCTTTGGCGTCGTCTACAAAGCTTCCTTGGCTGATCCCAAGGCCGCGTCCAAGGTCTGTTCGTTTTGTGCTCAAAAATTTGTTCGAGTCTTTTGGCCCCATATTTCGATCTGGCCCATCATCTGTTCGATTCTTTCTTTCTGAGCTGAGGCTTCTCCGTTTTCTGCTGTTGGATGGATGTTGTTGGTAGCCGAAGCAAGGTGATCTGGTGTTGAAGAAGGCGACGGAATATGGTGCGGTGGAGATATGGATGAACGAGCGTGTGCGGAGGGCCTGCGCGAGCAGCTGTGCGGAATTTGTGTACGGCTTTCTCGAGGTGTTCCTCTTTATGACCATCGATGATCAAGCGGGATGAGGGTGCCTTTTAATATTATGATCGTATTAAAAGATATGATGCTTAAATTGCTTTGCTTTCCAGAAAAAATCACAAGGCAAAGGAAGAGGTGAGTATTGGCTCATATGGCGTTTCGAGGGCGAGGAAACCCTTGCTGATCTCATGCTAAGCAAAGAATTTCCCTACAATGTAAGTAACACTTTGTTTGTAATGCCAACTTCTTTCTGGTTCTTCTGCTACCTCTTCTGTGGTCATCTGTGTTGATGACACTCTTCAAAGAGTAGAGCTATTTGTTAAATGCTATGATGCTCGTCAGCGTAGGACTACCAGATAGAACTTAAATTGCAATTTGTGATATAATAAAGGCTATATGGATATTGGTGACCCAATTAGGCTTAGTGCAATTGACACTTCACACACACACACACACACACACACACACACACACACACACACACACACACAAAAAAAAAAGAAAAAGAAAAAAGGAAAAGAAACTGGGTGAACTTTAGTAGCCATTCTAATAATGTATAATTACTTGTAACAGGAACAGAATGTTGCTATAGATTATTATAAGTTAATCATAAATATATCGTCAAAAATACTTATGAATATATGAATATATTTTTTATGAAGAAATTTAGATATAGACTGGTATTTCTAGTCACACTAACTTAACAGTCCCAGTGCTTGTGCAATGGATGCTATTTACACTTGTGCTTCACCGTTCATGTTGTTTTGGACTTTCTTTGTTAATTCTTATATGTGCAAATAAATATAGAAACTGAATATATTTGGTTCCTCTGCTCTGGATCAGTTCTTTTTATGATATTAATGAATTTAGGTAGAGACAAAGATACTTGGAGAGGTCCAAGATCTGCCAAAGGGGTTAGAGCGAGAGAATAGCATTATCCAAACAATCATGAGACAACTTTTATTTGCTTTGGATGGTCTTCATTCAACTGGGATAGTTCATAGAGACATGAAGCCCCAAAATGTAATCTTCTCTGAAGGTAAAATTTCAGGTACACAAATAATTTTTTGAAATTTTTACTGTACAAAATTTAACTGATATCTTTTTAATGTAAATGCAATATATTTACAGGGTCTCGCACCTTCAAAATCATTGACCTTGGAGCTGCAACAGATCTGCGAGTTGGCATCAATTATATTCCAAAGGAGTTTCTTTTGGACCCAAGGTATCTTAAACCGCAAGTAGAATTTACTTTATGGACTAAGAAAACTTTGATCAGTTCATAATTAGTTTATTGCTGCTGGAGAAAGAATCTAGCTATTGTGCCTTGTTGATTAGCATAGGACAAGTAAATATTGAGAATCTTAGTTTTGGTGGCAGATAATTTGGTTGGCCTTTAACCTTAGCTAGGAAGGAGTCTCCATTGACGTTTCAAGGTGGCATGAAAACCCTCCAAGATTGACTGGTTCCATGAAAAGAAAAAAAATTGATCCGATTAGGCAGTTGCATTGGCCAAGCCTATTAGGCAATTGGATCGGCCAAGGGTCCAGTTCAGCAGTTCACCAGTTCACCAGTCTAAGCAGCTAATGTGTTCCAATTATTGATGATATTATCTATAAGCAATAAACAGACAGCTAGGGTCTCACTTGCTAACCTGGTCCAATTCTGATAACATTGAGTATAGGCAGTACATGGACATGTAGGTGGTTTCCTGATGCCTAGGCAAAATATGTGGGTGCCTAGACATAAAGGTGGCACAAAAAATAAAAAAAAGGTGAAAACTGAGAAGTATGAGGAGAAAACTAGGTTGTAGTGATAATAATTCAAAAATGAAGTGTGGCATATTATGTAAGACTTCATAAGTCCCTGGGAAATTACAAGTTGGAAAATGCCATACAAATTCATAAGTCGATCATCTTCTTCATACTGATTACACATAACATTAATCTAGGAGTCTAGGCCTCCACCTTGGCCACCTTCAAAAACTCTAAGATGATGGCGATCTACCAAACCAATCCATTTGCAAGCAGCACTCAAAACACTGGCAAAACCTTATATTGTCAGGCAGCCTTCAGAACATAGGAAAAGGGATGAGAAATGGGCAACTTGTGTACTAATTTCCCTTCATTACAAGCCTTTGTACTTTGAGTATGTAAAGTTATGGAAGACATGACGCATAATACATGTTGACTTCATATAAACATAAGACTAATAATAAAAATAAATAGAACCTCAATATGATTTATGCTCGTATCTCCATGAAGAGCGTGATAAGAATGTTATTGGAATGAGATAAGAGGGTGAAAATAGTCGAGCCTCAGTAAGGATTTAATAACTTATCATGATATAAGATAATGAGTATCGAATTTAGAGATTGGTCCAGAGTCCCTAAAAGGGGAAATATCTGTTATATTGACAATTGGCCAGAATTTTCTTTGAAGAAGTAAAATTAAAATTTGAAAAGATAAAGATTAAGAAAAAGAGCTAAAAATAGAACGTGAAGAACAGAAGGAAAGGAGGGTGAGGAGGTGGGGCAGGGCTAGGTCACTTGGATGGCATTACCAGTCTACGTGTAACTTCATTCAGTATTAGGAAGCCACGAACAAGGATTCAAGTGATGACATGAACCCCTTATAAGTTGCTGGCCACAACAATCATTGGTAACCCTTGCTTGCCTTAAACATGGAGCCAGATGCAAAGTAAAGATTGCATGTTAATTAACCTGTTCAGTAATAGCATATAATAACACTCAAAGAAATGCCTGGGAACCACAATGTAACATTTTCCATATGGTTTTTTCCAACCCAAGAAATCATCTCCTTGTACAGAAAAATATAATTACGACTTACGAGTATACTCAAACTGCTTCAGCACAGCTCTCTCAATTCTTTTCCCTTTGATCTTCTACCACTGCAACTCTCTACCAACCCAGAAGGACCTGAAAATCCTGAAGAGTAAACTCATGCTCCTCTCTCTCTCTCTCTCTCTCTCTCTCTCTCTTATTATAGGAAAATTATATAATGGAAGAAAGGGCATGGTGTGTTGAGTTGGAAAAAAGGAATCTTGAGATGATTGTACAATGGCAGGTGGTAGAATTTCTCAAAATGATATGAGGTCTTTGAAAGAAAAAAGCAGAGAGAGAGAGAGAGAGAGAGAGAGAGAGAGAGAGAGAGAGAGAGAGCATCAGAGCTTGGTGTAGGAAATGGATTGAATATGAGGCAGGGAAGGGTTAGGCAATGTAGGGTTGTAGGGAAATAAGAGAGGAAAACAGAGACAATGGGGACGGGGCATACGTTAAGTTTCAGGGATTCCATTAGCAAGGTGAATGGCATTTAGGAATAAATATATCTTCTTTTTAATTTAACAAACCGCAGAGACTGTTTTCTTCTCAGTATTTGGATTGGGTGCTGGCTAGCCAATGAAACAGCATGGGAAACCACATGGCGGAGCAGCTAGGTCTTTAGGCAGAACTTAATCATTTAAACACAATCTTCTAAACAATACTATGTTCTGTTTGAATGGGTGAATTAGAATGTTCAAATATTCTTGTACCTGATGATATCAATGCAAGTTATAATACCCCTTTAAGAAAGCATGCATATCTTGCAGCACATTCTAGAACATAGTATTTAGTCTTGGTGAGAAAGGTTCAACTGCTACATAGTTAGTTGCAAATATTGTAGCCAGGGGCTTATAAATGTCACAGTTGAGTCTTTATTTCCTAAAAATGGTGTGTATTTTTGCTTGTCAATTACTTTTGTATACTTTCCCCAGAATGTTAATTTAGCCTTTGTTTTTGCAGGTATGCTGCACCTGAACAATACATCATGAGCACACAAACACCTTCTGCACCCTCTGCTCCAGTGGCAACTGCATTGTCTCCAGTCCTTTGGCAGGTGTTATTTGTAAATTGAGCCGACCAAATTCCTTCATTTGTATTCTTTTGGATTTTCCCTGGAGAGTTCACCTTTTGTGGTGTTTTTCTTCTTCATCAGATGAATTTGCCTGACAGATTCGACATGTACAGTGTGGGTCTTATATTCTTGCAAATGGTAAGCAGAAGTTGATTCAGATGCAGCTTGCAGTCATGGTTCACTTTTGTTCTTTGTTAGGTTCTTATCGCACTGTTCAATTGTTTTTTCTTTAGGGAGTTCAATTGAATTGTTTATAAGGATCCTAGTAAAAGAGTGATAGCTCCCCTTAAATTAGTTCTGTGGGACATGAGACTTGATCTTTGCTGTCTAATTTCCTTTACTGTTTATCAAGTGGAAATAAAACATCGTGTTACTCTATTTACATGACATTGTGTTTTCTTTAGGCATTTCCGACATTACGACCTGACAGCAGCCTCATACAATTCAATCGCCAGCTCAAGAGGTGTGAATATGACTTGAATGCATGGAGAGCATCAGTAGAACCTCGTGCCAGCCAAGAACTTCGAAGAGGCTTTGAATTGTTGGATTTAGATGAGGGAATTGGATGGGAGCTTCTCACATCAATGGTCAGATACAAAGCACGGCAGAGAACCAGTGCCAAAGCTGCCTTAGCACATCCATACTTCAACCGTGAAGGACTTTTAGGTCTCTCGGTCATGCAAAACTTGAGGCTTCAGTTTTTTCGTGCCACTCAAAAGGATTATAGTGAAGCTGCCAAGTGGGTCATCAAGCTCATGGCAAGATCTGGGACACAAACAGATGGTGGCTTCACAGAAGCCCAACTTCAACAGATGAGGGTACGTTACTTAGCTATAATCTATCAAAATTTTCTATCAACATTTGCCTTCTTGAGCAGTTATTCCAAGTTATGATATAGGCATGGAATCCAGCTGATGTTAGGTTCCTTATTTTCCACACCGAATACTGGAAAGTCAACAATATAAATTTTCTGGAAAAGATATTAGATAGTACATATGTATAGCAACCTCTGCATGGTGGAATTTTTCTGTCACAGCCAGTCCAAGCAGCAACAGAGTGATACAATTAGCTGCTGCATTTGGTGAAAAAATGAACCCATAATTTTGGATTTCTTTAGATAAGATATCAAAATACTCACCACTTTCTACAAACTGATCCACAGGAAATTAAGCCAAGAAAGGGGAGCACTCAAAGGAATGCCCTTGCATCCATTCTTCGTCTCCAGAGGAAAATCGTAAGAACGATCAATGAGAGCATGGATGACTTAAACAGGCAGAGAAAAAGTTTATGGTGGAGCAGGTGGATTCCCAGGGAGGAGTAAGTGGAAGCATATATTGTCCACCATGTAAATTTTTTGCAGGAGCATCATAATTTACTATTTTGGTTAATGTTCCATAATGTAATCTTAAGTGGTGAGTGTGTATATTTGGTCAACCATGATGGAAATGATAACAAATCAATCCTTGTCATTCCCACTGTTCATTTTGATATCGAACAAAATGCTGAAGTTTAACGTAAGGAGTTTATCACCAGGTCTGATATGCCGACCTCAACAAAGGAGTGTGAGACCTCGTCCAGTTGGTCTCACATCCGTGTTCTGGCTATTGGTAAGCATACAGCAATATGAGAACAACTTGAAATTGCGGTAATGGTCTTCCTTCTGTAGCTTGTTCGATGAGTGGCTTGTTTCATGCCCATGGATGTATTTATTGGCAACCTCATCAGCCTCATTCTCCTCTTATCAACCATTTCTTCTGATGGTAGGGATAGGGTAAAATTGATCTAGGTTGGGCTGACTTGACCAAGGCTCAGGCTGGAACTCTTTTTTATGACGGGCTCTGGGTCCGAGACAGCATAATCACCAGTATAAAGAGGCTGTAAAGACCAGCAACTCTATAGATCTGTTTCATTGACACTCAAATTGTATCCAAAAACCGGCTGGCGGATACAGTTTGTTCTTCCTTTTTGACCGGTTCAAATCAAGCCAAAAAAAATCTTCAACCTATATCTAACCTATTTGTAATCAGGTTGAGAAGTATAAAAAACAATATGACCCGTGCTTTATATTGATCAACATACAATCCACCAGCAAGTCAGGAGATTTGTTTCAGTGACACCAATTGTATCCGAGAACCCGTTGGCTCATATTGTTTGTTCTTCCTAGCGTTAGATTAGTTCTCGTCGGATTGGGTCAAATCAAGCCAAAAAATCTTCAACCTATGTCTAACTCATTTATAATCAAGTTGAAAAGTATTAAAAACAACCTAACCCATGCTTTATATCGATCGACATACAACCCACCAGCAAGTCCGTAGATTTGTTTCTGTGACACTAATTGTATCCAAAAATCCACAGGCTAATACAATTTGTTCTTCTTAGCATTAGATTAGTTCTCATCGGATTGGGTCAAATCAAGCCAAAAAAAATCCTCAACCTATATCTAACCCATTTATAATCAAGTTGAAAAGTATAAAAAACAACCTAATATGTACTTTATATCGATCGACATACAACCCACCAGCAAGTCTATAGATTTGTTTTGGTGACACCAACTGTATCCAAAATGGCTAATACAGTTTGTTCTTTCTGGGATTAGATTAGTTCTTACCGGATCGGGTCAAATTAAGCTAAAAAAATCCTCAACCTATATCTAACCCTAAGAGGGACTTAAGACTTGCATACAACCCACCAACTCAATTACCACTTCCCTCGTCACTTGAGCAAATAAACATAAAATATGATTAAAACTAAGAGGGATTTAAGACTCGCATCCAAATAAAATGAGAGCAAGAAAACAAACCAGAGAGAAAAAAACGGTAAGCACATTGTCCCCTCCACTTATATTTTCAGTTTTTTTTATTCTCATCATTATTCATATGACACTTCTAATATTTGGACCTGGACAGCTGCCACTATTTAAAAGATTGGTCCCAAAACCATCCAAAGAAGTGTTTCCATAACCTGGACGTTCACTCGGCTTGCTACAAGGTTTGCGGCGATACACCTCAGCCATAACTAGAGGAAATTCTGAATTCAAAGCGCCGAACCGACCCATTAATCCAATTGCAGTATATTGCGACTCCAGGGATGCAAAGGACATAAGAAACATACTCGGAAGGGAGATATTGCGACCGATCGATGCTGGATTAGGTTGGGCAAGGCCTGAGACCGGCAAGGCAGTGAACCAAGCTCTACCCCAGAAAACATGCATGGACCCAAAATTAGGCCAAGGAAAGGACATGGCAAAAAGGGGATGAATCCTGTCCAAAGGAGGACTAGGGTTTGTGCCTATAAAACAGAATTAATAAGTGCAATTTTGCTGTATTAACTTTCAAAACATCCACTAACATGTTTGGTGGAGTATAGGCAAAGAATTCGGTTGCCTTTTATGTGCAAGCATGACACATGATGAACCACTTCAAAAAATCCCAACCGTATATCTAGATATACAAAGATTTGCAATACATTCATCCAGAATTCTTAGACACAAGAAACGATGCCGAGCAGTTTCTCATCCAAGGAAAATGAGTTCTCCACCCACTACATTTGTGGGGATCAAAACATGAGGCTTGTCTAATCCTCTAATCAGATCTTCTATCTCAGCTGATGATTCCTGCGTCTATTGATAGCCCATGGTTTAGGACACGAACAAAAGTCTTCAGCCTGAAATTCTGGGTAGACAGGTTTTGAAAACAGAAGCTATTCAGTTTCATCAAGGAGAGGAAGGGTCAAGTACTCCTGCAACTTGGCCAGGTAAGCACCAAAGTGAGAGTTCAGTCGAGTGCCCTGGGATTGCTAGCTCACACGAAGCTCAGTCTGCATCCCCCAGTCCGTCACTGCCATCCCCTCTTTTTGAGATGGGTGCCATATGATTGTGAGAACCATGTTTCTTGGTCTGAGCAGCAATCTCAGCATTCTTTCGCAGCACAGCACCAGGAGAAGGATACGGGCGCTGCTGAAAGAGAGGACCCTGTAATTCATACAAACATACAACATTAATGTCATGCTGTCATATGACTTCTTATGCAATAAAATTGACAGGTGACAAGCAAAAAAATCACGGAAAGAAATGAAACTCTAATTGATAATATCAGTAGAAATGGACAAGTTTATACTAGAAAGTTTAAGTTGCAATTTTGAACACCAATTTTAATTTCTCTTGAGATTTGGAATCTCTATTCACGTCGCGGTGAATGGCAAATATCTCTCTGCCATGAAAGCAAGAAATATCTCTAACTGATATATGAAACTTGAGGACTCTTGTAGTCATATCTGCATTCAATTGGTCAAGGACCTACATATGCCAACAATCCACTTGGTCTGCTACGGCTTCCCAGTAACACAACGTTGTTTCAACTAATATTGATAGAAAAAAAAAACTGCTCCAGAATGGCAGCATGGGAATAAGAGTGGCCATTACATCTTTCAGGAATACATTTGATTTTCCTTTTTCATCCTTACATGATATAAAATGAAGAACCACTTCAAAATAGTGAAGTACTCGTATATAAAAATTCAGATTTTGTTAAAAAAAATGAAACTGAGGCACCAAAATCACTTTTGATAGACTACTAATTTCTAATTACTAAGCTTATACATTATCACAAATTTCGATCACGTGCAATCACTTATATGCAGAAAGCCACTTTGATAGACTGCCTTTCTGATTCATTGAAGAAACATATCCATTATATAGAGGCCTTGACATGCTCAAAACAGAAGTTGCTCTCTAGAATCTTCCACTCTATCATCTAAACAAGTTTATCATGCAAGAGCATCACACCAAAAGACAACTAAAGTTCTGTTAACTCTTATCAATAATGTGGTCATATGCTTCATGTGCATTTACTGAGACCATCTAAATTTCATCAGATTAACAGCTAGAGTATATAGTAATTGAATTTAAGGATGCATTGACCTTCCCCAGCAAGAATAGAAACATACTAATGAAAAACTATGAATGGAAAATACATCTGATTCATCATGAATTATGAGAATACTTACAGTAGCAGTGGTATCTGCTGCTCGTGGTTGTACTCCTTTTAGGCCAACTACCCTGCAAAACCATGGCAAAAATCAGATAGAGTTGATGATTTGACAAAATGCATATATGTTCATTATTTGCACTCTGCATTCTACAAATAAATGAGATAAGAATAGAGTGCACAAAATTCAACTACCTTGTTAATATGTCAATGTCAGGTGAAATCAAGGTTAAGGGTCCAAAAATATTTACAGATACATAGATTCTCAAATAAGTTGAGCAAACTCATCAAACGAAGACAAGCTTTACCATTTATAATCCACTGTAAAATGATGACTCTCTGCCATTATTGTGTCCAATAGGCTTTCATCTTCATAGTAAAAGAAAATATAAAAGAATTGATTGGGAAGATTTCCTGACCACCTAGAGTAGAATAATATGTTGTTCAAGATGGTCAAGTACAAATTTAAAATGTACGAGCCTGCTATGTATTAAGCTCTATTGACCCACATCAAAGAGATAAACCTCTGTATGTGTTGATACACATGTTTTTGGGCACGCAACACAGGGTAACACAATCTTGTAGCATGCTGATAACATATAGATACCATTGAAAATAGTAATATGGGCAGGCAGTTTAATCCTTAATTAGTGAGTCTATAAACATCAATAGCAGAAGCAACCATCAACAGAAACACTAAGTAATATCCCTGTAGCAGATTGACTGTCGCAGGATCCTATAAATACTGCATTGTTAAGAAAGTGACCTCTAACCTCTATGAGAATTAAGTGAGATGATCACATGGAACTTTGTCCAATAGTCCAATAAGTACCTAAATAAAGTCACTCCTTGCAGAAACCATATCAGGCACTATAGCAAAGAATAGGAATATACGACTGTAATAGAAAATATTAGGAATATTATAGAGGATATCATCGCAATGTCATAACCCATAGCAGGTGTTATAGTAGCTACTTTTAGTTGAAACAAATACTCTCAGTGTGCTTTTGCAGATATTGCATGGATACTGCAGAACAACTGCAACCAATACTAACAGGCAACTGCAATGTATGATGACCATGGTAATCTCCTAATCTCAAATCAGAACTGACAAGAACTTTGAACAACTTAAACTTCCTATGGTGCAATAAGCCTAGCTCATGAAAGAGAGAGATGCAAAATAAGTCAACAACCAGTAATGAAAAGTCAAAGACACCAAAATACCCTCAAAATACACAACGAAAGAGCATAACTTATATCGTACAAAAGACTTAAATAACAATCAGATCCGGTAGCAGTAAACTGATATACGCAGGAACAGGATTGTGGTTTCTAATTATTTGCTTGTAAGACAATATGCATGCTTTAATGAAAGAAGCAAAATATACCAGCCACCACGTGGGGCATCTGAATAAGAACTGGGATCCATAGGGTCCAACTCATCATCCTCACTGCAAGCTCGTTTCCTATGGTTCCTTCTATTGCCTTTTCCAAATGGAGGTTTGGGACTTGGCCTGCAGAGAGAAATCAGTACTTAGTGTAAAGCTAAATAACACATACAAGGGACGGTGGCCTGCCTCTATATTTGAAAGAAGTGCAATAATGCATGCTGCACCACTTCGCTTGCTGAAAGGCAAAGAGCAACCAATTCATACAGCATGCTACTACTCAAGCAAGTCAGTGGCGGAAAGGTAATTACTTATGCTTGGGCACCGGTTTTCCTGAATGCTCTTTGGAGGCAGCCAGATTACTTGCTTGCAGCTGACTGCTTGCATTTAAAGATAAATGTTGTTGAAAAGGAAGATTCTGAACCCTGTATAAGAATTAATTTCATGTCAAATTGCAAACATCAGATAGTATGGCTAAAACTTGATATTGAAGACATTAGTAGTAACAGATGGAGAAAATGGAAATCAGTAGTAGAATTACGTCTGTCAAGTATTCAGCTTACCTCAATACTGGAGCTAGAAAATACCCAGATATAAATTGCTTACTCTTTCAGGCTAAATGAAGAATGTTACAACATTTACTTGCAGTACTTCTGCAAACTCATAAACTTGCTAAAAAAATGCCTCACAATATCTAAAACTGTTAGCACTGTGATCACTATAGACTTTAACGGCAACATTGAACTTCTCAAATGCTAGAAGTTGCACTGCAAAGAAGCCCCTTCTTCGAAGACAACGAAATAAGACAAACTCCACTTAAGCTTTAATGTGGTAATAAGCTCAATAAGGAATACTAATCTATCTAGCCTTTTATGTCTAATACAGGTTCCATAGATGGATAGTCATGCATAAGCGGTTTTACTTTATGATAATGAACCTCATAATGATATCCTGTAAGAATTGTAGATTACAGATTCATCCATCAGAAAATCACTCTTCTATAAATTCAAATTGTCATTTATAGTCCCTCTAGAATGAATGTAGAAGCAAAAAATAATGACCTAGCAGATTTTGGCCATAGACTTTATTATTGCTATTGGCAAGAATCATAAATGATAAATCAATCTACTATAATATAATCTTAAAGGCTTGGAGTCCAGCCATGCATGGCTGGCCTCCAAAGTTGAGCTTCCAGGGAAAAATATCATGGAAGTGCCTAATTTTTCCTAACATTCATCCTTTCTTAGGAAGCTGCAAGCCAAGAGAAAAAGGTAAAACATGTCAAAAGGCTTCTTGCAGAACTCTGCTTCCTCAATATCTATCATTCATATGTGATATAATGCAGAAGAAGAGGCCCACACATCCAGAAGACCTCAACCAGACATGCATCCCCCCACATGCATTGCACAAGCGATACACTAGTCAGTATCCAAAAAAAGAAATCCTCTTCTTATGTGTATATGTCATATGTACATAAGTACTTATTTGTGTAGGTATCAGTTGCCACCATTGTTGCCTAGAGAGTTCATATTGGTTCTTATTTTAGAAATTATCGAGGCCCATTCTTTTGGACACTTGGACACAACACCTCTTGGTAGTGACCGCCGAACCATCCCAAGCTAGGTGGTTTGGGGTATTACTAAACCGGACAACTTGGTTACTAGGACAATTCAATTGGTTGATCAGGGTCAACCGATTTTTTCTTTTTTAAAATAAATCCCCCTCCACTCCCAATCCCTCTTTCTCTCTCTTGAAATCTCGATGCTTCTCTCTTGATCTTTGATCTCGATTCTCCTCTCCCTCCTTCCCTCTCTCTTGATTCTCCTCCCGATCTTCCTCTCTGGGACAACGGCAACACAACAATGCGATAACACTAGTGGTTAACCGTTCCGCAATGACGACAACTTCTACGCCTCTCTATCCTCCTCTCTCCCTCGCTCTATTCTCCCTCTTCCACTCTGTCCCTCTCTCTTGATCTCTCAATTTCAATTCTCCTCTATCTCTCTCTCTCGATTCTCCTCCCAATCTTTCCCCCCAAGATGACAACGATGTGACAATGCAACGGTACTGGCGGTTAGGGTTCCATTCCACGATGATGATAGCTGGTTCACCTCTCTCTCCCCTTCTCTCTCTCTCTCTCCCTCCCCCTCTTTCTCTCCTCCCTTCCTCTCCCTCCCCCTAGTTTCAGTACACCTCAGTTTAGTATGGTACGTATCGTACCGTACCGAACTGATTGCGGGCCGTATGATCCCCCAATATCGGTTTGTCAGACCTTGCCTTTTTGTACTCTAAAAATGAGTATGTCCTACTTAAAATCAATCCAAAGCATCAGATTTGGCACAAAATTTTAGAATGTTCAGTTAAGTACAAAAAAACTCAAAGTATTTGAGATATAAATCACCAATGGCTACACAAGTTAGCATTAAATATCTAATCTTGTATAAACATATGTATGCTTGTATTGTTTATAGTAAGGTCCACTGTACCGACCATACCGACGTACCGGTGGGCACCGGTATCGGTACAGTACCGGTACCATACTGAACTGGTACTGTACCGGCCCGTACCGAACGGTACGGCAGACCATGGTTTATACAGTATAGATGCATCCACAATTTGAAATGTTTGGGGATGGAAGGTGCAAGGTACGCGGTACCGACTGTACTGACGTACTGGTGGGCATCGGTATCGGTACCGAACCAAATCGAGCCGAACCGGTACGTACCGATGGGGCTAAAAGCCAAAAAAAATGGAGCCAATACGGACTGGTCGGTATGGGCCGGTAGCGGTTCGGTACAGGCCGGTACCGAGTCGGTATGGGCCGGTACCGGTTCGGTACCAAAATATGTAGCTGTACCGTACCGATAGAATCCGGTACCGGCCGGTACCGGCCCGTACCGACCGGTACGGCAGACCATGGGAAGGTGTCAAATACTCAAGGAAACTACATGAAACCAATTTAGGTAAAACTAGAAATTTATATGAAGAATATGATGCTTAAAGTTTTCATAGAGGATAAAATGGAAGAAAAATTTCTCATTTTTTCACCACCAATCACAAGAAAACCTTTAGTTTGTAAGTCATCTTTTAACTATCAAGTACCTAGTCCCTTCCTTAGGATAGATTTACATTGCTGAGAATTTTGAAACAATGAGAATAAATCTAAATTCTAATCATTAAAGAATGAAAATAAAGTTGATTTTCTTTAGAGAAATATTAATAGGATGTAAAGGGAAAGTATGCAATCTAACATTCACAGTACCACCTGCATTAAAAATTGTTTTCTGCATGCAATAACAACTGAGGTGTATTTGATATGTGAAGAAAGCAAATCTAAGCATCCACATGATCAACATGGAGCATTGTATTGAAAAGTACCGTGTGCAGTGATTGCAATAGCCCCATGGCTGAACTAAGCCAAGGCCCCATCCACCACATCCTAAGCATCTCTTCATATGAGTTGGCGCATGATCAGCAGTTTGAGTAGCTTCACCTCCAGCAACCAATAGTGCAGCATGTGACGAAACAACTTGGCTTATTGTATTTGGCCACTCCCATTGTGAAACATGTGTCCTTGTATTGTAATAGTATTTTTGCCCTAATGCAATTAACAAGTGTTACACATGGCAAAAAAAAACTAAAAATAGATTTATATGAGAGACAACAAGTAATATTTTTTGATCATTAGCATTGATACAATGGAGATATATATTGATGACATTTTTTACCTGATAAAAAATTCAACATATAGGGAAGTCTAACAGATAGAGAAGAATTGCAATGAGGAGAGAGCTAGCTAGACCAGAAGACGAAGTTAGACATCAAAAATTATGTAATAAACTTTAGCAAATTGATATGTGTCATAAAATTGTTGGAAGTGGTGTCAAAAAAACCATAATTTGTCGTATTAAATACAAAATGACACACTGCTAAGATTGAAGTATCCTTCATCTTAGCTGACAAGGTATAAGATACCAAAGATCCATAAGGATATTTTAGGAAACTCGGTTGCTCTGGGCAATTGAGAGAGAATCAGAGAACCATGGTTCTGACTCCTCATTCCTTAAACATGTCAAGCTACAGACATATTAAGGACACCCAAATCATATGGCTGTAAATTGTGGATAATAATCATAAGATTGTGGTGACCTTTCTCAGTTGCCAAAACTAGCAACCCCATATCAACACTGTTTCATGAACAAGGTTGGTGAAACCTTGCTTTGCCGTGGTGCGGGGAAACCTTGCTTTGCCCCGGCTTTTCGCAGGTTGGTGACTCTACACAATCCGAATATTTGTATATTGTTAGAAACTCGTTTATATGGAAGCAGTCTAGAGAAGGCAAGGAGGGCGGTGCCGAGGTCGTGGGGATTTTATACAGTGGAATCTCAGGGACTATCGGGAGGGATCATTGTCACTTGGGCTCAGAGTAATTACAGAATTGACATTTTTAATGTCTGCACTCAAGAGGCAGTCTTGGTTATTTCGGAAGGTAATGGGAATCCATGGGTTCTCGCAGCTGTGTATGCTAGTACATACTACAGGGAGAGGAGGATTTTGTGGGAGGAGGCATCCCAATTGATTAGTCAGGGCCATCCGATGTTAGTAGCAGGGGACTTCAATTGCATTACCGACCCCCAGGAGAAGATGGGTGGCTGTCCCTTTACCTTGAAAATTATGGAGTTCCGAAATTTTCTTGATTCGAATGGATTGGTTGACTTGGGCTATTCAGGCCCGCGGTTCACTTGGTGCAATAATCAGCAGGGGCAGACCCGAGTTTGGGAGAGATTTGACAGAGTTTGCGCCACAGCAGGATGGGTTCAGCGCTTTCCAAATTACCATGTCAGATACTTGCCTAGGATTGCGTCGGACCATTGTCCATTATTGGTGAGTACCGAGGCCCTTATTTCTGGTCGCTCTCCTTTTAGGAAGATTTGGCTTTGTTACTCGCGGTTCTGGGAGATGGTCAGGGAGGCTTGGAGTATGCCAGTCAGGGGGGATGCCATGCACGGTGTGTCCCGGAGGTTGGAGTTGACTTCTAGGCGGTTGAAGAGGTGGAACCGTGAGGAGGTGGGGAATATTTTTAGGAGGCTAGAGGGCTTGGAGGAGGCCATCGCCAGATTACAGTCTCAGGAGGTCCAGAGTGGAGGCTTATTGGAGGAGTTGGGGGAGCTTAGATCACACCTAGCACTACATGATTTGCTCCTTAGGCAGCAGGAGATTTTTTGGAGACAGAAGTCAAGGGTTCAGTGGATTCTGGAAGGGGATTGAAACACCAGATTCTTTCATCAAGCGATAGTGATTAGAAGGCATCAGAACATACACTACTAATTTCTAAGTCATTTGCAACTTAGATGTTAGGTTGCAGAAGATGTAAAACCAAAAGTATATGTAAACCACTACCTAGAGTTAAAAACATACAAATACTGACCTATCCTAAAGTTGTTTTGGACGAAATAAGCTAGGATACATGACTCACCCACTAAATAGTAAACACAATTCAGAATAATCTGGCAATATGGTGGTAATGTGACAAAGTTGATCCAACCAAGGCTAGGAAGCACCTTGAAATCAAAGCAAATCTCCATGGTTCATTCAACTCCCATGAATTTCCAAAAGCTGAACAGATGCTAGATTTTGATGGCAAACTAGTAGATCAATAACTGCAGATACTAACTGATCTGCAATCATCAAACAGTAAACCCATGTCCATTTCAGTTTATCACTGAATGTGCAATCTGCTCCTTCGTGGATGTTAGGATTAGGGTTAGATTTGGATAGGGAATTATAGAAGAAAATAGAAGAGTGGGAAAGGAAACAAGAGGAGGGTTTAAGGGACTAGTTGGAATTAAGGGACAATAGTTGGGAATGAGGACAAATGGGTTATTTTGTAAAATTATATATTATCCTATTCACTTTACATTTTATTATGAATTCACAAGGTAGCTTAGTGCATGAGGCTCCCGCCACTAAAGCGTCTGGGGAGGGTCAAATGCACGCAGCCTTATCTGGCGGGTAGAGAGGTGGTTTCCGTGTTTTAAACCCATAGCCATCAAGTCATAATGGAGCAACTTTACCATCACACCAAGGCTCACCCTCTTTATTGTGAATTTAAATATTACCTGGGTAAGATTATGTCTCTATTGGATTCGACTGACCCTTTGAAAATCCGGCCCTTTGATTATCAAGCCAATTGGATCCAAAAATTTATTTTGTTATCAGTTTGAAAACCCTCTACCAGATCCAGACTTTATAATTCAATTTCAAACTAGATTCATCAACAGGATTACAAATTAGAGAGCCTTTTCGCTGAAACAATATTGTAAATGATTGTTAAGGTCACACATCAATTGATGAAGCCAGTATCTTATGATGAATCTCCAATGCCATTATGACAACATTAAAAATGAGATTAGTGTTGTCTCAATCTTGCTATGAGTTAGGATACCAACCCATTATAGACATAGTTGATAAAAGCCATAGCTCCTGAACTTAACCTTTTTTTGAGAGAGAGAGAAAGAGAGAGAAACTTAACTTGCTAACAGGATGTTTGGAACAACAATGCATGTCTGCATAGGTAGTCTATACACAATATAAAAATTGCAACGTAAATAACTCATAACACTACTAACTGGTATTATTAACCATCATCAAGGAAAGATTTATGATAGATAGGGCTTTCTATTCACTTCGTTGGAACATGAGAATGACACAAATCAAATTTTTACATCTACAACATACAACTTCATATGAGAATTATCGTAAGCAGAAATCTCTAAAGGCATTGACAATCATCAATCAACAAAGTCTCGGTATATGGTCAGTCAAATGGATAAAACACGCTATTTAAAGTCCCAGAAGATACGAGAAAAGCCAACGGGAACCATCTCTGTAAACTTCAAACCACCTGTTTCTAAGAAATGCACGCTTATGCATGTACATCATTGACGATTACATGGTCATAGTTTCGTATGTGGAATCAGATAGGTACAAAATGCATTTAGATATAATGTGGAGCCTGGACTTGCGATTCACTGATTATCCTCCAGTAATTGTTGTACAGTTGAGCCAGGCATATTTTTCATCCAAGAGGCAAGCTATGAAGTTGGAAAAGCAGTGAAAAGATTTAATCCTTTAGTGCTGCAGAGACCATATCATATTTGGTTAATCTCAAAGAGATAAATGCCCAAATGCAGTTTCACTCCTAGCATAGGAGATAAAGTTCTCCAGCTTTTATCACGTCAAAAAGATCGATCCTTTCTTCAGTGACTTTAGAAGTCATCAATAGAATACGACTTATTCAGAATTCTAACATAACCACACAAGATATTGTGCGCAAACCTGTTGAATCATCAATTGCCTCTTCCCAATCTGCTGGCAAAGGTGATGGGGTTGGAGTCTGTGCACAACTAGCATTCACAGTAGGACACTCCCACTGGCTTTCTCCAGTATTCTCATTATGAAAATATGAGCATCCACTAGCTGGGTCCTTTGCCTCAACCTAAAAAAAGAAAATCCAGTGATCAGTGGTACTTATGTGGCAACAACAACCTCTAAGATTCAAATGCTTTCTTTCTATCCCAAACTACATAATTCATGCAGACATGTATTAATATTTATAACAAACGGATTTTTACAGAAATGTTAAAGACATGCAGCACAGTGAAAATGGTTGGTTAGAAGAATTTATACAGGTACTTAGACTTTGTCAGTAGAGTGCATGCCATAAAGGCATATATGCCAAGGGAGAAAAAGGCCACTAGATGCGAGCAACAAAGAAGATCAAGCAACATCAGAAACAAGATCAAGATTCTGACCTATAAATACCATGATATTTTCCAGGATGCAGCAAGAATAACAGGAAAACAACAGATTACAGGGAGACTCTTACACAAAAACATAGAATATAGTTACAACCACAATATCATAATCACTCCAATAGGGCAAATCCAATCCCATTTATATCAGATTTCCCGTTGACAACCACAATGAAACTTCACTACATCCATTTTACATGCCAAATGTTCAATATTATATACATATACAAACACACACACACATATATGATGAAAAAATACAATAACTTGTTCACATGCTAATAATAAATTATAAATGACTAACTACATCTCTTTTTCACACAGTTCATGTGCGTATTCTGTGCTCAAATATGATTTAAATAAACAAAAAGACATAAGCATCGCTTTGCTGAGGGGGTCCTATCATTGTGGTTTGATAAAATCTTGCTTCACAAAGTGTATCACCATTTTCCATGTTATTTATTAATTTAACAGAGGTTGTTGATTAGGTTCACCATTCAATGGTCCGAACAACAGGTGAAGGTTAGGTCTCCCTGAGGAAACATTAGTTCAACTATAGGGCCAATTATGATACACAACACTCTTCCAAGTTTGTGCGATCAATATTTGTTATTGGCCAGTCAAATAAAAAGCAAATAATGGATATTATTAGCTACTATAGAAATAAATAACAGATAAAACAGTAAGCTAACAACTATATCACTGTTCACAGATTAATTTCTTTTTAAGCATGCAAGCACTGTTCACAAATTAATTTCTTTTTAAACGTGCAGGAATATGAAAAACCATAACAATACATAGATGGGGGGAGCATTTAAAAAGGTCAAAAACAATGCTACTCCAAATGCATAGCAGTCATCATGACAGGATAATGCTGAATAACAAGCATACCCATTCTGTGTATATACAACGTAGGACCACCAGACCACTATATTGAACATATAGTGAATATGATTGGATGGTCCATCAAAACCATATAAATGTATATATACCCCCTCTCTGCCAACACCC
>JAOXJJ010000725.1:11894292-11905940 GCA_025769935.1 Phoenix roebelenii | reverse complement strand
CCCCCCCCCCCCCCCCCCCCCCCCCCCCCCCCCCAAAAAAAAAAAAAGAAAAAAAAATCTCAATTTGGTCATGTTTTGGACACCAACAAGGAAATTCTATTTTGGACTTTTCCCAATTCTTTCCAGCAACATAACACCTAGTTCTACTGTTACAATAGTCATATTGCATTTAGGTTTCCTATATCTTCCCGTATGTTTTGTGGTTTCTGAGTCTACCACTTTTATAATTTAATGCTTGCTGAGAACCCCTGGTGTCATATCTTAGATACATGACATGCCTCTAACCATGTGTGAATTCCTTCTGCTCTCTTCCAACTTTACCCTCCCACACTTACCAAGGTTTTTGGCTTAGTTGTCCAAATTTTTATGTTTCCACAAATACTTTACTCACCAGGATGACAAATAAGAGAAGGAGAAAATTGAGTTTCCGTTCCAACATTGCTACAAAGTTACTGATAGATATTTTGCAACAGCATAAGGTATCCTAAAATTTGTTAAAAAGGTTAACAATACTTGATATTTCTTATTTTATAGATTTAAGTTTTAGGCAAACCATTTATTATTTTTAAGTTTTTAAGAAAAGAGTTTCATCATTCTTTTTCTTCATATACAGTGCTCCTGTATTATATCCAAATTATATTGACAATACCTCAACAGCCAAAACTATACATTAGTAGTAAAATACAACTCATTTGTCTTTACTTATTTGAGTCTAACTTCTACATTTTGAGTGTTGCTGAACCTGGGAATGCTCAATATTTCAAAGAGATTTTTTCCTGGTAAGTATCAAAATAAAATATAAATCAAATGAAAAAAATCTGTCTTGTTGAATCAAGAAGACTGATAAGAACAGACCACAATAATTATTTGACACCGGCTGAAAAGACAGCGTAGCCCTGTCAACACTTAAGCAATACTTCCATTGAAGATAAAGCTTGTTATACAAACATGTAGTGGTAGCAATTCATAACAATAGTTCATGTTCTATGAAAGCACAGATTATATAGGTACATCTAAATACTCACCCAACCAGGAGGCAACCTTCGGACATGTGTCGTCAGATCATGTAGAGCTTCCAATTTCTGCAATTCAATCCCGATTAGTCAATCATCATAAACAGCAAGATAATATAAGAAGATAAATCATGACAAGGATTATATAAGAACTATGTGGACTTGCATTGTCAGTTGTCAAAAGGGCACCATTTGTTTTATCATCTCTAAGAATTCCCCTAGCTTTCAGCTTCTGCCTGAGATATTCTGGCAGCTCTTTCTGAGCAGCGTTTGGTTCTGACTCCTTTTCAGCTGTGGAGCTCACTTGTTGAGTTTCATCCTTTGGTTTCCCTAAAACAGTACAACTTTAGATGGCCAACCACTTTAAGAAAGCTTTAAAGGTAGCAAAATGCCTGTATAAAGGAAAGCAATCTTACTAGATTGGACATTTAATGGTGCTGTAGTATAATAAGCACCCCCACCTGGTACACCATAGCCATTACCAATTTCCATATTGCCTAATATGACAAGTAAAGACTTATGTCAGAAAAAACTAAGCACATTGATAGCATGAATACTTTTAAAAGAAGTTTCAGTCATGCAAACAAATTAAATTACATTAGACATTTAAACATAGGCTTATTAGCTTATTAAAGAATTGAAAAGTTGATAAGATTATACTAACATGACAATTCTGACAAAGGCCTCTTTCTTAAGTGATTAGTGAGGAAGAAAAAAAGATAAAAAATAATTCAGAAGCATATGAAGTAGATCACTTTGTTGCCAATTACTGTAATAATCCATGAAGCAAAAACCCAATGTCTAACAAACAACAACTAATAGGTTATTCATAAAATTTCTCTTAAATTTATCTTCCCCATGTACATCACTCCTACAGGAGGAATTGTCGACTTTTTTTCACTAGGGTGGGGCTGGGGTCCAATCATGGGCAGCGCCGGAGCGCGATCATTCTCTTCTTCCTTTCTTCTCAGTCCTATGCCGAGCCGAAGGATAGAATAAATTCCCCTTTCTCTGGTTTGTCTGCCACCACCAGCGATTACCGAGAAAGCGAAGAATTTGAGTAGGCTAAAAGCCTCTCCAGTGTTAGTAATACTATATTGCAAAAAGAAAATAGCTACAAGACTCAAAGCTATAATGAAGACTCGAGACTATTTCCTTTAATGGCATTCCACATGGCACTATGAAATTGGAGATCTGCCTTCTAACAATAAATGCCAGTTGGCGTGGCGGCGGTATCAGGAGAAAATTATCATCGGATATACTGGAGATCCTTTTATTTACAGAATCCACCTATCAACACCCTCTCAGGTGCCGAAGTGGCCGCATTTCACTGGCTGCCCATCATGTATTGAACATTTGGACTAATTTACAAACTAATCCTGGTTTTTATTTTGTACAAGACATGTCAAATTGATTCGATCCCTGAGATTAATTAATTACTCAATATGATATGAGAGCTCAAATTTACTAGAGAGCAGTTCAAATTTCTTCAATTCAATTATTTATTTAATTATTTCTGATTATTAACTATTCATGTTCCTGTTATTTGTTATTTGATTTCTGTTTGTTTTTGACTCAGCTGTCCCTCTACATGCATGATCTGAGTTGCACATGAGAGGAATGAATTGGTATTGTTCATATGATTACAAGAGAATAAGACAAGATGAAGATTTTTTCCTGATGAACACCATAAAGTTCCGGTTCTTTCTTCTCCCATCTCCTCTGCTCTTGTTTTTCCTTTTCTCTCTCTTTCCCTGGCTTAAGGATTTGCCTCCAGGACAAGACTTCGGCTAGAGCAAGAGATTTGTTGTTGCACAGATTCTCTATGCAAAATATGGAAATATCACAAATATGAATTTTAAAATTTCGATCTGAAATTTATTTCGTATCACACAAATTTGCTGATCAGATCATCCTGATCCTTCTGCCTCATACCCTAATTGATTGATCTTTACTGCTTCACTGAAAGCATATTTCATGCTAGAGAAGTCAAAGGTTCAAAGACTGCTAAGAGTTTAGGCCTTTTGAAAGGTTCCCTCCCTCCATTCTAGGAACACCAATTACCAGCACTATTATAATTGTGATGTGATAAAAAATCATAACATTTTAAAAAAGAGGAAATAGAATTTTTAGTTGCATCCATATTTATTGGATATTACAAACATATGAATCTTAGTAGTCATTGTATTATAGTGAAGCAGGCCAGAGGCGCTTGACCCTATGGTTAGGCAACCCTGGCCCCAACATTACTAGACCCTATAATCAGGAACCTCCAAAGGCCAAGACAATGGACCTGGAAGCATCATGGAGGCTGCCTAGTTCACAAATGAGCTGTCGGTAGGCTTATGACCGTCAAAATACATCCAACGGCAAGCACCTTGTTGTCAGAATGCAACTGACAGTCCAGCGTTCACTGTCAGAAGAAACCTACCCAGACCAGACACAGGCCATTCCGATGGTGCCATGATCACCGTCCGAATAGATCTGATGGCACCAAGTTCACTGTCCGAAGCAGGAGCATGCGAATCCAACTTGGAATGTTTCGACAAAGATGTAATCACTGTCAGCAGCTATCTAACAGAAATACATCACTGTCAGAACAACCAGAACCCTTCTGGAAGCCCTTGAAGACTTTGAGTTTGACGCAAATTCCAATGCATCCAGCAGAGGTCCATACACCGTCCGAAGTATCAAATGGCTTGAGCTCACCATCCAAAGAACCCAAAATTGATTCCTATTTGGACTCTATCACAGCTCGATCTGATGGAAGATTTTTCGCTCTCAGATCACATCTGAAGGCAAACCAACCACCTTCCAAACATTTCTGACAGCCCAAAGTTCACTGTCAGATTATATTTCTTTAAAAGCACCCTCACGATGAGTTTACTTGTGCTAGCAGATTTAGGACTTAATTTTTGAGTTTTTCTTGGACTCATATGGATAATAAGTCAACCTTATTACCTGTAAAGGATCCCAGAGCCTATAAATACCTCCTATGTATGCCCTGTTTTCCTTTGCTTTGCTTTCTCTTGAGTGCATGTTAACTCGTGTTTGCTCTATTTTTCTTGTGTCGTTGACTTTGCACAAACCCTACGATGAGCTTCAAGGCATTAGTTGGCAAAGTCCTTGGCATCGAGAAGCCATTTTCGGTACTGAGGTGGTAAGGCTCCTAGTTATCCCTTGGCTTAGGTTAGTTTCCTTGCCCTTGGATCTTTAAGTTAATTTGTTTTCTTACTTCTAGGCTTAAATTATCATCTAATTAATTAAATCATCGCATAGTTTATTTGTTCTTCTATGTTTCACTCTAAAGCTAATGTCGGGCCTTCCTCACCTGCATTATATAGGGGAAGATGAACATGCGCATGCTTATTTAATCTACTAAGTGACAACCTTATGATTTTTCTTTGCCAATAGTTTATATGAAAAATGAATACAAAATCAAATTAACCTTTTCGGAACTTTTTTTAGAGATTCAATTCATTTTGTCAGAGGCCTTCCTCACATATCTAATCTCTCCACAAAAACATAAGCCTCAGCTTCGTAGAGATTCATTAATTCTCCAGTGAAACTGATATTGACAAAATAATTAGTAGAGACTCATCTTGTTTTTCTTTTAAAATGATTTTGAAGTCTACCCCACATAATTTTACCAAGGACTACCAAATGTGTTTGTGCCTCTCTTTAGACCACATTCTAGATAAAAATGCAGCCCTCATTATTGTCTAGTAGTTATCTTATATCTCAAGCATGCAATAATAACATGATTCTCTTCAGAGCAAATATCCAAGTCATTTAGCTCTAATAACATTGGGTATAACTTCCTTTGCTTTTAATTATTACATGCAACCGAAGATCATGAAAACAAACACGCTAGAGTATAATTCAAGGCAGATTTTTTTTATGAAAATTTGTTCCATATATTTCACTTATATTGCATTCCATTTGGTAGACTTCAGACCATTATCTTCCAAATATTTTGTTGTAGTCCAAAGAAATAGTGACAAATTATCATTATAAGTGTTAGCCCAAAGCTAAACCTTTTCATAGGTCTACCTGAAATGAGATTCACATACTACAAAAGTATACCCCACTGGCAGCTGCTTCTAATAGCCTATCATTTTGCCAACTTGGTACTTGTAACAGACCTTACTTCCTTGAAGCCCACCAAAATTACCACTTATTGTATTTTATCATATTTATGCCTCTTAATGTAGCAGAAAAGTACAAGCATATTTATTCTCTTCCATTTATTTACACTTTGTCAACTGCCCAAGAAAGCCCAATGGATGACCTTTATGGAACTACTAAGCTAAATGTGTTCTTGCAGAATACTATCACTTGGCTTAACATCTATTACAGCTGCATGGAACGGCCTAACATGTTATTCAATATATCAGTAAACCAGTCTAACTAATAAAAATTTGGCACATACATTATAATCATCTCATAGTTCTCAAACTTCACAATACATGGAACTACAAGTTCTAATGTTATTCAAATATTCCAAATGCCCTGCCCTTCTAATCAAATTTGAAGTTCATGTCTCTAATTTAAATTGCCCATCTATCCAAATGCAATCATCCTTAGCATATTGCTAACTTCTATAAAGTCCTCTCTTCACAAATTATCGCAATTTTGCTCCATTCTTAATACCTTAAAACTAATATGAATCTTCAGACAAAATTTATTCAACAGGACCTTTCTAGCTTATTAGTGAATTAGGTAACCTTCTCTTGAAAACGTCTTGTTTAGAACATCATAAACCTCATTTCTTGTGGCTCACATTTCTAAAGCTTTTTTCCCCCTTTCTCATCCATTAATTCTAAAACTAAGGAAATAGCATCCGACATTGGCCAATATCTTTTATTTGCAACTAATATGAACAAAAATTAAGGATGAAAATTAAGAGCTCAACTAGTAAGAGAATTGAATTCTAGGGTCAATAAAAAAGGTTGTAAGGTTGCTGGGTACCTGAATGAGAGTAATAAGTAGCCTTTCTAAAGCTTTTTTCCCCTTTCTCATCCATTAATTCTAAAACTAAGGAAATAGCATGTGGCATTGGCCAATATCTTTTATTTGCAACTAATATGAACAAAAATTAAGGATGAAAATTAAGAGCTCAACTAGTAAGAGAATTGAATTCTAGGGTCAATAAAAAAGGTTGTAAGGTTGCTGGGTACCTGAATGAGAGTAATAAGTAGCCCCAAAATGTGTACTGATTTAGAACATCACAATATAAAAGAAAAGCCTCTTAAACCTTTATTTTCAGATCCCTGAGTATGATTATCAGCTCCCAGCTCCCTGCCTAGAACATGTGCACCCACCTAATCCCTGGCCTATTTGTGCCCAACAAGCAGGACTTGCCTCCCCTAAAGAACCAGAAAAACAAGCTTTTGATGCCAGTTACTCAAGAACAGGTTCTCCAATGCAATTAAGCAGCTCACAGAGCATAGATATCAACTTACAGTTACCTCAAAACTAGAAAACGCCAAAAAATTATGAAGGAGCCAACCAAAAAATGGCTCATATATGAAAAAGCTGTGTGAACAAGGAGAAATGGGTTTCCAATGGTACTACTGGGTTTCCATGATTTTCTCATGAATTTTTCCAAATCCTGTCTTCTGCATCACAGAACTTGCATCTACTTGCTTCCTGCTTTTTAATCCAATACTGGTTCCTTCATTTGTTCTTAATTTCCAAATTGCAATTTCAGTTTGAACGACTGTTTATCTGATAGTAGCATTACAAAACTCAGCTCTTAGTAGTTTACAGAAGACACAACACATGACTGGAAAGGCAGCACTACAGTAGTCAATATTAATGCATGTGCTTGATTCAGATGCATAGAAACAAATTTTTCAGGAGCTAAGATAAGCTCCAACAACGAATTAAACTTTAGTAAACTGAATGTAAAGCCAACTGACAAAAGTTAGGAACTGCAGACAATTAAAAGGATGAGAAACATGGTTTATAATGAAGAACCAACCGTTATCTTGGTGGATCAACTTCCCACGTTTGTTGGTCATTTCAGCACGATGATCGGTGGTTATCTTCAGCAGATGCTCCTAAAAGAAGCAACAGTAATATTAAAAGACGCATAGTAATTTCACTGAGAAAAGAAGTAACATAGAATTCACACAGTGAGGAACTCAAAATTAAATAATTTAAGACACAGAACATAGCATGCAAAATACTCACCTTTAATGCATTCGGATCATAACGTCCTGAAAGGATGTCTCTACTATCTTCTACAGGTCCATTTGCACCTCTAGCTTGTCTAAGGTCAAAAAAGGATAAGAGCAACACCACGAGACAGTTGGAGCACTTATTGTTCAATGCATATGATCAGGCATGAAGTAAGAAGAAATGGAAACAGACTGACCTTTGATTTTGTATGATTTGTTGGGTCGCAATTTCCTGGTTATCACAAATTAACACCACTTAACATCACAAAAAATAGATGCATGACAGAGATCTCATTTTCTTTAAAAACCTTACTTGCTCATGCAGGACAGCAAGTTGGGCAGCAGATTCAATAACTTTGGCATCAGCAGAAAACCTGTGCTGGCTAATGTCTGAAACAGGAACAACTTTGGATCAATTATTTTTATATTCAGAGTTGTGTTTATCTGATAGTGTAATATGTAGATTTATCATTACCAGTTGCATTCTCTTGCCGTTTGTTTGCTTCTTCACTCGCTTCAGTTTTTACAACTGACTGTCGATCCACTATGTTGTCATCACAATGTGTTGAACTTCTCAAATCATCTTGAGATGCACTTGAGTGCTGAGAAGTATTGTTTTCTGCTTCTGCCACTTTTATTTCTGCACCAGGGTTAGATGTAGACACACAGGATGAGGTTGTCCAGCTTTTAGAAATATTCTGCAATTGGAATCCAGTGCTTCCTACAGCAGGGTTTCCTGTGCCATGAGAAGAACTATAGGATGCTTGTGCGGGTACACTTTGAGCAGCTGGTGCAGGAAGTCTACCAGGTGAATACACAAATTGGGAAGATGGTTGTAAATGAGGAAACTGGCTTTGAGCTTTAGGAAAGGATGGATTAGATGGATTAACAGGGAAGAAGCTTCCAGAGCTGTTAGAATGTCCATCATGATGCATATTCACATAAGGTGGAGGAAGATAAGAAACAGAAGGATTCATTGAAGCAGAACCTAAAGATGTATTTGGCAGTGGATCAATTCCAGGAGGCAATGGCTGTCCATGAAAGTTAGCCATGAGTTCTCAACAAGAAAACTAATGCTAATTAGATGGTCAGCCACACATAGGACCTGAAAGATATTAATTTAAGAAAAAAACAAAGAAACTTGGTGGAATTCTTTAAAATAGTCCACGTAAGATCCTTGATCTGCCAACAGTCTATGGCTCTATGCTAAAGGTGCAGCCTGAAACACATTAACAAGCATAATACCAACATTAGTAGCAGAACAATTTAAATTTAGAGGGATTAAGATGAAATGACAGAAACTTCTAAAAGAAAATGATGAACAGCTAAATTGCATCTGTGGAACATTCAACTATTTGAGAACATGTAACACGGCACTAGCAACCAATATATCATATATTAAAACTAATTTAACAATTTATATATATGTCCGAGTGCATGCGCACCAACCAACCAATCTGTTTCCAATAATGGCTCAATTAGATGTATTTGAAACACTATCAGCCTTAATTTAGTTTCCAGAAAACAGAAAATCTTTATTTAATAAACAGAAATTAGACATATCACTTGTTACAGCTTAATCCTCTTAACCATAACTGCATTTTGGGTTCATTCCATGGCTGACATATATTTTCAGTGCGTATAGGACTAACAGTTTAACACAACTGCGAAGAAAGTTTTGCATCACAAGGACTTATGATAAGTAGGAATCCTGAGAATGAAAATTCCTAGATTCCAAAATAGTTCTTTTCAACTTGAATTGCAGTCAAGTCATGCATATGATGAAGCATATAATTCAAGAATCATAGATCCATACCAAATTCTCAAATCATGAAGAGCAGGAAGTTTTCATGGCTTACTATGACTGATGCTATACTCTTAACAGAAACCATGCTTCAGTAACAATCTTAATTCTATCTGCAACAACCAAAATTTCCCAAAGAAAAAAAAACTGAAACTGCTTTGTTTTGCAGACAATAACTCCCAACTTCGATCTCTTTTATAGAAAACAAATAGAATATTGAGGATAAATGACTGATACAAGAAAAAAAAAATCAACCCAGTAATTCATAATGCAAGTTGAGTCCAGAACTTTCACTACATTTTTATATATCTTTCTTTTTCAATGGCACAAGATTCCCAATTCTTCCTTTTAAGTTTGATTGGAGTTGGATATTTCCCAAATTTGCAAGTTATTGACAAATTGTATAGGCACAAAGTTATTAAGCCTTGATTTTAAAATGGGAAAGGAGAGGACAAATTTTTGGATGAGCTTGGCATGGAGGAGGTTCAACTGAGAAGATGGCATGGTCAAGAATCAAAAGATGAACTAAGGGGACACAATTGAGCAAGTGCAAAAAATTGTGGAGCAGCAACAGACTCGCTCCTCTGAATATAAAAGAAATTATCAATAAGCTTGAAGGAAATCCAGCACTAAACTAGCAGTCCCTCTTCAATAACAATCAAACAACATGAATTCATGATAAATTAACGCACATTTCAGATAACAATTGATTATAGTGTTGACTATATGTTAATTAACCAAAAATAGAAAAGAAATCTTCCATTTTCTTTCTATGCTTCATCTCTTCCCAAAGTTCACGGTAATTTTGGAGGGTTGTGGCCTAGTTGCATCAAATCAAACTATGACACATAATGCATAACAGACTAGTGCCTGGTCACCAATTGGCCATATAGTTTCCATTGTAGGCCTATATTTACCTTCTCAAGTGTCTGGCACCCATTCCTACAAAGCTATAAGCTGATCCTAGACTAATAGTTATCCATAAAATCTAGTCAATCCTTCAAGGGAACCATCTCAACTTAGAGGCATGCTCCATAGCCAAGACCATATTTGATTGACGATAGGCTTGGATGACAATGATGACGATGATCGATCATTGTTTCAAATCTTGAGACAACTACCTCACAAGGAAATCTTAGATTACAAATATTTGCAATTTATCTCTTAGCAAGTGAAGCTAATAAAACATATTATGATTGCAAAATGGTCTGCTGTGGCCTCTGGTTTGAAAAATTGTGAAATAAGTGCAATGCAATAAAGGCCACTGATGGAAAAGGACCAAGAGAAAGAGAATAAGGCAAAGAGGCATAAGTATTGTTGCCCAACAGAATTAGGATCTGAATTAAAATTTAACCCATATTAAAAATACTCTAAGATCTTGCCACCAAAACTATGCAAACGGGACTGATTGAATTAGATGGATTCCACTGAACCATCCAATACACCTGGAATTGCTGAGTCAAAAGTAATAAGGCTCAGAAATGCTCATGTTACAAAGAAGTTCTTGCTCCAAAACAATACGTCCACTAACAAGACACATTAATGCATTAGTTTGCAACAAGGCTTATGTATTGTATACTATTGCATATAAAAAAATTCTTTAACCCCTGTTTTAGCTAGAAAATACCACGCACCACATCTCGGGCCCCTTACTCGTTATCGTCCAATAAGCATACTACATAGAGATAACCAGCAATATTTCCCTCTTAGACCAAGCTAGTCACTTGGACTGATACGTTCAAAGCTCACGCAATATGGAGTTTGGAAACCTGGGAGCTCCTTCCCCTGAATGATATCGAAAATGAAAGAATCGGTGCCCAAAATGATAGAGACTTTCTTTCCTTCCTTAGCCTGCAAAAGACCTCCTTCTTTGCCAGGGATAACATTTCAGCAAACAATTCATCGACATCTAACATATGCTGATTTCGAGTTTGTGATGCCAAGAAGAATATGAAACAGGCATCCATGAATAGGCAGTCCCCAGAATAAATTTTCCAACTATAACGAAGGTGAAGATAGCCCTAGCCTATGCCATCGAACATTAAATTAAAGAGAGAATTATTCAAATAGAACAAGCATACTGGATGGAAGATTTTCTTTTTTCTAAAAAAGAAAGAAAGAATTGTTTCGACTTACTTTGGCGATGGCCGACGGAAAAGGAGGAGAGGAGAAGGGGGATGAGTTACGGGATGGGAGGGGGGTTTTGCTTCGCTTCTCTTGCCGTGCCGACCAAGGGCTTGGGCGCTTGGGGTTCTTCTTTTCGGGATGGACCGAGTGGTCTCACCCTCCGTGATAGCGATGCTAAAAGAAAAGCAGCTTGGATGGCGAGGGCGGGGATAGAAGACCGACTCGATCGAGCCGGAGGCACCGAGCCCGGGAAATGGCTCCGGCTAGGCTGGCCTTTTCGCCTGCTCTGGTTTTTGCTGTTAGACGGCTCGAGAGATGCACGTGGGAAAACGGTTGCTTGTACTATCCACGTGTGGCGCGATCTCATCGGATCGTATTGGCTGAGCGCAACTCATTTAGGGCCAGGATTAGATGGATTTTCTACCGGTTTCATGGATTCGGCTCCCACGCAAACTGTGCGAGGAAAAAAAAAAAAAATATATATATATATATATATATATATAATTTTTCTACATATCA
>JAOXJJ010000725.1:11879714-11890848 GCA_025769935.1 Phoenix roebelenii | reverse complement strand
TTTTGTTATTTTAACTTTTTTATTCTTATTTTTGCAAATATATTCATCCCATCTAATATCATTAAAAAATTAATAATTTTAAATTAAAATAATTAAATTATTTTTAATGGATAAATATGAAAAAAATATTTCATGAAAAAAATAAAAAAGTAATTTCAAAATTTTATTTTATTTTTAATTAGAAATAAATATGATTTCTTTTAATGATGTTAGAAAAAACGATATTTGTAAAAAAATAATATTTTATAAAAAAAATAAAGATAAATATATTTGAATTTTCAGAAGAATGTTTATGAAAATAACCCGAAATAAAAAGATCGATTTTTTTCTTTAACTAAACGATGGTAACCCGAAATAAAGTATTTTTTTCCTCGAACCCCCACTCTCGGAGGCCCTCGGCGAGCGGAGAATGGAAACCGTCGCGGCCGCCTTCGCCTCCCTCTTCTAAGCTCTCCTTCTTTCTCTTCTTCTCTTGTGGCCTCCTCTTCTCCCTATGGCAAGAGGCGGCGCCGCCGTCTCCAGCCGCCGCCCGACTCAGGAGAAAAGCGCGCCAGTCGGTCAGAGCCACCGCGTTGACGGGACGCAGGAGGACACCGTCGGAGGGGTGGGTTCTGTCGGGTACGGTGGCCGGGGCTTCTTGGATGCCGAGGTTCGAGGAGCTCGACACCACTAACATGCTTCACCGCCACAGGATCTTCTTCGCCAGAGGATCTTCTTCGTGGGCTCCCAGGTTCTCACAAACACCCATTTTTATCTCCTTTTCTGGCCTAATTTGTTGAATTTTCTATTTAAATCGCGCATTGCTTTGAAGTGGTTTCATATGTATTCTTTGAAATAAGTTCATTAAATATGGTCATTTGATGTTAGCATGGCATTTCTTTCTCGTAATTAAGAAATTTGTTGAATAGATGAATGAAGAGTGGATCATCCATTAAGCAGTTTGTGTTATAATAATAGAAAAATCAAAATTGGAATCTTTGTTGAATAGATGCGATCGATCAAATCAGTCAATACTTTACTAATAGCGACTGTTTGGTCCCGATTACCAAAAATCAGGTGCTCCCCTTTTTGGATTGGATTGGAGAAAAGGGCCTAACATGTCAAAATGCCTAAAAAGAGGGGGAGGAGGAATTTACTTGCAAAGGCTGTAGGGGGATACTAGAACAAAACTTGACAACATAGTAGGATTGATTGGAAATCTATGAACAGCAATAAGATTCCCTAAGGATATGAAGCCAGGAAATAAGGAGGATACTTGTGGACGCTAGCTTTGCAGGGTTTATGTTGAGATGTCGTGTGGTAGCCTGGATCAAGTTTTTCTATGTTGTAAGAATTATGATATCAGTTATAAGGACGCTACCATGTGCATGTATGAACATGTTTTAGGATTGGCATGTTGATTTGATGCACTGCAAGGATGGAGAAACCAATCGGACATAAGAGCCAATTTGGGATGCCTATGGGAGACAATTTGTAACAAATGGAGCACATATGAAGGTCCGAGAAGTGGAGGAAAACTTAAAGGAAGCGGTGAAAATATTTAATGACAAATTTTGAGTTGGTGCAGATGGTATTAAGTAGGAATTGATAGAAGAATGGTTCATGATCGGAATTCATGGAAATCTTAGGATAGAAATTGTGCTTAAGTTACATCTAGGTCCACACTGTATAATGATAAGCATACTACCAGTGAAACTTCTGCTTATTCAAAATGCTTGTTATCGAGTTTTCTATGTGAATATGGACAGTGGTTATTATGCTATATTTTGCTGATATATTGTAGAGTAATTAAAACTTTTCGTTTTTGGCAGTTTTGATTCATTTTTAAGGAAATTGGACTGATTTATGACAAGATATTCATCTTTTACTTAATTTAACTTATGAAAATTTTAATGTTTTTGTTGTTTATTGATTTTCTCTTCTTTTTTTTATTTTAATGATGGGTAGGTGAATGACATGACTGCTGATTTGATCATCAGCCAGCTCTTATTTCTAGATGCAAAAGACCAAAAGAAGGACATCAAGTTGTTCATTAATTCACCGGGTGGCTTCGTGACTGCTGGTACACCTATACATGTCCTTGATAATTTAAAGTTCTTTCACAGTTATTTTAGAATTTGCCTTCTACTTTGTTTCCTATAATTGATAATGTGTATGCATCAACTTAATTTCTGTGCATGGTAAAACAGGTAGTGTTCCTGCTTGTCCTTTCATTAGAATGCCTTTTGGTTTAAACCACTTGCATTAATTTAATATATTTGGCTGACAGTGATAGTATTTTTGCATAGGACTGGGAGGTAATAAATCTCCTCTTAGAATTGCGACATAGCAGTAGTTCTTTTTTTTTTTTTAAGTGTGTTCTCACTCCCAATGTTAGGCTTGTTGGTTGTCAAAGTTGACTATGTCGTACATAAACTCAGAAATTTCCCCATGAAATTCCCTGCTCCATGCTTTTATAGAAAAGAAATTTGCGTTATTTAATTTGTTACTTGTGAAGGTCCTAATAAAGCAAAACTGCAGTTTGAGTTGTGATGAAAATTTCCCCCTCGTTGCAACTGCTTATTTTTGCAGGAACGTGTAGAGAGCCATGCTTATATACTGTTCATATATAAATCGTTGTACTCTGTAACCGAACTTCAACTTCTAGGCACCACACATGTTAACGGCATGCCGTCTTTTATGTGATACCATGATTTGTACTTAAATTTATGGGCTATGTTGCTTGATCTGGTTTTGTTCTTCTTTTGTCCTACTTTCCTGGTCTGAAACTTTAAATAAGATATGGAAACTGCTTATTGAGCATGCCATGTGAAGTTGTTTACATAGATGGAAAGAGGATTTCGAAACAGAATGAGGAAGTTGTTCAGCTAAAGATCCTGGTGGTTTTATCTTTTCTTTCCTTTTTCATGTTGGATGATCTTTTTATTGATTTATAATATTCATACTGATACTCATGGTGCAAGATCCATTCAGCATTTGGAACTATTTAACTCATGAAAACTCTGGGGACTATGAGGATAATGAATAAAGAATTAATTAACCCATAACTAAATGGACATGATCTAACTTAAACTAAAAGAAAATGTGAGCATTAACCTTAAAAACATTGCATTCTTTTCTTTTATTATTATGAAATTTGAAAACTATTCGATCAAAAGGATAACCATGGAACTCACACTTAATTTCAGTCACTTTAGCTTTTTCCAGCACACAAGGTGATCTTTCGAAGTAGTTCAAAGAGTCTTTAATTGGCCAATTGCCTGTACTTTTCCCCCTTCTATATGGTTACCAGTAGCCCTTTTTTCCATTTTTTCTTCATTTTCCTTTTATTCCTGCTGTTGGAAATAAGATTGAGTGAAAAAATAGTTCAGGGATTAGCTTGTAGGATCGTCTTTTTCATTATTTTGTTCATATTTTTAGTGAAAAACTGAGGTTTTCTTCTTCCCTGTAGAATCTTGCTGGTGAGGCGCCAATATATTTCTGGTGGAGTTCTTCTGTAGCTTTGAGCTGGAATCATTTTTAAAAGCTTGATCCTGCTAATATTGTGGTGAGTTCCTCTTGATCATCCACCTTGACTTAAATTTCAGTTTTAAGGAGGGGGATTTGTATTGCAACACCAACAATATAAGTGCATCTCACAGCTATAACAGCTCTTAGAAATGAGTATTAAACTAAAATAGATATGGAGCTTGAATCTCATATCAGTAGTTGGTTATATTTGTTGGAATTAGGATTCAACTTGCTGAAGTGTTGATTCGAAAAAGAAAAACATAGGTATCTTAAAATCTGACTTTCCTTTCCAAAATTTAGGAATCAATTATTTGATTCTCTAGTGTCAATCATTTTCTTGTTTCCGCTGAATATAAATTCTCCATCTCAAGTACTTCAGCGTGCACAGCTAGCTTCTTCTCCAATTGCTAAGATGTGATATGGCCAATTAAGGTTTGTAAGTTCCAGATAAGATAAAATCCATCAACAACTCAGCCCATGCACCAGTGTTGCTTTTGAACAGAGATCATATTGGCCCATAATTCTGATTGACATGTTTAATTATGCCCTAACTTGACAGAAAATTTGCATGGTTCTTTCTCCATTGATCCACCAGTCCAATGGTAGACCCTCTTATCACTAGACCCTGCTCTTCTTTGTATATTCTCTTTTTCTATTTCTCGAATTTTCTTCTTCCTCTTTTCTTTTTTCTGTATGCATATTTTCTTTATTTTGTTGACATCATGGTTTACCTAAATTAGCCGATGCTGTTTATTTTCCACATTTCTATTTCTTGTATGAATTTCTAGTTTGTTTAGGATCTGAGGTCTGTTTCAGTTTTAGTTAAGTAGAAAAACTTGACATTTCCATAGATAATATTCTTTTTATACCAGGCAATTTCATATTGTCTTTCCAGAAGAAGTTAGGTTTCAAAGGAATGTTAGCACACCCCGATCTTATTTGGATTAACTAATAAGAATGATGTTCTGAATTTGCAGTCAATATTCAGGTCATGATGTGGTACAAAATTTTTTTGTTCCTTTCTTTCCAGTGGTTGGTGACTCAAAGCATTTGTCATATTTGGCATATGTTCTGTGCCTTGTCTTTTTTTTTCTTCTCTTTTTGTCTGGCGCATCATAGATAAAATCTAAAGTTGAAATTTACTTATTCGCAAAAAAAATCCTGGAACTTGGAGATATAACAAGTACGGCTCAATGCAATTTTTTGGCAGATCACAATATTTTATCCTTATTTTAATTTTCTTTTCATTCTATCTCTTGCCATGTTACCATATGGATTGGCTGTGTTTAAAAAATATATATTATATTCAAGAAATAGCATTTGGACTTTCGATGCTATAATGCCATTTTTTTCATCAGACCAATATTTGCAGGAATGGGAATTTATGATGCTATGAAATTATGCAAAGCTAATGTTTCTACTGTTTGCTTGGGTCTTGCATCATCTATGGGTGCATTTGTGCTTGCTTCTGGAACCAAAGGGAAGAGATTTTCCATGCCAAATGTAGGAGTCATGATTCATCAACCACTAGGAACAGCTGGTGGCAAAGTGAGTGATTGATTGCTGCCTCTTCCTTTCCAGGTTTAAAGGTTCTCATGAGCTGAGATGTCAGCTATCTTTGTGGGTGACTGACACTTAGGTGATCCTGTTAGGATCTTGGTTCATCTTGGTCAAGATGGAAAGCTGGAAAAAAAAAACTGAGATATCGGCCAAGATAAGGACCTGATACAAAATGATATCTCGGCTAAGATATCAGCCGTATCTCAGCCGAGATTAAAACCTTTCTAGGTGTTTATATTTTTATAAATGGTCAATGCATACTTATTAGTATCTTACCATCTGCATTGCTAGGTTTGGTTGTGATTTTAGGTCCATACAAGTAGCTTGGTATTTGCATTGCTATTGATTTATTTTTATGGTGTATTGCACATTTTAACGTGGATGAGTAAGCCTGGTGACATTACATCGTGTAAGCTGGGAATGAAAGTCTGGTTAATGGAGAACCTATTTCTTGATAAGCATGCCATTGTTTTGGTGAGATTATTTTATGCTTTTATAGTTCTTTAACCTGATTATGAACCGCGCCTTTTTTTAATATCAGGCAATTATATTATAAATGAAGCATGTTTAGTTGCCCTCATGTTCACACAGAGGTTCTTCCTCCAATGGATTTGAACAAAGGTGGTCGTTTCTCTCAATTTCACTTGTGCTCTATTTTTTTGTTATGCCAGGCAACCAAAATGGGATTACGGATTAGAGAAATGATGTAGCATAGGGTGAAGATGAACAAAATTTGTCAAGAATTACAGGAAAACCTGAGCAACAGGTAGCAGTTGGGATCATAATTAAATTTCTTGCAATTGTTAGTCATTTTTTCCAGAATTGTTCTTGCCATCAGCTCATCCTCATCAACTCCACTTATATTGCTTTGCAGATTGAAGTGGACACAGACCGTGACAATTTCATGAACCCTTGGGAGGCCAAGGCATATGGATCGATAGATGCCGTTATAGATGATGGGAAACCAAGCTTAGTTGCACCAATAACAGATTCAACTCCTCCAAAAACCTGTGTGTGGGATTTATGGAAGATCATGGGAAGTAAAAAAGTGAGGCAGAATCTGCCTTTGGAACAGAAACTTTCCCAAAACGGATAAAAAGCTGGCAGTGGGAATGATGAGGATAAAGGAATAGGGCAGGCAAAAGAGGCTTCAACAGCAGGATGATGCACAGAAACTGAATCAAGCTCAATTTTTGAAAATCTGAAGAAAGGAACGAAGATTATCTTTGAGGCCTTGATGCTGAAGTCATTTTACATGGAACTCAAAAAAAAAAAAAAAAAGGTACATATGGGAAATTAGAGGAGATGCTAGAATCGTAATGTAAAAATTTCAATGAAATTGTTCTTCTACTCAGGGATTTTTGCTTAAAGACTGTACATTAAAGGCTATTGAAAGCAAGGTGGTTTTCGATGTGTTGTACTGTTGTGTCCTTTCTTATCAGCTTTCCTTGTTCTCAAAATCTTGCTGTAGATATAGGTCAGAGGCAGGTATAAGATCCTAGCATTCCTTATGGTCCATCTATGGTAATAACTGAACTTGATTTGGTAGTTTCATGGCCACATCAAACAACAAATTCTTTGGCTGGTGGTCCTTCAGCTCTCTTTGCTGTCCAGTAGTCATCCACTTTGACAAAATGATTTCTGTACTGTAATATCACCGAGTATTACCCTCCTTGCAACTGACATATTGATCTCATGCTAACCTTGACAGACTTCGACCATTTCCTACCTTTCTAAGTTCCAGTCGTTTTGAGTGGGCTTGGAAGTTGGCTTGGAAATTGAAAAGACATGCGCCGAGAGAGGCGAGACTCGAGAGAATGTTTTGAGCTTTGTTTTCTTAATTAATTAAGAAATTCTCTTATTAAGGGGGATGTAGTTCGCAAGGCAAAGTTCTCGCTTTGCATGCTGGAGGTACAGGTTTTCATCCCTTGCATGATTACATCTTCATTTCGTTGCCATTGGTACCCACTTCTAAGTTTTTTTTTTCACTGGCATCTGCTTTTTGAGCTCTTTGAATGATGAATGGGGCTGGATCTCTCTTTCTTCTACCTCCCTTTTAAATTTGCTTTCCTGGTTCCTCAATCTGATGTGTGCCTCCCGATTGTCCAAAATACAGCAAGAATTCTATTTTATTTTGGAAAACTACTCATCATTGGAAATAAAATGTGGCAGGGATCCCATCACCATTGTCTGAGTCATCAACCAACTTCGCATGCTCACAAACTACCAAAACTGAAAATTTTCCAATACTAATGGAAATGGTCCGGGCAGAAATCAGAACCAAACATCAATTTCATTGATGGCACCCAATAAAAAAATTGGGGCTTGAGTGGAAAAAAAAATGTACAAGCAACTAATCTGGGTTGCAAGCAGTGTTGGCATTGATTGATGTTACAAGTTGTAAAGGTATGGCAGTCTATTCCAGTGGGATTCGGGATGGATGAATTGGAGACTGGGAAAAAACAAAAAAAATTGGACTCTCTCAGGAAGATCTAAGCCTGTCGGGCTTACAATTTAAAGGCGAATTAAACATTTAATGAGAGAGTCCAACAGCATAAAACCTTGTCTGAACAATATCTTGCTCGGTTCACTAAATAATGGGAGTTAAACCCTTCTAGGAGGATTTTGCAAGAAAATACATACTCTTTTTCATGGTCAAAAGGACTATTTTGGGATCAGATTTCCAATAAGGGACTGATGCATCAAAACTCCTGATAAAAAAAAATGAACTTGATCGGAGCATCCTCCAGCACCACAGGGACTTCTGACTACCAACTCAATTCCTTTTCCAACACTATTCGATTTTGAAGACCTACTTTAAACTACTAGCTTATGGGGAAAATAAAAACTTACCTAACAATTACGGTGTCTTCGGTCTAAAGGAATCAGTATGACAAAATGGAATATCAAGAAGTATGGTACCCTCAGTTTTCTTTCAACATTTCGATTTTTGAAGCTTGGACCAATACATCATCCTAAACCATAAGAGTTGAGCCCACTGTGGATACATTGCCATTTTGTCAATTCTGCAACCAGCTGAGATTCTCTAGAATTCACAGATGGGTACTTGCCAGACTTATATGACAATCATTTGCTACTTAAAGCTTGTGCTTCAATCAGAGTTTAGAGAAACACTGCTTTACATTAAAACACTGGGTGGATTCTACCCTCCCTTCCACCAATCCAAATAAAAAAAGAGAGACAAGGAGAAAAGAAAAATGAAGAGAGTTTACAGATACCCTAAACCTATGCAACCTACTCTCACCAGAGCAGCTTTTACTGACTCTCCCTGGTAATGATGTACCTTGTTAATCTGCCTGAGACAGTATAATAGCTATAAAAAGAAAAAAATCCAGTAGCTTCAGAAACTTTTTGATATACTCATGCTGTTCCATATATTTCGCAAATATTGGTAACAATAATGAACAAATTGTGATGTTTTCGCCCACCTGGGAAGCATGGCTTCATCTTTTTTTCTAGGCAGCCAAATACGCTTGACGAATAACATTTGGAAGGATAACAGTCAAACAGTGAAAAAAAACTTGTGCGGCACTATTAACCATTATCCTTAACCTTGTAGCGGGGTCTTCCTTAGTTTCTCCAGCTTCAGACCCATATCAATGGTCAAATCCTTCCTTCCACCATCAAGAAGAGTTTCTTTTAATTTACCATACAACTGACCTGAAGGTCTAATCCCTTTATCCAGCATCTCTTGGAAGTATTTGCAAGCATCATCCAGCTTGTTCTCATAGCATAGTCCATTGATCAATGCTGAGAACATGTGCATACAAGGAAGAACTCCCCTCTCGGTCATCTGCTTCCATACTTTCAAAGCCATATCTACTCTTTCCTCAGTACAGAACATGCTAACCATCATAGTATACGTATTAAGCAGGGGCTCACAGCCGGCCTCCCTGCCCATCCTCTGGAAAACCTGATAGGCATCTTCTGTCTTGCCAGCTTTTATAAGATGATGCAGAATTATGTCATAAGTACGGGTGTTCGGACCAATCCCGCATCTCTTCATTTCATCCACCACTCTAAAAGCATCCTCAAATCGCATAACCCAACAGTAAGAACCCACTACAGCATTATAAGTAGGTATTTCAGGGGCGAAACCGCTAGCTTTAGATAGCTCAAAGTACTTCAAAGCTTCACTCAATCTTTTCTCGGAACCCAAGCCATTGATCAGAGTACAGTATATGTGAGGACTTGGCTTGCAATTCTTTGCCTCCATCTCATGGAAGATCTTTATGGCCTCATCGCATCTTCTAGACCTGCAGAAAGAATTTATAAGTATCCCATAGGTTACAACATCCGGTTTGAAGCCTTCATCGATCATTTCTTGATAAACTGCCTTCAACCTCTTCAAGTCCAGTTCGTGCCCCCAACCTTCCAAAAGAATGGTGTAGGTCTTCAGGTCAGGACTGAATCTTCTCCTCCTCTTCATGTCATTGAAGATCTCCTGGGCCTTCTTAACATGCTTGGATTTGCTCATAATATCAATCAACCAGTTATAGTCTGATAATTCCGGACTCAAGCCATACACACCCATCTTCTCAAAAGTTTCAGTGGCTTCTCTGATCTTCCTAGCTCTGGCATACCTCCGAGTGATCAATGCGAAGGTATCTTTGGTCAACAGACCCCTCTGCCTCATAGACTCCACCAAGCTCCAGATTAATCTAAACTGTTTGATCTTGCCAAGTGCTTCGATTAGATGATGGAAGCTCTCAGTGCTGTACTTGAAACCTTGCTGCTTCTCGGCCCAACGAAAGAACACAAGTGCAAGCATTCCTGCATTGCTTAGCTTCTTAAGGATTTCTGCCACAAGGACGGGTGAAACTGATACTGCGGCTTCATCTAGGGAAGATGGTATGCTAGAATTGGAATGGTTAGAGAGAATCTTACAAATCTTTTCAGCATCCTCGGAGATTTGCCTTCTATCTGAAGTTGGGGTTTCCTCGGCAGATGCAGGCTCAACAAAAAATTGGGTTTTTGACAGATTGTGAATGGATTTCTGAAAAACAAAAAGAAAGCTCATTCCACGAAACTCAAATTGACTGCCATTGTGTTGGCGCATTTGCTTGCTGATAGGCATCAAACTCTCATTTGAAATTCCATCATATAATCTGGGAAAAGGATTGATAGAGCTAACAAAAACAGCAGGGTTATGAGGAATCTTGCGCCAAGAAACGAACTTTGTGAATTTATCAGAGGAATTAACAGCATTTCTTGCCGTCTTTTTTAGGGGATGGAGATGACAGAGAAGACCCATCTCTAATCCAAATGCACACAATCAAATAAGAGCATAAAAGGAACCACTCTACGCATCACGATCCCCTTTTCATCGGAAATTCCAGTTCTTTTATATCGATTCTGGAGATCAGTAGCAATGACAGAGTGACCCGCCACTATAAATTTCTCAGACCAGTGGAAACTAGTGAAAAAGATTCTTCGATCAAAAGTTGTTTCTTTTTCTACCGTTTTAGGCGATCCACTGAACAAATTGAGGAGAATCTAATTCAATTCCGATAAGGCAAAGCCAGGATCAAACCTCAAAAAGAGTTTTTTTGAATCGAAAAACCAGATGAGTCCATTCCTGAGATGAAAATGAAAAAGTTAGCCACTAGCTGAAAGTAATTTACAGCAGCCAATGTGAGAAACAACTGTCGCAAACTAACAGTTAAATCTGAGAAGTAAGCAAATAAGCAAACAAAGTGTTCCAAGCAGGCAACAAAAGAAGGTTGAGTTGGAACCACGTATTTGTTTTGGAAAATTTCTCACTTGAGTCACATGCAGTGCTGATGCATGACTGTATCAGTTTAAGATGAATTGGTAACCAATGAAAAACTGGATTCAAAAGATAAATCACCACACCCTATTCAAATTAAATCATCAATTAGAATCAGCAATACAGTAGAAACTGACATGCAACTCCAACAATTATAACATTCTACTCAGATAATGCACAAGCAAATGAAAGCTACTGATTTCGGTGGTTTGAATAAGATAATTGCATCGCATTTCCAAATCCAATTGCTTACAAGAAAACTGATTAAACTAT
>JAOXJJ010000725.1:11819607-11856311 GCA_025769935.1 Phoenix roebelenii | reverse complement strand
ATTGATCATACAACTATAAGTTAATTTTAGATCAATTGCATCCTAAAGCCATAGTATAATTGCTCTAGCTTAATTTTCCACTGCTTTACTTGTAATTGCCTAGAGATTAAGTAAGTAATATCTTATCATCCCGCTGCATTCAATTCAAAGTAAAAATTAGAAAACATAATTTTTAGAAAACCCAATTCACCCCCTCTTGGGTTGGCACCTTGGGCAACAAGGGTGAACCTGGGCGCTGTAGCAGCAGAGAGAGTACTCCAGATATCCCTGACCATCCTAGGAGAGAGCATAGCAGCACATGAAATAACCTCCCTGGCCTGAAGCATAGCTCTATCCACCACCATCCTTGGAGTCGACCTCCTGCCCTCAAACAAGCCTGCGTTCCTGTCTAACCAAATATGATAAGCCAGGTATGCTCTAAGTATCCCTGCCCTAGCAAACCTAGGACTCCACAAAGAAATTCTCAACAGATGTAACAGGTCCTGTGGCGACTCCACCGAATGGGGAAGAGGGGTCAGTGATGTCCTCCATATCTTCCTGGCCCTGGGGCACTGCAAAAGAACATGGCCAATAGTCTCCTCGCAGTCCATGCACACCTCACAACACTGAGAGATCCGCATACCTCGTCGGCCAAGCATGCTCCTAGATGGTAGGTAGCCGCAGGCCACCTTCCAAATGAAGAGCGTCACCCGCGGGTAAATCCGCATCCTCCAAATCCAACCTCCCTCGATCTGCCGGGTCGGCTCCCTACTGAACAGAGTCTGAAGATCCCTCGCACGCACCTGAGACCATCTCGACGGCACCCATACTAACCTGTCGAACTCCTCCTGGGCAGGAACCGGAAGAGCCAATACCATCTCAACGAGCTGCTCCCCAAACACCTCCCGAATCAACTCCTCCCTCCAGCGTCCCTCATTAGAGTCCATCAGATCGTTAACCCTGCAGCCATCTAATCGCACCGAGTCCACCATGGTCGGCAGGTGGCTAATCGGCTGTGAGGTCACCCAACAATCCTCCAGCACATCAATGGACCGGCCATCACCAATAGCCCATCTGATCTTCGGAAGGACCAACATGGCTCTAGCACACATCTCCCTCCACACCAGTGAATGATGATGGGTCGCTCTCGCTCCAGGCAGCAGAACACCTTACTTGGCCCTCATCAATGAAGACCACATACTGTCGAGTTCCATCATAAATCTAGCAACATGGCGAGCCGCTAGGGCCTCTAGCCTCACCAACAGGGACTGCGTCCCCAAGCCTCCGAACCTGGTCAGCTGACACACCACCTCCCAACCCAATAGGTGGATACCGCCTTTGCCTCCACTCCTCCCCCAAATGAAGTTCCTAAAGAGCTGCTCGAGAGTCCTCAAGACCCCCACTAGAATGAGGGAGTTGGATAGCAAATAAATAGGGATTGAGGAAAGGACTGCCCGAACAAGGGTGATCCTACCCATCATCGACAGTGAATGCATCTGTCATCCCTCAAACCTGTACCTGATGCTAAGCTCCAGAGAAGAACAGTCTGTACTACGCAGTCGCCGACCAAAGATTAGAACCCCCAAGTATATCAAAGTGCCCTCCTGCTCGCCGTCTACCCCCAAAATCTCCAAAATAGAGTGCCTCATCGCCTGTCTAGTCTTCAGACTGAAACAAATTGCTGACTTTGACAAATTAACCCTCTGTCGTGACACTGCACAATAGTCACGAAGAATCCTGCCGGTGACCCTAGCATCCTGCCGAAACGATCGGGCTAGCAATAAGCAGTCATCCGCGAAAAGCAAATGAGAGATCGGAGTAACCCCCACCACTGGCCTGTAAGCCTCCAACTTCTGAGTGAGTACCACCTGTCGTAGAGCTATAGACAAAGTATCTGCACAAATAATAAATAGCAAAGGGGATAGGGGACATCCCTGTCGCAACCCTCCAGAAGACTCAAAGAAACCAGATCGTATGCCATTCACTAGGATGGCAAAAGAGGAGACCCTAACACAGCCCATCACCCACCAAATCCATGTCTCATGAAAGCCAAACCCCTGCAAAGACTGCTGCACAAAATCCTCTGTTGTAGGCCCTCTCCATATTTAACTTGATCCTCATCAAGCTCCTCCTCATCGGGGCTCTGCCCAAGTCAAACATGAACTTCTGGGCTATAAGTACATTATCAGGAATGCTCCACCCTCCTATAAAAGCTCCCTGCTCCGAACTGATCAGCCTCGAAAGAATATCCCTCAATCTAGTGGCAAATATCTTCATCGTGGCCTTGTACAAGGTGGTACACAGGCTAATCGATCGGAAATGACCCGGTTCAGTAGCATCCTGCCGCTTCGATATCAAAGTAATAAAGGTCCTCTGCCAATCTGACGACATCACTGCTGTTTTGAAAAACTACTGAATAGCTGTCGTCACATCCTGTCCTACTATCATCCAATACCTTCGAAAAAACATCGGTGGAAAGCCATCCAGTCCAGAAGCCTTGTACCCCCTGAGGGACCACACCGCCTTCCTAATCTTTCTCTCCGATACCGGACCGATCAGTGCCGCAGTCTCCTCCTCTAACACCCTAGCCACAGGTCTCGGCATCTCTGCCCAGCTCCCATCCCCTAACTGCTCCATCCACCTCGCCCTGAAGAAGCTCTCCACAATCCTCTGAATCATGACGGGGTCCTCCAACAACTGCCCATCCTCTTCCTTGATGACTCTGATCCTATTCTGGTGCCTCCTGATCACTACCATCCGATGAAAAAATCTGGTGTTCCGATCTCCCTCCGAAATCCACTGGACCCTCGACTTCTGTCTCTACAATGTCTCCTGCTGTCTAAGAAGAGAGTCATGCAATGCTAAATACGATGTGAGCACCCCCACCTCCTCATCCGATAGTCCTCCCCTCTGTGCCTCCTGAGATTGTAACCTAGCACTGGCCTCCTCTACCTCCTCTGTCCTCCTAAAAATGTTCCCCACTTTCTTATGGTTCCACCTCCGCAGCCACCTCTTCATCAGCTCTAGCCTACGAGAAACCCGGTACATCATATCACCCCTAGCCGAGGCACTCCAAGTCTCCCTCACCATCTCCTAGGATCATGGATAGCATAACCAAAACTTCTCAAATCTGAAGGGGGCAAGAATTGGGATATGTGCATCAGTACACAGCAACAGAGGGCTATGGTCCAACGCAATCCTGGGCAGGTGTCTGATGTGATGATCTGGAAAGCACTGAACCCACCCAGTTGTAGCACAAGCTCTATCTAGTCTCTCCCAAACTTGGGCCCATCCTTGTTGATTATTGCACCAAGTGAACCTAGGGCCCGCAAACCCCAAATCTATCAATCTATTGGAAGTAAGAAAGTCCTGGAATTCCTTGATCTTTCTTTTGTAAGAGAACGGCTTCTCCCCCATCTTCTCCTGGGGATCCACAATACAATTGAAATCACTTGTTATTAATATGGGGTAACCCTGACCGATCAGCTGAGAAGCCTCCTCCCACAAGATTCTCCTTTTCCTATAGTCAGTGCTAGCATGCATAGCTGAGAGGACCCACGGGCTCCTATTCCCCTCTGAGATCACCATAATTACCTAGATTGCAAACATGAAAGATGTCCACTCTACATCGACCCTAACCCCAAGTTACAATAATACCTCCCGACAGTCCTTGAGATTCCACAGCATAGAAATCCCATGACCTCGGTATCGCCCTCCTAGCCTTCTGAAGGCTGCTCCCTAAAAGCCGAGTTTCAAATAGGACACAAATGTTAAGGTTGTGCTGGTGCACCAACCTACGAAAAGCTAGGGCAAAAGAGGGTTTCACCACGCCATGGCAATTCCATAACAGAAGCTTCATAAATCACCCTAAGAGTCAGCACGGCCCATATCACCGGAGCTGTTGCTGCCACCTACCTCCACATCCATACCCCCTTCACAAACTGGAAGACCCTTGTTCACACCCACTATTGACTCCTTTAACTGAAGAAAGATTTGGACATGGTTCCCCCCACTGCTGTCCTGTGCCAAATGGCACACTGTGTTCATAGACCCAGTGCCTTGAGTTCTTGGATCCCCCTGCATCCCCACCTTCTCAGGTTCCCTTCCACCGCAGCTTGAGACCCCAAGCTTGGCCTTCCCCTGATTCAGCACATCCTTGAATTGGTCCCTACCATGCTCCCGTGCCATATGGCACGCACTGTGCATAGAAACTGCCCCCATGCTGGCTACAGCCTCTGCCACCGCTCTGGATTCAAGGTCATCAGCCTCTGCCACCATCGACCCTGGTCCGGCACCGGACAACCCCACCGCCCCTATCTCGGACAAGCCGGCTGCCACAGAGAAAGCTCGAGCCAAACGCCTCCCTGACGTCTTCGCCTCCCCCGACTGCCGCGATTCAATACCACCTCCCCTGCGCACCTGCTCCATCCGGGGAGGCCGGCCGCACGCCGCCGCAAGGGGCGGGGGAGGGTGACTCTTGAACCTCCGGCGGACGCTGACCACCTGCCGCCCTGGCTTCACCGAAGAGAGCATCGTCCCTCCCTTGGGGTTGGACGGGCCTCCCACAAGCTGGCCCGCTGCCTTAGGTGGGCTCCAAGCTCGTTTCAACGGGCTCGGGCCCGGCCTGTCCGGAAGAGGCCCTTTGCTCGAGCTGGGCCTCATTTTAGCCCGGCCCTGACTGAAGTTCGCCCGACTTGGCTCGGGCCTATCACCCAACTCGGTGCCCGATCCGGACCCGGGAGCGAGTTAACTCGGACCGCCTGCGGATATGCCTACTCCTGCTGCCGAGACGTCCTTCTTCGGCATCCGCCGACAATCCACCTTGGTTAGCTTCTGCCATCCCTCAAGGTCTGCCGGGGAGGTCGAGGAAGTCGACTTATCTCCCGTCGCACTTGGGTCGGAAGATGGAGATATGGGCACTGAGTTCTTCCTTGCCCCGGACTTGTTCACCTCCTTCCTCCGATTTTCCGTCATCATCGCCCGCCGAAGCCCGATCCAGTTGGTCACTATCCACGGACCATAAGCCCCCTATTCCACCCACCCCGGGCCCATCTCCCTCCTTAGAGGCCTCCGCGGCCTCCTTCTCAGCCGCCGCCTTCCCCATGCCGCAGGTCTCCGCCGCTTGTTCCATTCCCACCATCGTCGGAAGCGTGAATACACACTCCGCCTCCGGGCGACCAATCCGCCCACATTTGGAGCATGGAGCTGGCAGGTTTTCATAGATGAAACCTTGCCAGAACTTCACCTCAACTCCCGCCGATCTCCCCATCACAAAAGTCCCCGGCGTGAGCGGAACAGAGCCATCCAACTCGATCTTCACCCGGACGAATCCATACTGTCTGCCCTTCTCTGTGAAGCCATCCAACGCTAAAGGGTTACCCGCCCTCGCCTTAATTCGAAGGATGGTTTCCTTCCTCGAATAGTCCAATGGCAATCTGGGCAGACGAAGCCAGAAAACCACCCGCTCAACTCTGCCGGCTCCCGGGATGAAGTTGGGCCGCCACCGGTCCATGGCCAACATCTGACCAGCCACCATCCAGGGACCATTCTGCAGAGCGGCCTCCCTATCCACTTCATTGGCGAAACGAACGACGATGAAGCCATCTGCCAGTGGGAAGCATTCGACCTTGTACTCTAGCCGCCCCACCTGCCGTACTTCCCTCGCCACCCAATCCACCTGAACGCTTCTCCCCAGACTCCTCACCAAGACCGTAGTGCTCCTCCATTCCGAGCGTACAGCCTCTAGCTCCTCCTCTAGCACCTCCACCACCTCCGTGAATCGATTCTGCATCACTTCCAATTCGTGAGGGGAAATGCGATGCCTTGTCCACTCCAGTTGCCTCGGCACACCCCTCGCCACCTCCACCCACGTAGGGCCCTTCGCCACAGTCTTTGGGGTAGTTGAACTCAGCCCTCTAGCCTTCCCCGACACCGGCATCTCTGGCGGCCCAGCTCCAGGTTCACCCATGGCACTCACCCAGCAACTATTTGACAGAATTCCCCCCATAATCATAGCCTTCAACATCACACTAGCCATAGCTTGAAACCTTGAAGCACCTCGACATAATCGGATATTATGATATTTTTTTCAAAAAGGCGATATAAATTACAAGGATCTAAGCCTACACGGTTAGTCATTGACCACTGGCCTTTGCCTCAAGAGAGATATTATAGCTATTTTCTTGTGAGAGATGGTCTGTTCTAGCGCACCAATTTCCATAAAAAAAAGATTGTAGCACACCACTTGGCAAAATGTTATATAGTCGATGCATTGCATATAATTAATTGAAGAGAACGGAGTATTCAATGAAAGTGGTATAAAAAATCGACGGCAATATTTTAGAATGCATGTAAAATTCCCATGATTATTTCGAAAGAACGATGCATAATGGAAGACTTGGCCGGTAATTTGATCGAGCAACAAAGTCTATCCTAATCGGGCATCCCCTCCCCCATTTATCAACATGAAAAATAGTAAAATACGACCCTTTTTTCCATTTAGGCGCCGACATCGAATCATGTTACACAGCAATGTAGATTGCAATTCCATAGCATCTCAAAGAATTTTTTTGCACATCGACTAGATTTAGTGATTTGGTGCTCCATCTTGGTAGAAGCCAGCTTTTGAATGAGAGAGAGAGGGAGACACTTATAGGGATTAGGGAATCGACTGCATGCACATTCTAGCCTTCTAACCGATGGCAAGTAATCTCGTCACGCAACATGCCTACATTCAGAACCCCAATTGCTGGCACGTGCATCTCACATGTCCAATACTTGTTTTTCTCAGCGCGGCAGGCGACCTGATCTGATCCTGTCGCGCTGCATTCGCAATGGCGTTGGAGCTCCTCGCCAGGGGGGCGGTCCACGCCCCACTCCTACGCGCCGGTCGCTTTGGCGCGTCTCGAGGCTCGCCGGCGAACCGGCCGGTCCGGCTTTTCGTTCTGCCGCTGACCGGACCATCGGGGCGCGCCTACGAACGGCGATCTGCCGCCGCCGTCCGGTGCGGGGAGAACCCCGGGCGGGTGCTGAAGACGTGCAAGAATTGCAAGACTCAGTTCGATCCCTCCCTCAACCATCCCACAGCCTGCAGCTTCCACACCGCGCATTTCGGCGGTCAGTCTCAATTCCTCCAATCTTCATTTTCTTTTCTCCCTTTCCTTTCCCTCTATTTAATTTATATGGATTTAGATTAAGATGATCCATATGTTTTCTTGTTAGCGAGTGGAAAGCAAGCAATAGAAAAGGAGGAAAACGCGCCGCCTATTCACGCCTCTTGTGTCGTCTTGTTTATGTGATGCTGAATTGAATACTTAAAAATATGGGAATTGATGCTTGAGTTGTTGTGGTTTTCTTTTTATTGTGCCTGGCATTGTAGAGCAAGAAATGCATCAAACTTTTAAGGGGCCAAGTTATAGTCTTTTAGGCAATAAAATGTTTCTAATGGTGAAGCAAGAGATTTGGATTTCTTAGAAGGGAGTAATCCTCACAATCCAATTAATGCATGGTCGTCGACTTTTTTCAGTGTTTATATTTGTTCTATGGTGAGGTGGTGCTTCAACCAATGATTTTTATCAATGATGCAGATTGTGATACATTGGACAGTTGGGCATAAATTTGCCTCAAAAGTCTATGGACTTGTACTATATTACCCACATAACACCAAGAACACGATCGAGATTATAGTGTTAGAAACTATTCTTAATCCAACAGGAAAGGGAAAAAGGATTGCCTGAAGGCATGACGCCATGATATATCTTGTTTCTGCCTGGACCACAAAATCCTCCCAATAGGAATCATGTCTCCATCTTGGATGACAGTTGATGCGTTTATATACTTCTACCAGACGAGTGGAACCAGGTGCCATAAATTTATTTATACTTATCATTCCCCTTCTATAGTGTGGAGAGGAAGAGAATAGAAACTCTCTTGTAACTGAACACCTCATTGTCTTTGGTTGCTGCATGTAAAATGTGGTGGAGAGAATTGAAACCGTGATTTTGAAATCCAAAAGTATGGGCCAGGTATAAACTGATTTGGAGTGGAGGCACAAGTTGCCCTAAGGCTTGGTGTGTCAGAATCATGGAGTTTAACAAGAAAGAGATAGCATATATATTTTTTTATAATATCCTTTTAACTTTTACTCTTTTTTCCTTGTTTTTGTAGGAGTTATCATCGTAGGCCAAGTGCTATGTGGTGATTAACTTGTCACAAGCAGATATCTAGAGGAGCAGGATGTTTTTCATTGCTTTATTTTCCAATAGTCATGGAACGCAAGAGCCATCCCTGAAATCAATTGAATTCAGTTGCTTGAAAATCAATTAGTTTATATGTTTGCTCATTTTATTCTCTCCTTTAGAAACTTGGTTTATCATAGCATGGGACAAATTTTGAATTGAATTGAGCAACAAAACAGTTAAGTGTAACTAAGTTTAGATCTTGTCGTACTTTTGGTTGTTCGAGAACTTGGGTTCAGCTATTCCCACCACATTGTACATGCAATAACAAAATGAGATGTTTATTTACAGGAGAGTTCCCATTCACTACTCTCCACTTTTCCATTATGAGAAAAAAGAATGAGTGACTCTAGAGCTCTCAGTCCACTTCTTGTGTGCTAGAAGTCTGTAGATCCTTAACGTGCTATCCATGATAAAGTAGGAAAACAATAAGCTCTTTCTGTTGGGAAAAGGAGATCAAATCCCAATTTTGTCCGAGATTGAAATGCAAACAAGATCAAGGCATCATGTCTTCAAGTAATTTGTTTCTTTCCCTGTTGGATTAAGGATGTTCTGCCAACATTTATTGTCAAAGGGATTTCATATGACAGCATTCCAGTCAAAAGGCCTTCTATATCATGCAGATATATGAGGACCATAGCCAAACTTTTAGTTAGATTTATAGCTAGCCTAGTATCTGTGTTATGGCAATCCAAAACATCATTATCCTGTTATCAAGGGGATGATATTTGGCTGTATATGCATTTATTTAATGGAAAAAGTGTATCATGCTTGTTTGATTTTGATCCCAATAATTTTTTTTTAAAATATTTTAATGCACTGTCATCTGAGAAAAGTATTGTCAGCTTAGTTAGGAGAGTTTTGTGCCACTTGCTTAAGGGCCAAGAGGGAATGGTTGATGAGGAGCTATGAATTTCTTAAATATAATATATTGACTATGCCATTCATTTCTTTCAAGGATGATCTAAATAAACTTCGAGTGTTATGTTCCTTCTGATTTAGTTGCATGAGTAACCAAATTGATGGTTGATTATGACTTAAATTCATTCATTGGTTTCGATGGATCTAGAACAAAGTCATTCCATGTTGCAACTATAAATTGCCTCATCTTGAGATACAAAAGAATAAATTGAATAACTATGCTAAAAAATTGGATGTTTGACTTGGTGTTTTGAAGGTCAGGTAAAGTTGGCATTTGTGATCTTCTTATTCAATGTGTGGTTTTCTTGCTCCATATTTTATGAGATCATATCTAAGAAATTATTTTAGGTTCATGAGGCCGGACAATTTGGGGCGATGTAGGGGGTGATTCAATATACGAGTGGCATGGATATACAACAATCAGATTGTAACAACTAGTCTGCTTGTGATTAATCTATAATGAGAAACTAGTCTTGAAATGTCACGTTACCCGTCTTGAAAAGTTTAGTATATTTATCCTTTCTGCATCCAAACACGAGACAGAATTTCTGAGCTTTAGGATTTTCCAATCCTGGGATATCAGGTTTCATCCCATGGAACCAAAACCTAGATCCAATCCCATGGGTCAGGTAAGCCAGGTGTCCAACCGGTCTCATAGAAGGGAAGTGAAGCTAGCAGGGTTTTTAATGGGCCCAGTAAGCCTAAGCCCATTTCAGCCACTGATTTAGAATTTAGGCCAAGCTCGATCCTGGCCCGAATGAGGCCCCGGGTTGACCTGATGATAGGCATTTTGTTCAGCTGGCTAGGTTGAATTTGAGCCCTATTCTTCTTTCTCAAAATGTAAATCCAAGCTTAGCTTGAAAAAAAATTGGGCTTCCTATTTTCAGGCCTCGTCAAGTTTTAATAGGAATATATCATATGCTGTCCGTTCTCATCCTTTGTATTCATTGCCTTGACATGCCTATATTTTTATTCTTCTCTTTGTTTGTCTTGATAAATTAGAGAAAGCCCGTTTTCAAGGTTGTTACAGTGTCTGAGGATGTAGGCAATTATCTTGCACATCTGAGATAGCATGCGGGCATGGATTGCTGAGTTGGATTTATAACAACCGTTTGAGGATTTGCATGTTATCAAGAATTCTTACCTCATAGGATTCCCCCAGAAGAAACTTATTTCTACAATAAAGGATTAAACCTCTCGATAAGAATCTAATATATGCTCCTCTCTTTTTGGTATATCATTGCGATGAGACATTTTTTATATAATTTCTTTTAGATGAAATCAGTAGATATCTCTGTTACTGAATCCTCGCTATTCCTTTTTGCATATTATTGAATCTAAAACCATATCCATGTCAGGTTATGGTCCTATCTAGCATGTCCTTACCTATGCAACAATGGCAAATTCATTACTGATGCAGAGATTGCAGTTGCTGTTATCCAATCTATGATCAGAATTAGAACCTCATGGCTCCAGTATCTTGTTACCTATTTCCTTTCTGCTTTCTGAAAAGGTCTCCTGGTGTTTGTGTGAATTGGAATTGCTCTTACCATCTGACACTTGGTTTTGCTACTGCTGAACCATGTAAGTTACCTACAGAACACTTAAATTATATTATTTTTTGGGGCACTAGGTGAAACAAAGAGAAAATTTGAAAGTGTCTACACGGGAGGGACCCTGAACACTCCAGACTCGGGCAAAGTTTTCCAGTACTGGCATTGTTGCGGCTCTGAAGATCCATTTGATGCTGGTTGCACTGCTGCTCCTCACTGTTCATATGATGACTGATCAGCATGGTAAACTTCTAGGTTTTCACAACAACTCTACCTTCAAAGAGATTCATGTTTTCATTTTGACTAGTAATTCTGGGATAAGGATATTGGTGTCTGTCTCTGCATCCAGAGAGCAGAATTAAGAAATGGAGCCAATGAAGCTCCCATGCAAATGGTATGGCAATGATCCATCTTTTTGCTCGATTTATTGCAGATTTCTTCTAATATCTTGTATTTTATATGTTAACTAAATAATGTTTCAGCTATAGAACAAGATCTTAATAGATTGATTTGCTGGTTTGGATTCCATCATGTACCAAATATAGATTTATTTGCTACTCTTTCCTTGACCCTGTAATATATCTAGTTCCTCAACAAGCCTCTAGACTAGCAACTAAATTCCTGCTATTATCTATCCACTTCTTCAACAACACTCCTAAATTGATATGTTATACCTTCATCAGTTCTGAATAAGCATACAATATGATGTCTATTATATTACTTTGGTGACTGAGAAGCTGAAGACTTGGATCGGCCACTTTATTTTCATTGTACGTAGGTGAAAAATTCAAGCAACATCTACAGACTTGGAGGGTTCTTGACTTCACAAAGCTGGAGTTTTAGACTAGAAGATGATTATTACCTGATCAGCATTAAACAAGCAATGTTTTGCGCATTAGGTGTTTGGGGAAGAAAAGTGCAGGAGGATGAACTTGCAGCCGTAGACACCATAGAGGAGAAAGAAAGGGTTTGAGGATTACAGGAAGCAGCAAAAAAAAAAAGAAGAAGAAAAATGGCACAGGAAAATTCGCCAGCTTAAAAAAACCCAGATACCATATACCAAAGAAATTAAAAAAAATCTCTATCAGCACATTATGTGTGTTATAGGTGGTTGCATAGTATGTGGTATCAGATGAAAATGGAAAGCAACTCTCAGCATATCACTTAATCTGTAACTCTGTGAACTGGTCCTTGGCTCATCCTTGAGCTTTATGTCGATCAGCTGATCCTTGAGTTCAAGCTGCATGTCTACAAGGGACCACCAATTGTTATCAAATGCAGCTTAGGTCTCCTCGTTGGATGCAGTATTTGGTTCTATTATTAGCTCCGCAAATTTCTGCCCACTCCGAGTCGTGATGCAGATTGCATATATACCACTGTTGTTTGTATTTTCAACCACTTGGTTTATCAAAATTTTAATACCATAGATCCAAATGGGTATCTCCGAACTTATTTATCCTGCAATTGAAGATTGTTGAAGAAAACAATATACAGATCCTATTTGCGAAAAGATCTTCAAACACTTCAATTTAGCGAACAGAGATTTGAATTGTTTGCCTTTCACACATCCCATGATAGCCAATCTAATGAGCAACGAATGGAGAAAATGATGGCCAATCTTTTCAAGTGACAGCCAGTTAATATTGCATATCTGCATTGGAGTGGTGATTTTCGCTCTCTTAGAGACATTTTCACAGCAAGGCATCGGTAAAATGATGCTCCAGTACGAAGGTTTTCCCTTAACCCCGTTGGCATTGGGCTTTTATTTGCTCGTAATTGGAGTACTGTTGATTTCTACCATCCGTTGCAGATAAAAAGACAGACATGCGTGATAAGATTAGGGAGTCCTCAGGATGCCTTCCTCCGCCTAACTTTCCCCTCAGGCGACCAGAAAAAGGAAACCAGGATTTTTTTTTTTCCGGCAACGAAGAGGAAACCAGGCTTGACCCTGCACCTCATAAAGCATCCAATATGATCCAGAATTTGTGCACGGCTATTTCGACATTTGTTTGTCATGAGAAAAAACTGCTGTTCCACAACCCACGGAACAAAAGCTAGTTTAATAGCATCGCAGAAGCTAGTTTTCCATGTAAAAAGCATTCACTACCAAAAATTTCAAAGATTTAAAAGGGATCAAAGATTCCAAAACAGCACCACCAAGTCATCAAAAAGATGAGAATATCCTTCCATTCAAAGGTCACCTATAGCAAAACTATGAAATAACTTTCAATGCCAATAGCAAAATATTTGATTGCCAAACATGTGCCTTGCAAATTCAAAACTAGATGGGAAATAGATACCACAAGTTCGTTTGGTTAAATTAACAGACTGGTTCAAAAAAGAGACTTGTAGCTAGGTCCTTAGCTCTAAATTCTAATAGCGACTAACTTCCCAGACTCTGATGGTACCATCAGTGTAACCAGTAAACAGGGTGCTTCCATCAGCGCTCCAACTCAAGCTTGTACAGTATAGCATCTGCAATAGTAGTCACGGAGGAAAAAAGTTAGAAAGCATTCTTCCGTCCATTTACCAGATGTCAATAACATCGATATGTCTTAAAATAAAATAGATACATCCATCAAAGAGAAATCTTATATGACGACTAATTAATGAGCCTTTTGCATTGCAGGCATCACATAGGAGAGACTGGCGTTGTGGAAAACCTTGATAATTATATGATGAAACCTTGACTTGAGAAATAAAAGAATGTCTTCAACTTTTTACCATTTGCAAGGCAAATGGTTGCCAATCTCAGCAAAAAGAAAAGGAAAAAGGAAGAAAAAAATTCGAAGTCATGGAAAAAAGATAGTTTCAGACCCATTCAGCATGCCTGACCACAAGAAAAGATCCTATATAGATGAATTGCAAAATATGCAGAAAAGCATTGCCAGAAAACACAAATACATGCGGTAGAGTATAATTTTATATCAGGAGAATCTACAACTACTACCGTAGGCGAGAATACATACAGAGACACCAAATATAACTTACAAGAGAGCGCTCAAAACAACATAATTCTCAGTGAAAATTTTATACAACAGGCATATTAAATTTGGATCTCGCATGTCCCAAAAATAATTATCAGCAACAACTTACAAAACTATAGAGACACACGTTGCATTCAACAAGCATAAAATATGCACTCCATTAATTTCTATTTATTGTAGATAGTGCTGAGAGGCTCCCAATAACCAACATGCCGAGGTTTCTAGAAAAAATACTCAAAAGTGCAAAACAGGAATGGAAACACAGGGTTTAAATGGTCATTCAAGACAACTAAAATTATAAGAAACTCATTCACAAACATGTGCATACCTGTGTAGATATTGCCATGGAGGGAGGGATAGCAATTGAGCAAATGCTTCTCAATCTAGAAAATAATTTAGAGATGAATGTTCTAGTATCCTCACATTCAAAAAAACTGGGGTTGTAATGAAACCAGCTAGGACTCAAAAGAAGCTTGAGCCAAATACTAACATTATACTGGCTTATTTGTCGGAGGCAAGATGCAGGAACTCACAATGATAGGACGCAGATTTATAATCTTTACAAAGTTAAGAAATTATGTTTAATAACTGTTAAGAAATGTCCGGAGATCTTAAATATGTAAATTCATGAAAAGCTTTTAGACAATTCATCTGCAGTCGCATATATGTTATTGATGAGAATGCCTTTTGTTCCTGGAATTTTATTTCACAAGTGGACTACCCTCCTGCCAGACTTTTAGGGTCCCAACACCACTGGTAGATATGTTGGAGAGGAGAGAAGAGTTTTTTTTCTTTTTCATTTTTTTGTGGGGCAGGGGCGGGGGTGGGGGTGTTGGGCTGCAGTGACTGGCTCTATTTTGGAGTCTGGACTGAAGCATTGGGCAAAAAAGGGGCATACCCTGCACCAATAAGGGGAAAGAACAGAATAGGAAGGGGGGATGCCATCTGTAGCTCCACATTTACAGCATAAGTTTTTAAAAAGCATGCACGGCTTGCCACATTTCCTTAATCATGTTCATAGCACATGTCCAGTTAGAGTATATTTGGAGACAGTATAATGCAATTAAAAAAAACTGGTGCCTTAAAAATAATTGCTTCTGGAAAAATATGGAACAATTCAAGTACAAAGATAACTATATTAAACGATCAAGTTTCAAGAATGCGTTGAATTTGTTCCATACTCCCGAGTCCCAAAAATTGTTCACTAGCATAAAACAGATTTCCAAGTCCCAATTGCCTGAGCTTTTATGATGGCCATATATACAACAGGAACACTTGACAGAGAGAGCTAGCTATAGTTTGTATTTACTACCAATATTATCATTATATTTTGTAATGCATTAAATTGTAGGTTCAACCTCCATAAATATCATATTTGATGTTAGCCTGATCCTCGGGAAGGATGAGGATATCAGACCCCATGTTTACATGTCAGTGCTCTGATTTTCATTACCAAATCTCTGAACCTAAATCTCCAATCAATTTGCCTCCTGCCTATCCTACCTATATGCCCAGTGCTAAGTAGGGCAACTCTACATAATTTACAATGCTTGCCTACACCCCATACTTTCCTACCAAGGAACAACAGTTTAAGTATCTTCCTGAAGGCCCACTCAACTTTTCTTTTTAATTTTTAGTGCTTGACCCATCATTTCATAAGCCAAAATGGGCTTCGATGAACATGAGACTGCAGCTACTACTAGTTATCCTTTAACAAGATTTTACAATGCAGTGAAAAATATAATTCAATAATGCTCACCACCAGTTTTCTCAAAAAATAATACTCACCACCTATAACTAATAATAGCCTCAATCATATTTACAATACTAAGATTCAATATCCAGATGATCAATCCAAGAATTCCATTTTTTGGCAAAAACAGCAAATATGGCATAAATACTAAGAATAGGAAAAAGTTTTTTTTGTTTTGGGGGGTGGTGGTGGTGGCAAAGATGAATAAAGTTAAAAGACAACAAAAGTACATCTTTAAATGAAGGTTAGCCAAATAATTTCTAGACTAGTCATAATGGCTTTTCATGCACTGTAATAAAGCTGATCTAGAGAAAAGGAACAAGAAGTTGAGTCTTGAATAGTAAAAGTTCAAGCACAATTTTAATAACAATGATCTTTCTTTTGCAAAGCAATTGATCAATAGATGCATGTCTATAATAAGGTTGACTAGAGGTTTTCTTAGACCATGACCATATATCAGTGACATCTTGCTCAAAATGTAGAATTACTGAAGAACTTTGTTGTATGCCAATGCTACTTCAGAATTAAATTATTTTGTGAAGGCAAATGTTTAAAAAATTTCCTTTTTATATATACAATCAATACCATGAAAATGAACATATAATTCCAATTTCTAGTGTGTTGATTTTACTAGTCTAACTTCACAATTGGCTCCTATTGAAGGCCAAACCCTCCAGATAAAAAAGCTCCTTCAGATGCTTCTAATTGTGCCAATATCCAATCTTATTTTCATCTCTAGGCTCTAACTTGCCTCTTTTTCAATACTTCACCTACATATGAAATCCCTTAGACACCAAACGCTACCTAGCTCTACATTATTGAACATGATGAATCATTTACCATTAACTAGATAGAGGGAGGGAGGGGGGGCGGCGGGGAGGGGGAGGGCGGGAGCAAGTTTCCATCATACACTCTTGGTGTTGTGAAGCTTACTCTGCAATAATCCAATTTATCAATTCTTCCTCATTCTATAACGAAACAAAAAATACCCTTGATCTCATATAATGCTCTTGATCCCTTCTGACAACCATAAACTCTACCCAGCCTAAGACCTGTTTAATAAAATGTTTATTTAGTTTCAAAGTTTTTATTAATATATGAACATCTCAACCTCACCCACACAGTTGTAGTCCTCTTGGAGACACGATCATCTATTATTCCACCAATGCATAGAATAAATCCAAAACAGCACAAAAAAATATGCTTTAAATTCTCTTATCCCTCAGTTAAATTAATTTTCAAACTTTTCTCCAATGTATTTCCCATTCCAATTTTGTGTCCTTCCCTCTCCTCAACGTTATAAACCATTAAAAAGTGGCATACAACAAGGGATTAAAGAAGCATAAGAAACATCATATGCCTAATATTGTACTAAGAAGGCCTACTTCTACAAAACAGACAACATAAATAGGAACTTGAACTTTAAGAACAATCATGTATTTATGTGTGTGATTACATGCATATTGTCACCAAACCATGCCCAAAATAAATACAACAGAAACATCAGCGGGGTCAAGTGATTACGATATCTGATCCTTTACTTGAAAAGACACTGAGAATACAAATGGCATTCATAATTCTAGCAAACTTTTCTTGGTAAAAGCACTGAAAGGACTGATACTATCTTCTAACAATTTTGTATGTCATGATCAATAAAAGTCAACAAAGCATGTTTTGTGTACAGTGACAAGCAATCATCCATTAAATATTAATCGATATTGGAGGCACTCAGGAGCTCCAAAGAATAGGTAAAAACAGAATTATGCAAGATATAGTACACCAAGATCTATAATCCAACTTATCATATAATATTAGGCACCATATGACATAAAAACAATACAAAATAACCTAAGTATGACCCCAATTAAAAGATAAAGCAGATGATCATACAAGCAAATAAACCAAAATAATAAGCTAAAAAAGTGGAGATATTTTCATATAAAATGTTCAGTTTCAGATATTTTCTCATGATTGCCAAACTTTAAAATCATCAGTCCAATCAATAGTGCAATTCAGACAAGCATGCATTTGAGGGAAAAAAAGTGGAGTAACCTTACAAGCACCAAGAACACCATGTTTCTAGCGACCAGTAAAGGAACATGAAAGGCATTGAACATTCCAAGTCCACAAATCCTACATTCTTATTACAATCCAGGACCTCATCCAAAAAGGCTAGCCAAAAAGAATTATTTGGATTACTTGATCTTGCATAAGTACCCAAAATCCATCCAGCAAATAACGGATGTCGGATTAAACACACGCCCATGACGAATCCTCACATACTCACTCCGTTCAAGCCCTAATGTCCTTGTCAGGCTAATCACAAGCAAATTCATTCAAATCTAATCACAAGTACCACGATTGGCCCATAGTCAGCCCTCATAAATCTATGCTGGAATGTCTCCTAATCCATATAGGTTATGGGACGCGTCTGTTTTGATACCATTTGTCACAACCCAGAACCTCACCGAAAATGGCTAGTCGGAAAGCATTATTTAGGTTATATAAATACCCAAGATCTACCCAGCGAATAACCTATATGGGACTAAACACAGCGGCGCGCAGGTCCTCACACTTCTATATCCAAAATTGGAGGAAAAAACATGATACTGATTGTAAAACTCTCTCTGGTCTAACATGCATGAAATGACAGCATTTGCAAATTCACAACAGACCTTCCAGAAGCTTAAGACCTCTCAACGTCACAAATCAAGAAGGCAAAGAGCAAACATTATAAAATAGACTGCATCGTACTATTTAAAGTGCATGCTTTATGGGGCTGACTGCTCAAGTTGATATGATGCAATCAAACAGTTCTACTTTGATAAATAGGCAAGGAAAAATTCATTCCATCTTCACAGTGATCCACCAGTCTAGACTACTTGATTTAACTTGGCAATTCTCACTCGCGTATGATTAACAATCATCAACTCGCCGACACATGCATTGTTTATGCCCTGTACAAGTAGTTCATTAACTCACGGTCCTCGCTTCAGATCTACACAGACTCCATCCACATGAATCTACTAAATCATAAGATTCAAAGAAATGCAAAAAAAAAAAGATAATGGAAAAAATTCAAATCTTTCTTATTGCAGAGAATATAAGGTCCTGATCAGGAAAAGCCCAGCAATATGTAAATAAATAGTAAAAACACCTAGATACGTCGCACAGAGAAATTCCCAAAGCCATATCATTTCAGATTATACTAATCAACATGCAAGGCAGAAAAATCTAATCTTTCATTGACCTATGAATCTCCAAACATGTCAGGGAAGACCCAAAAGCAGCAATTTCCGTGTAAATAAAAAATTTAGAAAAGCAGTCATATACCTGGTTCTTGCTGGTGGGCGTTTCGGGCTTGAGATCCTGCACAATGGACTTGTTCTCGAGATCCCAGATCTTGACGCTGTCCTGGGTGGCGGCGCAGAGCCAGTACCTGTTCGGGCTGAAGCACAGCGCGTGAATGATTGCCCCGGCATCGAGCGAGTAGAGCCGCTTCCCCTCAGCGAGGTCCCAGAGCAGGGTGATACCGTCTTTCCCACCGCTGGCGCAGAGGGACCCGTCGGGGCTGACGGCGACAGCGTTGACGTAGCCGCCGTGGCCGGCGAGGGTGCAGCGGAGCTTGCAGTTGGTGAGGTTCCAGACCTTGACGGTGCGGTCCCAGGAGCCGGAGACGATTATGGGCTGGAAGGCGTTGGGGCTGAATCGGACGCAGCTGACCCAGTTGGTGTGGCCGTCGGCGTCCTGGATGGTGTACTTGCACTCGCCGAGGGTGTTCCAGAGCTTGATGGTGCGGTCGCGGGAGGCGGAGACGATCTGGCGGTTGTCGACGGAAAAGGCGACGGAGAGGACGTCCTTGGTGTGGCCGACGAAGCGGCGGGTGGTGGCGCCTGTGTTGAGGTCCCAGAGGCGGAGCTCACCGTCCCAGGAGCCGGAGAGGGCGAACTGGCCGTCGGAGGAAAGGACCACGTCCTCCACGAAGTGGGAGTGTCCGGTGAGGCGGCGGCGGGGGACGCCGTAGGAGGAGGCGGCGGCACCCTCAGTGGAGAGGGGGGCGTCCTTGGTGAGGTGCCACACGAGGATGGACTTGTCCCGGGACGAGGAGACGATCATGTCGGAATTGTCGATCGGGGTGGCGATCCCCGTCACCACGTCGCTGTGGCCGCGCATCGTGCCGCGGAGGATAAGGGTGTCCGCCATCGCCGCCGGTCGAGGAGGTGGTCGTTCGCTCTTCGGGCGCGGCGGCTGCTAGGGTTTCGGAAAACGATAGGAAGGGGATTTGGACGGCTTATATAGGGGAAGGACTAGGGTTTTGGAGTTTGGGATCGAAGCGAGCTTGTGGCTTTTACATGGCTTTGGTGGAGAGAGCTTAAAGGGCCTTGCGAGGCATCAGTGACCGGTTCGCTATTCTCGGTCTCTTTAGTTACCGGCCCAAACTACGAATCTAAGCTCCAACTCAAACTTATTCTAAAGTATCTTGCATCTGACTAGAATTGGATCTCTTGAATTATATTAGATTTGTTTGGGGTTTTGAACTACGAAGTCTTATAAATTAGAATTCTAAACGTTTCTTGTAGAGTATTATTTTTTTATTCTATTTTGTTACACATGAATTTGCAACTTAAGCATGATATAATTGTCTAATATAATGTTCAATATGCAAAAAGCCAAATGTTGAGGGCACAAAAAAAATCAAAATATGTAAATATGAATGCAAGAAATGGCGTGAAAAATAAAGCAAACGAGATAGCGGGGGAATAGTTTTCAAGTTGGTGGACTATGAGATGAAATAGCTTCAAAATAGAACAAAAATACATTAGAAAAAGAAAGGTCAAGGAATAAACAAGAATAAAATTTTAAATTCTCAAGCATATAATATTTTGACATTTTGTTGTAATTATATATAAAGTACGTGAATAGGGAAAAATATTATCGTAACTCCACAATAAAATGAGTATGATATTTATTATATCAAAAATATGTGAATCAATACATAAAGAAAACGGCATGGTAACTTGTAAAAAGCAAAGAAAAAATAATAAAAGATGAAATACAAAACAAGCCAACGAAAAATATCAAAATAATTTATTTTTTAAAATTGAACTTTTATGCTTTCACTAACACTTGCGAGCGACATGAGGTGGAGCTTCTTTAACAAACAAGTATTGATGGATGATGCAAAAGTGGGTCTTTAAAATATTTTTGAGAGAAAATAAGGGAGTAAATAAATAACTAAAAACCTTTATTGACTTGAAAAGCGTAACTATATTTGATACACCGAAAAGACCCTATGTCATACCATACGACACGGTACTAGTGTATTACCGGTATGGGTTCCGTATCTAAACAGCAAATTTTACATTAGTTTACCATTCTCCGTCAATTTAGATGCCGTCCCAAACTACTATTTTAAGCTCCAGCTCAACTTATTCTAATGTATCTGGCATCTGGCTAGAATTGGATCTCCTGCGGCTTGAATTATATTAGATTTGTTTTAGATTTTGAACTATGAAGTCTTTTAACTTAGAATTCTAAATGTTTCAAGATATTTCCTATCCAATTTAGGGCATCTTAGATCATGCTGGATGCCGGTTAGGCCGTGGAAAAAAGAGAGTTACTTGCTTAACTAACCAAATACCAATCAAAAAGTGACGCGTAATTCTTCTATCGAAGGCTAAAAAAATTATTTAACTTGGATTATTCATTGAGAGAGAGAGAGAGAGAGAGAGAGAGAGAGAGAGAGAGAGAGAAATCAAATTAACGTTCCAAAAAATTCTTTGTCCATTGTTTATTTTTCCTACTACTTTATTCCATTAATGATGGGATCAGCAAACGAATAACTTGATTAACTCTGTTTCAAATGACAGGAAGGAAATAAACCCACTGTTAAAGAATATCTACCAGGAGGTGGACTGTATCTGACTTGCTGGACAAACACTAAACGAAGATCTCATAGTCCCATTCCTCTGGATTCGGGTCATATTTTGTTATCTGATACTGTGGTGTACAGTTTAGTTCTTTGGTACAAAAAAAAAAAACAAAAAAAAAGACCGAATCTAATGGCTGGCCATTTGATATCCAAGCAGTCTCGGCGGTGGAAGCTGGCGGCGGCAGCCTGAACTCACCGGAAGTTTTGGTTGGAAAAACCGACCCATCGGCCATCGCCTCTATCTCGTCGCCTCGCTTGCCGTTGTATCTTTTTCACCTTCCTTCGCGCCAAGAACCGTTGGATTGCACAATGATCGCTTCGAGATCTGTGCAGGCAGGTAATAGAAAGTTCAGAGTGCTTTGAGATCTATGTTAGGCGAGATCGAACGGTGGATGTATCGAAAGAAGATCAATCATTCTTTCGTGCTAAAGATACAACCTGAACCCCTTATGCGAAGGACCCGGCGCTGGGGTTTCGAACGAAAGAATAAAAAAAAGTCCCCCGTTTCCTAAAGGGGTTATCCTCGAACCCAAGGCTCTCCCTTTGTCCCCGCTTCCCGAAGCCGCCCAAGGCTTCGGAATCGAGGAGAGAGTTCCCCCTTTTCTCCTTCCCACTTTTTCTATCCCTCAACCCCCGAGAAATCGTTTCTTTAGCGTTGGGCGAATTCCATAGAATTCCAGAGTTTTGCAGTCCGCTGGGTTTGTTTTGATTGGTTTTCGACTATGTTCGCTGGAAGTTTGGATTTAGACATGGTTTTCTTGGTTTCTTGATGACAAGCCATGATTTCTTTGAGGTGATTATTCTTTCCCCGTCTTCATATCTCTTCATCTTTTGGTTTCAATCAACGATAGCCGCTGGATTAGCTTCTTCTATTGTTGATTAATATATTTTATTGATTTTTGAAGCAGGGGTTTTTGGAGTAGGCATAGGAGGAAAGTGCTTGTTGCTCTTGGAGTATTTGGAAGTGGTTATGTTATTTATAAGCTTCATGATGCTCACAGAAGAAGAATCTCTGATTTGGAGAGGCAGCTGGAAGGCGAGCGACAAGTTGAGGAACTCGTTAAAGCCCAGTATGGCTTATTTTTATACCAAAAATTTCATTGTTCAATTATTATTAAAGTACCCAAATATCAAAATCCAATTTTTCTTTCATTTGATTGGTAGATTGCAGACGCATTTTGAAAACATACAAAGAATTTCAGATACGACGACATTGCCATCTGCTATGCACTATTTGCGGTCTCGGATATTGGAGGAGTTGGATCTTTCTCATTTGACCGATAAGCTAATGCAAGGGAAGGGACAATCCAATCCTCTTACATTCGAGGAGAAGCTCGAGCTGTGGGAAAGGCTTAAAATTCTAAGTATGCCATCATTTTATACTTACATTTGCTGGTGATATTAATTGTTTTATGTTTCATTAAACTATGGTGATTTTTTGCTTTCTGTAAATTAGCATATAGCATTGAGCTGGGATCTGCTTTCCTTGTTCTATTTTCATCTTTGGTCACATTTTAAGGGATAAAGTAGGATGTTGGTGCTTTTGTTTGCAAAGAATGATATTTTCTGCTGATTTTGTTTGTCATGAATTTTGCCTTTTCAGGTTTCACGAGAATAGCTTCCTCATTGTGGTCAATGACAATGCTTTGCCTGTATGCTAGGGTTCAGGTCAATATCTTAGGGAGGCATCTCTACCTAGAAATTGTGCGTGGTTCGGAAAGCTCTCAGTTACTGGTAAATGTCTCACCTTTTGCAAACTAGTGCCTGCGTATCTTCTAATGTGCTTATATCATATTATTTTACGCGCATGTTTCTACATTTGTTCATGCATTCTTCACATATGTTTTCACTCATGCCGACATATATGTAGAAAGGAAAGACCCCCAAAATTATTTTTGTTATCGGTGATGTCGTCATTGTTATTATCATCATCATGTGCAAGTTGCTTCAAAACTCACTGCCTCAACATTGTAAAAATCCTTTTCAGTCTACTGATCTTTCAATCCTTAGTTCGGAGATGTAAGATTTCAAACCTTCAAAGTTGGATCATGAAAGGTTTCCCTATACGAACAAGCATCTCTCTTCCTGGTGCAGTTTTATCATGATATATTAAAAGTATTTGGTTGTTCTTAATTGGTATTTACTGGTAATTGGTGTTTCTTGGAAGGACCAACTAATTAGTTCATTCATTGAACTTTGGCTTGTTTTAAAGTTGTTTTTTTGAGTGTTTTGAAACTTTAAATGGTATGTCATGTAGGCATTGGAATAATCTCAACAGTTATGTATTTGAATCTTTATGTAGTTTCTTCCTCTTTTCGCTTTTACTTGAGTTTGCAGTTGCAGGCTGAATGCTGCAGGACATGCGAGATGTTGTGATTTAACGTGGCAGGGAGATGTGGTATAGTGTACATGTTTTGTGTGCTAATGGTTTGTTGCAGCATGGTGTATGTCTGCATGCATAAGTGTGCTATGTGCATGAGGAGGCAGAGGAGCTGGAAGACTCATGGTGAAAGAAGATGTTGTTTGTTGAAACCCTCCATTTTGCCTTCTCTCTCTCTCTCTCTCTCTCTCTCTCTCTCTCTCTCTCTCGCTCGCTCGCTATCTCTCTCATCCCTCCCTCAACCAGCACACACCCCAACAAAAAAACACTGTTCTCAATGACATGATTTCATATTATTCTTTCTGTTGGTCTAACATCAAAGGCCTCATGAAGTTTGTTTCAAGTCTCTTAGGGCTTGACAAAATGGTGATTCGTGTTATCCAAAGGCATGTTTCTTGTGCACTATAGCTTTTTTTGCATTACTTAGGGGGTTTTTGAAGGGCCATCGTAGAAACCTCGCCTTGACACTGGCAAGACACTAGGGTGGATCTTTATTGCACCTTGGGCCATAGCTGCACCTTCAGCTAGATGGATTATACCTAAATTTAGTCAATAAAAACACTTCTATTACCTATTTGATAGCTAGGACTGGGTCGCAAGATTCATTTCCTAATTAAACATTCATATAGTTCATTTATAACTTATAACAGTCAAAGGTGGGGCAGTTAGCTGCAATTTTTCAGATGTTTTCTAATGTGTTGTGCTAATTGGAGCCCCTTCTTGTGTTATTTGTGATTGATTTATTGTCGTTTGGTGAACATAAATGATAGGTGACAGATGCCCTTTATAGTGATATCGACCAAGACAACGTTTTAGTTAATAATATAAAATGTCAGACAAATTATCCATCGTTAATAGCCAAAAATAGCAAATTTTAAACAAAGGTCCTTCATAGTGATACTGACTAAGAAAATGTTTTAGTCTACAATGTTTGCTGCTTCTTGGAGCAAGCAGCATTGCTTCAAGAAATATAATTGCGGACTAGCTCCTTTGTTTGAAAAACCTTTTTCGGAAGTCCATAACCATAATTCTTCCTTAGTCGTTGTTGGCAGATATAGCATTTCTATATGTAGACTAAGATCAGTAACACTGAATTCTCTCGTTTGAATGGAAAAACAATGATCGGTATGAGTTCCTGAAAACTATATAGTATAATTCCTTCACCGACATATCAAACTGTGCTCTTGTTGCTCGCATTAGTCCATAAATTGCTTTCCATGGAATGGAAAAATCTCCTACATGCATATTTATCTCTATAATTTGTTATGCTGGAAGCATTTTTAGGGTTTGGTTGAAACACAAGCCATCTTGGTTTGGTAGTTATCAAATATAGAATCCAAAGATCGCCGAACTGGTATCGATAGGCGTACCGGTGGGCCACTGGACCGATTTGGACCGGTTCGAACCGATACCATTGGTTCGGCCTGATTCACGCATCCAAAAGTCTTAAAAAAATTGGCCTAACCGGTATGGGCCGGAACCATTTTTTAATGCCGAACCGGACCAGTCGAAGGCCGAACCGGACTAGTTGGAGACCGGACCGGTTCGGTACGGGCTAAACCGGCCGATACGGGCCGGTTTAGCATTCCTTGATAGAACCTGAACAAAACAAAACTGAAATCTTCTTTCCACCAAAAATTTTGGCAATATTAACATTGTAGATTTGTTTATTCTTTCATGACTAGTTCTGTATTTCACCATGGAGCACTTCTTTCAGAAAATCAATTGACATTTAGACCATCAAAAAGACAACATTTCATTTCCCTTACGGCAACCTGTGCAGATAACTTGTCCTTGACTGCGTTTTACCATCTAGGATTATTAAGGCTTCTAGAAGTAACTTCTGTGCAGATGCAATGGACAATAACAAGACAAGACTACAATAAGAAAATGATGGACGCCAACAAGACATTTACTCTCTTCTCATTTCAGATGATGATATGGCCCTCCCTTAGTCAATCTGAGCAATTTGCACATATTGTTTTTTCATGGCTATTAACATTTCCACCTGATCAACACTTCAAGAGTTTCTTTTGTAATTCATAGAAAATGCGTTATGAGATGATGGCATCTTAGATACAAGAACATGAAGGACAACACTTTCAAGGTGTGCCATCAGAGAATGTGACATAAATGCACATGTGATGTTCCATAATCCAATTAAGAAGAAAGTAATCAAACTAGATAGTATTACACAACAAGAACCAGCATGGAGACTCAGCCTCGTGTTGTGTTCTCTTTGTAAATGTTCCAAGATCGAGTGGACAGAGTTTTAAGTTAAGGCCATTTAGTAGCAAGGGGTCTAATAGAAGATTTTAAAGAATGGCAATCCATAAATGCCTGATATTTCCTCTTTATTTTTGTTTCACGAGGGGATTAAGTATGTGTTGGAGGATCAGTTAGAGGAGAATAAACAATGTTGGGACTTCTGCTTATAACTGTACCTATATGGTTTAGGAATATGCCTATGAAACTCAGCCTCAATTTTGTTTTTGATTTAGGTATCTGTGGGATAAGGCTGCCTTGTTTTTTGTTCTTGTAGTATGATCAATTTTGTTAAGGTATATGTTCCTTGTTACTCTGTCTATGAATCAGCATTCTTTGCTATAGTTGGATAATTGATGTCTTGCCATAAAACATGTAATATGTAACTATGATTTAAAAAAAAAAATGATGTTACGTTGACTGAAGTGTGATGGTGAGTGAAATGATTGCATTTGTAGGCATGCTGTTCTAGTTAATTACTGACAGATGGTGGGCTGTAGTTGATTCAATATATCTTTTGGAAATTTTACAGCTATCATTTATAGTCGTCTTACAAATAATTACTGATTAAGACATGCTCCATGAGAAAGGTATATTTTAGCGGAGTTCTAAGCGAATTTTGTAGTTGATAGTCTAAATCTGTGCTAAATTCTTTTCCAGTGCTATAAATCTTTATTCTTGCATCTTCTAGGGTTCGAGTTCATGTTTTGAAAATTTGAGGTTCCCCTTTTTGCTTGTTTGCAGGATGAATCTGACTCATTTAGCAGGCATGGGCAGCAAGACTTTCTAGCAACTGCTGATTATCTTTCTGCCCATGGCATCAACATATTGATTATGAACATGCAGAATGCTGCTACTGGAGTTCTAAAAGAGTAAGAGTTAATACTGTTAACATCCTGTTCTTCTTGTGCATGCTTAATTATTATATTACCCTCAATATTTTTTTCAAGCTTTTAATTAGGCTATAATGCTCTCTATCTATCTATATATACACAGAGCATCTTATCTGTGATTTCTTCTCTTTCCTCCAATTTTTAAGAATTAAGTAGTTTTCCAATATGCCCCCAAAAGATTTAGAATTTCATTGCATGTACTTCCATGTTTGTACATGTATCTGATACGTTTTTGATTAGTTTATTTGAGTTTTGGCATCTGATTCTGTTCAACGGCGTAGTGTAGTAACTTAGTTGTTTTTTGTATATTATTGTTATCGATTTATATTTTGACTAAAGTTGTCATCTTACTTTGTTGATGATGAATTTGATGTCTTTCTTTTCCATAACCAAACCATCAGGCCTTGATGATATATTTGATGCATTTGTTTTGTGGATTTTAATCACAATGTGCAGAAAGCAGCTCAGGGATCTTTTCAGCATGGTCCAACTGCGTGAAACAATCATACAGATACTGGAGTCGTTCATGAGCATTGGTGGACCTAATTACTGGATGTTATACTTGGTTCCTGAGAATGCCACTGCATACAGGCAACTGATGGTTATGTCTGCCAAAGGTTTTGATGATTCCTCCATTCTTTTGGATGTTGGCAAACTTGAGCAGCTAATGTCAGAGACACGTATGGTGCTATCAAGGTATGCAAACAGCATTTATTCCTATAGAAAATACTGCTCCATACAGGATCCGACATCTGTCATCTGATTTTCTTCTGTAGAAATAACCTAAGCCTATTGCATATGCATATGCCTCTTGTTGTAATGTAACACAAGGCTGAAGACATGCATCTCAGGAGTCTCTCTGTGGCCCTTTTTGAAAACCGGGAGATCTTTTCGGACAGATAAGATCTTCCTGGTAGGATTCCTTTTAGAAAATATGTCGGCAATGGAAACAGTTGAAAGGGATCAGCATCTCTGTTAAACAAATGAATCCTGGTTTTTAGGGATAAGGAATCCCTTCTCCAGGGTGATTTACCTTATCCCAAAAAACCAGGGATTAGATTTCATCAGAGAAGGAGGTCTGCACCTTATCTAAGCATTACACATGAGACTAAAGGTGCTGCAGCCTGCTGGATGAGCCTTATCTCAAGGTTGATGCAACATGAGCCTGAGGCTTTTTTTCCCCAAAGAAAAAGATAAAAAGGTGGCAAACCTCATCGATCATTCCCTAGTTAGACACATCCAGAACAGTCAGTATTCAGTAAATAAAGACAAAGATGACGGAAAAGCAGTTGACTACTGATGAAAAACAGCGTGAGAGGCCCCAGAGCAAGGAAAGTCGATTGGGATCACTTGGAAAAGCTGTATAGAGTCCATTTACCAGATAACAAGCAGATATGGGTTATAGATGGTAGTAGCCTTCCTATTCCCATTAACCGAATCAATAATGGTTCTAAAATCCCCTATAAGCCCCACCTTTTTAGCTTTATTAACATCGAGGAACAGGTCTCTCCACTTATTTGGATTGGACAATTTTAGTTGGATTTGTCATTCATTCCTGGTATGGTTATGACTACTCATAGTGCATGCTTCCCTAGCCTAATGGAAGCTTTGTGATCCTTGTATACAGGCCATGTGCGAGAAAACTGAACCTTTTTCTACCAGTGTTCCCTTAAACTTGAATGATGGCAATCTGAAATTATCGGAGCCTGGGATCATGGGCCATGCAAACCTTTCAAGAATAAACAGAACCATGAAGGTAACCATGAATTATCTTAAGATTTAGGAAGGAGATGCAACTGGTAGTAGAATTGAATCTTGGGTGGTGACCTGTTAACTAAGTTCTTTATGGAGGCTCTAATTCGAGTTCTTAATTGATGTTAGCGAAAATTCACACTTTTGAGCTAGAAAAGTAGCATGATTCCTCCATTTGCAATAAAATTTTGTTCAGAAACCAATTGCTTCTACATATAAGGATTCCCAACCCACAGAGATGCATATTAGCATATAATCTAAATCATAAGTACACCAGCCTACTTACCATTGCTTATTCAAGGGGTAAGATGAGGGATATAATTTGTTGCATTCACAGACTTTTGCCACATGTAATATGGCAAGGAACCATAATACGACCATCTTTCACACTGGGGTGGATGGTTTGAGGTTTGAACTATCCATTTTAATAGGCATAGCAGAAACATCACCAATATAGTGTTAGGGCCTTTTAGCTTGCTTGGGGTTGATCTGCATAACCATCCACAGGGTATGCCACATTGCATGTGTAATCAATGCATCAGCACTGGTAAAATTACGATCTCTTGCTAGTTGCTGCAATTACATGGCACAAAAGACAATTAGAAGTCGGGTGTTGGCATGTTCGTGTACCAATATTAGTCATATGTTGCTTAGGGGACCATGACTCTATACACGGTTCGGAGTGTTACAGCATACAATATTGAATCATGCAGTAATATATAATAGTATAGCCTCATTGACATGCTTAAGCATCAAGGAATAAAAATATTCTCTTGGTAATTTTTTTATTTATTTTGTAAATTTTGGACTTTTAATAGTTGAATTTGAATCTTAGAAGCAAGATTTGGGGCCTAGTGCATCGCGGCGTGTACAGCTGGTACTATATCTGTATCATTTTCAATAAGAGAACAGCACCTAGGATGCATCTGGGGCACTGGTTCTCTCATGGGCTGCAACATCTTAGTTGTCCTCGTTGGTACTTGCCGGGACAGTTGTCCTAACACTAGGGATGGCTTGGTATCTAGGGGCACAATTTCTTTTTAATTTTTTCTCTTTATTCTTGTTGTCAATGGTCGTCGATCCGCCCCAGTGCCATCCGACACTTTAATCCTTGCTTAGAAGTTTCTAGATTAGTAATGTCACCTAAGTTTTGAGTCCAAAGTCATATCTGTCTAGGGAAGCCCATAATACTTTGTGGACTTCGGGTTGATTAGTTGTCTTCCCATTTGGAAGAAGTTTAGGTCTTTTCCTTTTAGTACTAGAAAACATTATTCTAGACTTTTTCAATGTCCTTCGCACGCATGAATGTAGGATGACAATTTTACATCATTTTATAATTTAATTTGGATAAAATATTATATTCCTTTTGGGGTGGATGCCACATCTCTCTTGTATGGCATCATTACGTTCTTTTTATTGTTATCTTTAAGTTTACCATGTATGAAATTCAGAGCTCATCACATCTTATCTATTGAGTCAAGTTAACGTAATAGTCCTTCAAAATTTTTTAATACTTTTATGTGAAGTATGAAGGTTTATGGTATTGTATTACCTGAGCATCTTGGATATGCAATACAGGCCAATGAATCACCAAGATCTATGTGGAAGTGTAAGTGGATAGGAAGACAATGAACACTAGTGTTGCTTATCTTAGCGATTTAGTTGAGAAAATGAGAATCATATTAGAGTTGACATATTATACTTGTTCTTAGTAGCACAAGATTTCTCAAAGCCATTACTATCCTTGATGTCTTCGGTGAGAGGAGCACATACATGGTTCTAATATTTCTCAAGGCATGGTGACTTGCCTGCTCCATCTATCGATCTTTTACTAAAGCTTCTGAAGTTCTGATGAAAATATATAGAGTTGAGAGTACTATGCTTTCTCTTGTGCTATTTTAAAAGCAGACTTGAAGTAAAACTTTTCCCTCTTTTTGGCTTGTTGATTTATTTTCTTCCACCCAATGATTGAAGGCCTCTGAAACAGTAAATTGTTCTCAACAGATTTTGCTGAAAAGCATCTGGTATAAATACTGATCTGTTATTAAAGTCAGGTCTGAAGTAAAACTTCAGGTTGGATTGATCACCACAACCAATTGAACTGTGTATATTTAGTGCCAGTAACTTGAGAAATGAATCCATGTACAAGTATATGAACTAAACCTTAAGGCAATTTTACTTTCAGATCGCATGCATTCTCTATTAACGAAAACTCTATCCATTTTTCCAAGAGACCAGTGGTCTTCACTACATTGATAGATTTTATGATTTGGCAACACTCATGGGAATCTTCTACTTTGGAGTTGCTCTCCAGACCAGGTACACAACATGCTTAAAAGAGGAATACAAAAATGACTTCTTGTCTAACAACTGTTGCACCTCAATGAGCCTTATTTCATAGAGTAGCAAAAATGGAAGACTTCCATAGCATATTCAATTTTCTCTTATAGCTATAGGACTATATAGAAACTATATACATAAAGGCCGATATCTGTAATTTCTGGTATACAAGATTAATGCACTGAAAATTTCATAATCAAATTGCTTCAAGTTTGATGATGATGGACTATTATTTTGCCCAAAAAGAAGTTTGTTTTTTCTCAGATTAGTTCTCGGTTCTCACAGTGAGGAGTCAAGACATGACCTATAGACATATAATGTGATGAAGCTCTTATTGTGACTGGGGAGTCTTGTAGGAGATTATGCGGGACCACTGTTAATGGTTGTCTTTTTTGACCCTGTGGAACAAGCTTAACCTCAAGGCGGAGAGAGCACCAACCATATTGTTCATCATTATGGAATTACTGAAAGCGATTAGATGTAAAATGTTTGTGCTTAGCAAATTATCTGCCTTCTTAGGATTGAGCAGGTTGCAGCACTAGGTTTAGGTGATGTGGGGCATGGTGCTTCCTTTGGCAGAACCATGTTGGGTTGTCACTTTCCTCTCATGGAAATAATTTGCAGCACTTTGAAAGGTGCCCTGCATAGCTGCTGGCCAATAAGGATTTGAATCTTTGTAGAAGGGAGGTGGAACATATCTAACCATCCCATATTTTGTTTTTGTTATATTGCTGGTTTCTCCGATTCATTTCAGAAAATACTTGAGAATTCTGAAATGAAGAGATCTCTGCTCTTCCATATGGCATATATTATTCCTTTTGAATTTAAAAGCAATACCAGCTGTCAGTTGCAAGCAGTAAACATCAGTACTCTTAAACATGGGTATTGAGTTTGTACATGATGGTTATTGGCCAGATTTGCATTTATAGACTAAATCTTGCACCATGCTGGGTACATGGACACTGCCTTTAACTAGGAGGAAGAGTTCATTCTTGACATTCGTGTCCAAAGTCTGTCAAATTCTACTCAAACCATGTCTATGCTAGAGACAAGGAAACATAATTTGAATATCAAAGAATTTGTTAATAGATATGCTTTATGAGTACATCAATTTTCTTTTTTAATATTTATCAGGCTGAAACAGAGGCTACCAAGAAACATTGGTCATATGTGGTGAAAACTGTTTATGTTCTCAGAAAGAAAAGCTTTTAATCTTTTACTTTGTCGAAGTCTTGAACTTATGTTTAATTCAACAGAGTAACTTTCTCGATTCTTATGTCATCAATATTTGTTTGTAGCCCTGATTTTGGAAATATTGTGGAGATATCATTGAAGAAGGTAGTTGATTTGCTAGTGGATGATATTAGCATGCAGCTTGAAGGGATTAGTCGACCCTCCGGTGTTCCTTTGGCTAAGCTATTGCCTCGAATAACGCAACTTAGCCTGCCACTGCTCGAGGAACCCAGCGACAACAAGTTCATTCAGTCCATTGGAGGACTGCCGGAGGTTGAACTGTTTTACACCCTTCTATATGCAAACATGCCCATACCATCACAAGATTCTTCGAAAGAGATGTAACCAATACAATTACCATCTGTAGCATGCTGGATCTTCATTTACAGAGCTTGGTTTCTTACATGGGGGTGGCGGATATCCCAACAGTGAAGAAAAATTGTGTAATAGTTATTTTTTTGGCTGTGGCTTCCAGTATTTTTTTTGGCTGTGGCTTCCAGTATTGGTTTGCAAGGGTATTTTTGAATGCTTTCTAGTTTGCATGCGTGAATACTTTTCTGGATCCTGCATCTGGGTCTGGTCGTCCACTCTTAGAAAGCAGCAGACTCCTCCAAAATATAGGGGGGTCTCAATGCATCCTTGATAACTACGTAATTTTTGTTCTGGTTCATTCTTCCTTGGCTTCTGCTTGCTTTCGTCTTTGATGCCTCCTTCCTGTTATAGTTGATTCTTGGTTGCCCGTCCGACCTTGCTCATTTGACAGGCTCCTTCCCTCTTCCAACGCTACCTCAAATTTCTTGAGGCCTTAAGATTCTAAACTTAATACTTTGTATTCTGTCATTTGAGATAGGGTTGCATGATTCTGGAATAATATTTTATATAATGTTTTACTAAAATATTTTTTAAAGATTAAGTGATGATATATTTATTCGAGCTAATAATTTTTTTTTCAAATGCTGGATGAAAGTCAAATCAGGATTCAATGAGGCTTAGCCTGATTCTGTCCAGACCTCATCAAAGGCAATCTACCATCAAAAAAAATTCAAATCGTTGCAATCCAAAGATAGATAACGAAGGTGTCAGCTAACCTGATTCGTTGACAACTCTGAGTGATAGGCAGGGAGGAGGGTTCAAACATTGCCTTTCACAGGATCCGGCGGTTAGGGGTGTTTGAGTCAAGCTCACCGTAGTTCAACTTTAAGGATTAATTTGGTTGGAAAAAATATTTTTTTTGAAAAACTGATACTTATATAATATCTGAAAAAATAATTTTTACATTTTGGTTGGCAATAAAAATAAAAGATACATTTCAAAATATTAGATTGCGTAAGTGTAAATATTTATTATATTTTTAATAAAAAATATATCTTACATTATTCTATCTAAAAACTTTAAAATATTTTTAAAAAATAATTATCTAAATTTTCAAGCAAAGAAGAATATTGTTTTTATATTCTACATATTTTTTTATTTTCTATAAATTATAAAATCTTATTTTCATAAAAATTTATTGACCATATTTTTTTCTTCTCGTCCGCGAGCTAAATAAATCCCGAGTTGAAAGACAAGCCGCTCTTCAAGATGCTAAAGGTAATGCCAAAGATTCCCCAGAGATTTTTCCCCATCTTTTTTTTTCTCCCTTGCACGGTGGTGGGAGTTCCGCAAGCCGCTTTTCAAAAAGCTCAAGGAAAATGCCAAAAATCCTTAAGGGCTCGTTTGGTTCGCGGGAAAAGAAAAGGGGAAAGTGTGGTCAACGAAAAAGTAATAAGACGTCTCTTGTTTGGTTGGAGTTTTCAAAGAAGAGAGAAGGAAAAATTATATTCCCATGGAAATATGATTCCCACATTTCATGGGAAAGTAACTTTCCCATGGAAACATGAGACGGAAATCACTCTATTTTTACTTTTTCCCAAAAAGTTCCTTCAGCATTAAAGAAGCATTAAAAAGGCATTAAAAACCTAATTTTTATTAAGGGCATAATAGAAATTATGCATAACTTTCCTAGGAAAGTGGATGGCCAACCAAACATAAGCACTTTGAAAATTTGTCACTTTCTCATGATCAACCAAACATGCCAAAAGTACTTTCCTAGACATTCTCTTCCTAGAAATTTGTTTCCCAGAAATCATATTCATAGGAGGAAAAATGCTTCCCGCGAACCAAACAAGCCCTAAGAGATTTTTCCTTCCGTCCCCCCCTGCCGTAGTCGTAGATCTCAGCTCAACATCTTAAATGTAATGTCAATAAAATATTGATTATTCAGTAAATCATCTAATTATAAGGTTTTTATAATGTAATAATCAAACTATTGGGAGCTGTACATTAACCAAATAAACATAATAGACAGTTCCATGCCAATGTGTGTTTTTTTTGGATACAATATGCCACATGATTATTTGATTGTTGAACGCATCTTTTAATAATAAATTGTCAAGCTCGATTGCAGATGCCTCCATAATGGATCAGGTCAATCCATGGCTCGGTCCTGAATTGATTAGGCCCAGTTTGATCCTGTTCTTGAGGCCCATGAGTCGGATTTGGCTCACAAAGATGATACGTTATTTTTTATTTTTATTTTTAAAAAAATAAATTTATATAATTCTAACATGGATACTGCTAAATAAAAAAATATTTTTTTTACTACAAGTGATCCATACAATAGTGATCCATATACGAATGCACTCAATAAAATCGAAAAACAAAATATCACAACTTTCCATTTCCTATCCATAGAATATTACCGACATGATTAGTCACATACGTAGCCACCACCAAATCCGCAGCTTCATTGATTTCTCTAAACACATCCTTCGTCTCGATCACCTCTCTAAACACATCCTTCGTCTCGCTCACCTCTCCATCGCTCGCTCATCATCATCCAAATATCGATCACCTCTTCATCACTCATCATCATCCAGATATCTGCTATACTCTTCACCTACTGAAACACACGTAGGTTATGAAAAACAGAGCTAATAATACTTTTTTTTTTAACTCATTCCACTTACGAATTGCCGAGACAACTGAAAGCTCTTCAATTGTTTGGTCAAACTGCACGCTCTGGCATGGACATTCGGAAGCGGCAAGCAAGGAGAAAAACTGAGTTTAGTAAGATCCCATATTTTAGTTTCCGTGCGGCACGGGGGCCTTCAACTTCTGCACTTCAAATCTCAGAGCAGAGCAGAGAAGCGAAGACAAGAAAAGATAGAGAGAAAGATGCCTCAACACTTCTTTTTTTTAATCTTTTCACTGCCGTCCAACCCATCGCCATTTACATCCAGACAAACGCCTGCTTCTCATTTACTTGATGTTTGGACTTTGGAATAATATATAATTTTGGTTAACGTGCGCGAAGTGGCTGACGAAAGGTACGCAGATAATGTCAGATCATACAGTTTAAGCTAATGTTTTATGAGGTTACAATCTAGCTTCCTTGCATATGCAAAGAATAGCTTCACATTGTTTATGGACTTGTGATCCATGATATGCCGAATAGCATTAACCACCTACTGAGTTCATACAATTATATCGAGCAAACCAGTAAGATGAAGGGAAGGACCATGCGAAATTAACCAGCATCTCTCCAGATATCATGGAAACATCTCCAAACCCTGAAGAGCTTAAAAACTACACATCATCATAAAATCCACATCCATTATATATATATATATATATATATATATAATAAGCTGGTGCTGATTTCAGACATCAGGTTGTGCTGCCATTAGGGTTATCAATGAGCGACTTCCAGGTACAGCATCAATAGCTCTTCTAACATGAAACAATCCGCAAGAAAATTTCCTCGAAATGATTCAGATCTCATGGAGGTATAGCTCAAATATAAAATGATGCAATGAAACATCAGTACTGTCTTCCACCCTGACATGATATCACACCGCAGGGCTGCAAGCTGGCGACTTCACCTCTGGTTCCCCCTACAAAAAGCAAGTGAGATGGCCCCATCTTTCAACATCCTCCCTGCAAACCAAATTAGTGTTTTCACATCCTAGCGCAAGTCAGTTGTGAACATAACTTAAGAAAAAAAGGGCCAGTTGTGAACAGAACCTTTCTTTATAGCAACCCCCACTAGTTGCCATAAAGCTGGATTTGGATGTCAACAGATTCTAACCATATATTAAAAGCTCTGGAACAAAAAAAGATTTGATCCCTTTGTCTACCTATCCGATAAGAATATAACTAGTGTGCACCCTAAAAAATTAAATGGACAGAATCTAATTTGGCAAGAGTTTTGATGGTAAAAAGTTGAGAACATGAACCATGACAAGCATTCCTTTCAGTACTGCGTAACGACAGCACCTGCACCATCTTTGCAAAATGAGAGAGAGGAGCAAAATGAGATAATAAAATAACTGAGGAGTATAAAAATGAATGTACCTAAAAAACAAACCCCGTATAAATAGCCGTCCATTTGTTTTGTTTTGCTTTTTTTTTCTTTTTTTTTTTTTTTTTTTTTTTTTG
>JAOXJJ010000725.1:11797354-11818295 GCA_025769935.1 Phoenix roebelenii | reverse complement strand
AAAAGAAATAAATCTTAATATGTTGCCCACCGAGGGATGAATCAACTTCTCACACAAGCCCCCCCCCCCCATGAGAGAGAGAGAGAGAGAGAGAGAGAGAGAGAGAGAGAGAGAGAGAGAGAGATGGAACTGGAGAGCAAGGAGAAGGTGTAGAGCTCCCTTCAATCCAAACAAGGGTCAGGCAGGGCTAATGCAGCTCCTGGGTTATGCAAACCACAAGCCTATCCCAAACAATCAGTCATTTCTCACCATCCCTGATCACCATTTCTAGTGCTAATAATACATATCATCATCAGCAAGATCACGGAATAGGACAGTGGAATCCATAAACCAGCAGCTCTATCTACCCCTCCAAGGACCTCATTTGGACTTCAAGGAGCTCCACCCCCAAATCCTTCAAACCGCCAACCATATCAAGCGAACCTTGGAAGAAGAGGGAGAGAGGGAGGGAGGGAGAGAGAGAGAGGGAGGGAGCTTAAAAAACAGGAGAAAAGCAACAAAAAAAAAAGAAGTAAACCTAAAAAGAAGCAGCTGTTACACCACTCTACAAAACCATTTACTTCAGAAACCGCAGGACCCAAAAACAAAACGTTAAGCCCCTACAGAACAATAAAATATCAACAAGATGCCAACTTTAAACAACTGACAACCCTCGAAAAGAAAAGAAAACAAACCAAACCCAACCCGCAGCTCCAAACACCGCAGGCCTCGCCAAGCCCTGGAAGCTCTCAAGAGGAGGCAAGGCTGGATGGATGGAGAGCGCACGGTTGAACGACAGATGAAGGCAAGGATTTTATAAGGAAGAAGAGAGGGCCTAGGGTGGAGGCTCCTTTCATGCTCTCTTTCCTTATTTAATGACTGGCTCAAATTTTCAAGAGTCTTGGAAAGCGGATTCAATAGATGCCCCTCTGACCCCTTTCAGGCTTTCACATGACCTGGTGGCTTCCCACCACCATTCCCTCCCTTCATCCATCTATCAATCCCTGTAGCTGGCCGAAAGACAACAAAATAGATAAAATATCTGTGCACGGAAGTAGACGGCACTACGTATTTATACTGTTAAAGTTTATTTTGTTAGCTCATCCATTCGTTTATGCCATTCTTTAATTTAAAGAAAGTTATAATTCAATGTATTTGCACTAAGAAAGTTATAATACACTCTGGGTGAAGGTGACACTGTCTCGTCCTAATACAACATATTTAGTTTTTTTAATCTTCTGGATCACACCATGTTTAGGCTTAGCTCATGAGCTTCTCCTGCCCTGCTGTATCTAAATAATGATGGAAAAAAATATTATATTTCAGATTATACATATATATTGTGAAGTTAATAAGGTGGCCGACTGAATGACAGCATATATAGCGAGCCATTCAGAAGGCACTCTATAAACTGAGGAGAAAGATATTTAGAGTACTTCGATATATTTTGTATTCCGACTCTATTGAATATATTCGTATTCATAATATATAAAATATCTATTTTAGTTAAAAAATATATTTTTTTATTCGAAGCCCTAATTAGTTCTGCCAAGAAAGTAATTTATTTCGGTAGAGGGGATCGAATGGTTTGGATGCCCGGGCATGCTGCATGCCACGTAAGGAACCCCCGCGGACATGTTGTAATACTTTGTCGTCATGCAACGCGTCTAGGCCCCCCCTTTTTTTTTTTTTTTTTTTTTGAAGCCCATTGTTCTACGACAAAGTATTTATTTAATTGGGTACCTATGTTTTCATGCCGCATGCTATGTAAGGACAGCATGTGAGGGCGCCAGTCTTTCAATGTTGCATGCTAAATTAACAAAATAAAATTGAAGACAGAAATTTTCTTAAATGAATTAGAGATTTAATTAATCAAAAATAAAAATATTTAAGAGAGTCCAAAATAAATTATTATAAAATTAAATTAAAAGATCGTTGGAGAAACCCATAATGTAGCTCTCATGTTATACCATCCAATTAGCAGCACCATTAGTTTTTTTTAAAAAAAATATACCAGTGAGGATCTGTGCGGGCGTGTGTTTAGTCCCACATCGGTTATTCGCTGGGTAGATCTTAGATATTTATACAAAATTAAGGAATCCAATTAATACCTTCCGATTGGTCATTTTGGGTGAGGTCCTAGATTGTTACAAATGGTATCAAAGTGGATACGACCCATAACCTATGTGGACTAGGGGACACTGCAGCATAGATTCATTGGGGCTGACCACGAGCCAATCGTGGTGTTTGTGATTAGATTTGAATAGATATGAACCCTTAGCCTGATGAGGACATCAGGGCTTAAACGAGGGAAGTATGTGAGGACCCATACAGGCGTGTGTTTAGTCCCACATCGGTTATTCGCTGGGTAGATCTTGGATACTTATACAGGATCGAGAAATCCAAATAATACCTTCCGGCTAGCTATTTTGGGTGAGATCCTGGGTTGTTACAATACTAAACCTCAATAGATGGCAGTGATCATATTATTCTCAAGTTGTCCAGTAAAAATGGATGCAATTTGCCTTTATCTGAATCTGAAAGCTATCTCCAAAGAGACAGAAAGATTCTATGAAATCGGTGCTTAAAAGAGAACCTGCGATCTCTTTTCTTAGTTTTTTATTATTTTCAATGTAAGTCATACATATCTTGAGAGAATATATTTCTGATAACAGATTGCACAATGTCTTATCTTCTCCATCTGATAAGCTACTTTCCAGACCAAACTACAGTCTATTTTATATTATGCCATCATCGTTCCGCGCGAGAGTTCTCTCCAACCAAATTACTCGTGGATCCTATGGATATATGCCCGTAAAATGTAAAGGAGCACGTTACTGTGCTCGATTCAAGAGATCTTCAGCTTAGTTGGCTGCCTGCAAGATTCCAGAAACAAAACCTACACAGGCCATGCGTGCATCAATGCATATCAGTTTTGAGATTTTTATATCTAAAACGAGCTCCTTGCATGTCTTCTTCGTTGCGATCGACTTATGTTACTCATGCAAGAATCGAATGCTTGCAGGGCTTCTTTTTAGCGTGGTGGGGTCTTCATGATTCTTTCGTTGTATCAAAAAAAAGAAAAAAAAAATTCTTCCTGATGGTGATCGAGCAAATAACCCCCCTTCACACAAATTGGTCTCATGGCTTAACAAAACTAGCGATCGCTGATCACCGCATGATCCAATATTCCCTGTGCTAATTGTGAACCACCAATGTCAATTTATCATTTCAACCATCGTCGCGGCAATTTTAATACATCAACTTTAGGACTCCTGTTGTTGTGATCCAATATTTTTTACTCTCCATTCTTTAAGAGAGATCCGTAATTTTAATAAATCTCCATTCTTTAGATTAAATCTGTTATGTTTGTTTCGCTTGTTTAATAAATCCAGTGTTCTAATTAATCTCCTAATTATAATTTTAATTATGCCTGAACGAGTTGCATGTAGAGCCCATTGTTGGATCCAAGAATGATGATCATCAAACAAGCTCAAGTAGCTTAACTCATTTCCGTAGGTCATATTTAGTTTGCAATTAATATTGCTTAGAGAAATCTCACAGGGAATCTACCAGTACACTCTCAAACTGTGGGAAAGAAAAAAAAAGAGACGGCAAGGCAAAAAAAATATATATATATATATCCTTTTATTTTAAAGGTAGAAAACCGCCGTGCCCCTCGGGTTGTCGGGTCTCAAGCAAGGAAAAATTCAGAAGCGCGTCACGAGGGGAAGTGATGGCGACAGCACAGGGACAGAAGAGAAAGAAGTAATAAATTCCTTATTTATCAATCTACATTTAATTCTATAAGTGTGCATCGCTTGCTTGAAAAACCTTATGCGGTTTCATATCAGCCGTCAAAATACTCCACGTGGAAGCCATCCTATCCTCCTTACAATGACGCCGGCACGATCCAATGAAATTTTGGTGTCGCTTCGACGTGCGCGGACACGCACCCGATGGCGAATCCAACGCTAGATCCGTTGACCAGTCAACAAAGCGCCCACCCGGCTCGTCCGGCACCGTCGGTCCATCACGTGGGCGCGGGCCGGTTTGATCGGACCAGCAACAAGTACTTGATCGGACGGCCCAGTTCGATGGCTCTCGTTCCGAGCCGTCCGATTGGATGAAAAGATCTAGATTGGATATGGTTTCAGGAAGAAGAGCAGAAGTTGCAGTCTGTCCTTGGGCTGCTGGGCTACGCACGTGGGGAGCACATGGATTCCAACGCTAGATCTTCTCCCACACGTTGGCCAGTCAACAGTGGGCCCGCACGCCTCGGGCCGGTTTTACTTGATCGGACGGCCCAGTTTGGTGCCTCTGATTCCGAACCGTCCGATTGGATAAAAAGATCTAGATTGGATACGATTTCAGGAAGAAGAGCAGCAGTCGCTGTCTGTCCTGGGGCTGCCGGGCCATTCACGTGATTTGGCCAGTTTTTTTTTTTTAACTTCTGATGGTCATTCTCTAGATATAATCTAATGCGTGACGCCCTCATTCGCCATAGTATGCGTCTAAGCCTTGTCACAGATGGCATGATTTATTTATCTTCTCGTTTTCATTGGCCTACTAATGTGATTTGGGTAGGTACTCTTCATGTTTAAACATGCTGAGGTTAAGTCTGAAATCTAGTTTTAAAAGGTGGGCCAAGCTGACAGAGGACTCGGCAGCTTTAACGTGGGGCTCTGCGTCGAGATAACGTAATTAGTCTCTTTATATTGTTAAAAAGGTATCCATCATGATCACTTGTCAACCCTGCAGCCAGCCAAAGTAGGTTACACAAAGAAATATTCCACAACTTTGCACCATAGTATGACATTATCTGTTAAGATTAGGATATGACAGCGTCCTTATCGTGTATATTATCTTATCCAAGATTAGTACTCGGCAGTCGGTAGCCACCAAATGGACGTGCCAAAAGTCATTGCATGGGCCCCATTGTTTCCATGAGAATAGTTTATTTACTGTGATGCTGGAAATGGCACAGCAGCAGAAATGGAACTGTGATGAGATTCGATGGTGTTCGAACTGGGCAATGGAATATGCCTAATTTTCCGCCAGAAACCTCCAATGGATTCGCTTTCAGATAAAAATTTGGAGGGACCAAAGTTGGGTTGGTGGTGAGGTTCGTGAAAGCTCCCCTTAACTGATTTTTTCTGTACTCTTTGAATCAACTACTTTTTATGTTGGAATAGATGTTTCATCCATTTGGTTGGCTGTGGATCTGCAACCACTTGACGGGTTGACAGCTATGTCTGCTTGGAGGCTAGAAGGTGTATTTTTCTAGTAATCTACATTCCATGATGAATGCTCAAGAGCAAAAGAGTTGATATGGTGATCAGCCATATGAAAACCTTATCCTGCCCAAGGAGGGATAAGGTTTTGCCCCGCGATGTCATGACCAATAAACCACAGCTCAAGAACACTGCAACAATCTGACTCGGCCTGAGTGCAGACTTAGCATGGTCAAGTTACTACTGAAACAGATTCGTTTGTCATTCAGGTAACATCAGATTCCGATCATTATATTGGTTCCCCGATTAACAGCGTTTATCAGATCCAGCTGATCAGTTTGGATTCTGGTCAGGAACAGATCCATTCACAAAGCAAGTTCATGCAGAAAGGCAGAAATCATAACAAAATACTTGATGGTTTATCCAGTAATAAGAAAGCCACTCAACTCTCGTTACAAGAGTTTCTCTATTCCTTTTTTATAAAATATGGATACATTTTAATATCATGAACTGGTAAAAACACACAGCTCACACGCGCCCCCAAACAGGAAAAAAAAAAAGACAAAGAAGAGCCTTAATACACACAAATTCAAAATAATAATGGCACAGATCATGGGATCTAATCCATCTCTCTCCACAAAACATATCTTACAGTATTTACGAGATTATATAGTCTTAGAAGTCGAAGATGACAGCGACAACAACACGAGCGCCATATACTGATGTACTGGTTTATCATCATTTTGCTGGTTTTGTTTGACTGGCCACAGACATGGCACGCAACCGACCGGCAATTTGGGTGAAGGCCGGTCGTTGAACTGGATCAGGGGCCCAGCACTGCTCCATTAGCCTTCTCCATTCTGGGTCGCAGTTGGCTGGCACAGGCGGCCTCAGTGTATTGTTCACAATTCCTCCTGCATTGGGTTCAGAAATCAAAGTAAACATAGCTGCAAACAGATATAGTTTCCCTAACACAAGTTTTTTGGTATAAATAAGGGATAGCTCTACACCTTAAAAAAAAAAAAAAAAAAGGGATAGCTCGAAGCAGGCATTCAGGAAACATCCCAGTAAGAGATATAGCAGGTGCCTGCCAGAGAGATCTAATAGGCAAATAGTTTTCCTAGGAAAGGCATGCAGGGAAACCAGATGGTGTAATAGAAGAAATAAAATAGCTAGGCTACTTCAAACTCTTGAATGAAGTCACCCATGCTAACGCACAACATACAGAAACAACAGCAAAGACTACTAGAGTCCAGGCTACCAACTCAGTTTATGGTTTTTTCTGCATCTGGAGCCTATAATCATCACCTACTGATGTTAGGATCCTGGAGAATGATTAATAAAAGCAACGTGCCACCTGAGATAAGTGAGGTTTCTATTGGGAGGCACACCTTTTAAAGTTACCAATTAAAAAAAAAAATCCAAAATAAACGAACCCATTCAAGCATACCTATGATTGCCCCATAATGCATGTTGGCATAAGGCTCCTCCCCTGTAAGAATTTCCCACATGACGATGCCAAAGGAGAACACATCAACCTGCATTTATCAATATAGTATGGTGCTTGATATTAGTGAGTATAGAAGCCTAGGCATCACAATATCTTTTAATTTCAAAAACCAATCAATGCACTTTGAAAACGACAGACCCAAACTTGAAATTTATTTAGGCAGATAGAAAATGGAATAATAAAGGTTGAGCTTCAACATAAATCCTGAGAAGTGTTTCAGGTCACAAAAGCCACATCTATTTCTATTCTTAATTGTCCAGCAAAAAGCAAAATAAATAAAGACAGAACGCATATAAATCAAAAGTTTACCTTCTCAGACACCTTATTGCTGCCTCCATTTAGTAATTCCGGAGCCATCCATGGTAGTGTTCCTCTCACACCTCCAGAAACCAAGGTATTTCGTTTAATTTTTGATAAGCCAAAATCACCTACCTAGATGAGGTTCATTATGAAAAAGTTCAGTTTATTTGGAAATGCTGCTTGAGTGAAAAACCTTAATGCAGTGCATATTTTAGCACAAACTAAATCACTAATTATGAAAATTGAAAACAGCAACTTACCTTGCAGATGGGGCGTGATTGGTCTTTGAGGTTGACAAGCAAGTTGTCACATTTCAAATCAAAATGTACAATATTTTTCGAATGCAAATATTCCATCCCAAAAGCTGCATCCATTGCGATTGTAAGCCGTTTCCGACGGTCAAGATATCTGTTAGTTCCATTTATTAGAAAGTGCCAGTTCAATTATAGCAAAAGAATAGCATAGGAGGGTGTACAAAAGAATACTTGTCTTTCCGCAGCAGAACATGCCTAAGAGAACCATTAACCATGAATTCTGTAACAGTTGCTAAGGTACCTCCTGGTCCATCTTGCACAACCCCGTAAAAAGCCAACACATTTGGATGGTGAAGCTTTGAAAGAATTTCAGCTTCCCGCCAAAACTCCAGGGTCTGAGAATGGTGTTGTTCATCATTCAAAATATATCAAAAAAACAATATTGCTCAACTCAATACTTCCAGTCGGATAGTTAATTGGTTGAGCAAATGTTTGTCTATAAAAGGATTTGGACTATATGGTCACTCTTGCTGAGAATAAACATCCAGGTTAGGAATAGGAGAATGAAATAATTTAATTAGTCTAATATGATTAGAGAGCTCACCAGTCTCTCTTGCTCGGATGAGCGACCTGTAAAGTAGCTCTTCTTTATCCGCTTTATGGCCACATCAGTGCCCCTCCATTTTCCATGATACACAGTTCCAAATGTACCAGAACCTAGTTCTCTCAGTTCTTCAAGATCCTCATTCTTTATGATCTGCCAATGCCTCTTTTTAAGAATACTCACCAAGTTCATAATACATGTAAAATAAGATCCAAGAACATTATTAATAATAACAAGGTGACTAGCAGGGTTTGTTCAATTAATTTTATATTAGTGCCTTTTATCCTGTTTCTGAATATTGCGTGCATATAAAGATCGGATGTATTTTTACAAAAAAAAAAAGAGAAGAGATTGGATGCAATCTAGTTTACAGTCTTCCAGCAACCAACTCGCTTTGTATAAGCACAATCATATGTACATACGTATACATATACAGAATCATATGCTATACTTTTACATCACCTATATTGTTGCTTCCAAGTTAAATTACCCTTCTGTTAGTCACTTGCCTCTCGAAACAATTTGTTTCGGAGAAATCAAGTTCTTATGTTTTTCCGTTTCAGGTTCGTAATACTGATGCATACCCTATACTGAGCCGTATCATACCATATCGATACTCGGTATGGGGGCATAAAGAATGCAGGTACACCGAACCGATCCTCATATGGGTGTATTGGCACTGTACCAATATGGTACTGGTACTGGATCTGGTACCGAGATTGCAAATATTGTTTCTATTATTATGCTTTTATGCTATCTGATTCTGCTTATTCTGGGTTTAGTTCATACAAATCCAAATGCCACATGCGACTCTCTTACCCTCTCTAAATGAAGATCTTTCTAACCTGCTAACTATGAAAGTTTCAACTTCTGAGAGCATATGTTTGATGACAGTGTAGAACCTGTTAACTAACAATGGTCATAGCAACACACGGATAGCTAGGACAGGGCATCATGATAACAAAAGTGGATGACATTTGCTTGAGGACTATCAAAATTGAACACCATTGTCAGAGAGGCCAAATATTAATCTAAAAGGGAAAATATGCGACAAGATGACAATTTCTGTTAACAAAGACCACATTTAGACCAGCTAAATTTAACTGCCTACCCATTTTTCATTAGCTAAGATCTAACGCTCATACAAGATAAAATCATAAAGTATGAGTGTGGAACAACTGCCTCCTTCAAGATAGGGCACAATATCTTTTTCCTCAAAAATACCTAATCTAATGCTTTGAACACTAGATAACAGACATGTCGGCAACATCAATATGCTCTACTTTACATAAATTAACAGATATGTCCAACGATCAAACCTGCAAATTGCTGAGATCAAAATCGGCCATAGAAGCATCTATAACTGGCCCAGCAACTTCCTCAACCACAAATTTCAATTCCTGAAAACAAAAAAAGGAAATCTTACTTATTATCAATTTAGTTAAAACATACCCACTAATCGGGCTGCAAAGAAAAAACTATACCTCATACTCTGAAGCATTTGCTCTTAAGTTCTCTCCCAACTTTGAGAAAGGATTCTCAACTTGCAAACCTTCACCCTTATCTATTACATGGGGATGAGCAATCTGTGATGGTATAGAACTTGGGTTCAAGATGCCTGCATCCTGTATAATGGTGCTTGATGCTTCCTGTTGCATTGCCCCATCAAAATCAATTTGGGATTCCATGTAACTTAAATCAACTCCCTCATTTTTAAAAGGTGCAAATGGATATGGCCTAGAAACCCCCTCTTCAACCTTTGTAAGCAAAGATGCATAACTAAGGTGGTCTTGATCCATAAGAGAAACATCTTTACGTGCAAACTCATCAGGGGCCAGATTTCTGAAGAAAGACCACCGCTGAGGTTGATGGTTTTGCATGTTCAAGCTGAGGCCAGTATCATCTTTGCAGAGGGGAGCTAAACTAGGTGAATCCTCAGGAATCCTAGCCTTTGAAAAGATATCAGATAGTAGATCAGGAGGGAATCGATCATTGATAGTGATAATACCTCTCTGCTCTGGTGGAGGAACAGAAGGTTCCTCCTGAGAAACAGCATGATTACTGCCCCCTGTCCAGTGGAAAGCCGAAGAATAATCTGTAGCATCGGTCGAGTATGTATCAACAGCAGGACTTCCTTGCTGCTTAATGGCAGCTCCATCAACAGCACGTTCGTTGAAATTGCTTTTGACCAAATTCTTTTCACCAATAGACGTGTTTTTTTCTACATGTCTGGCTTCATTGACAGTGATTTTATCATCAACTGAGGCCAGAGGTGCATGATTCAATTCAGATACCTGAATCTTCCTCACCGTTTTACGACTCAGTTCACAACTCATGACATCAGTTTGGTCAGATAATGCATGGACCTCAGGATCATGAAAAGCCCAACTGGTCAAGGGCTCATTACCAATAGGCGGACGGGGAAATTTTGCAATTTCTGATCCTTCAGGAGCTGAGATGGGTTTGCAATGACTCTTTTGAGACATTGCATCAGCCGGCTCTTCATATTTTTCGAACTGCATTAAATCATCCTCTAGTGGTGGTCCCGTCGCTGAGGAAGACTTCTCAGTCTGAGAAACTAGATTTCCTTCATGCGAAGGATCAAGAGATTCAGCAATAGATTCCTGAGCCACACTAGGATGTGAGTGAAGTATTAGAAATTGAGACCCAATTGAATCATCTGATTTTGATAAGCGATTATGGAACTCTGCCTGCTCTCTAGGGATCATCTCAGACTGATAAACTCGGAAAGGACGTGAAGGTGGATCATTGTCGCCTAGATCAGCCATATCAGCCTTGCAGTCAGAAAATCCAGATGTAAAAGCTCCGCCAGATGAGCAGTGCTCATCTTCATTGAACTCAGAACCCTGACCAGCACATGCAGCATCAGCTGATGATGAAACAGGTGCAGGCTCCAGGTGCTTCCCGTTATGTTTTATAGGTGGCACAGATGTTAAATTCTCTGGTCCAGAAGCAACATAGGGTACCTCAGCTTGCATAAAATTTGATGCTGAAACATCATGTTGTTGCATGGATGCAGTAAGTTCATTTTCCAGAGATCGGAGATGCTCACCTTCATTTTTTTTCTGAGACGAACTGTCTACCGCCAACTTTGATTCTTTAATTGATGCTTCTTGATCACACGAACTTATGCCACTGCAAAGCCCTTCTTTTGTGCCTTGATGGAGAGATGGAAGATTGTGAACTGGCATTGGACCAGAAGTTCCTCTGATGTGTGTGCACTGAGAGTTATATTCAAAATCAGATGGCACAGACATAGGGATGGAAATCCTGCTATCTAAATTATGAAATCTGTCGGAAGGGTGGCTGCTGGTGTATGCATAACGGTTACCTTCCTCATAATGCATGTCACGGTCCTGATAAGAATGCAAATGGGTATCATAGTTACTAGAAAAACTTGGCTGCATCTGCATAGATAACGTAACAGAAGGCACCACAGGTGCAGTAGCAACTCTGGTTGCATTGGCTCTGTCAGCCTCAACATTAGAACTGAGTAACTGATCCAAGTCACTTCCTGATGTGCTTGCCAAGCCATGACCACTTGGAGCTTTTCCAGCTCCTACATCCATGCCATTGACAGCAAAAACATACTGAATTTCAGAATCCCCTTCCATACTGCCCACGCTAAAATGCGTGTCATCAAAATCACCAGACGAAAATAGAAACATCCTAGGTTTCTGCGATCTCTCACCGCCATCTAGGATACTGCACTCCTCCATCATATTTTGCAAATCCTCATCACAGGAAACTGACACCAAGGCATCGAGATCCTCCCCTGGCAGTTGATATTTAATAGTATGTGGTTGGTTGTATATTGCCATTGTCTTTTGCATGAGTTCTTGCCAGGAAATGTCCCTGCTTATTCGAATAATGTGTGTATCACCTCCTACATACCTGAGTTTTCCATCACTTGGTCGAGGCAAAATCTTACCACCAACGCTGCAGAGGAACTTCATTTTTTTTGACGAGATATCAGAAGACTCTGAAGAAGCATACCCATGAGAAATTCCTCGACTACTCCCTTCACCTAATGAGACTCGCGGCATTGACCTTGATGATACATACTGACCCTTTTTTTCTGTTTCAGAGAAGCTTGTTTTCTCCATCTGTTTTAACTGTTGATTATCTCCAGTCACAAGCATTGAAACATCCGATCCACTTCCAGAACCTGAGTGTGGTGAGATACCTAACATTCCCCTCAAGTCCATGTAACCAAGAGCAACATTTTGATCTCCGGATGTATTTGGCACAGGAGGCTTCTTGGACATTGCCCGTTCTCGCATAAATTCAAGAGCAAACTCTTCACCGGTCTGAATTGAGTAATTTAGTACAGGCCTAACACCACTTGATACATTAAACTCTGGAGACCTAGCATTGGTGTTAGCAGAGCCTGATGAACCCTGTGTAAATCTTTGGCTTGCAGGGCCAACTCCTTTTCCAGATTCCATTGGATCACAGTGCAACTGTTTGGATTTTTTTCAAATAGTCCACCAGCTCTTATTGGTTTGTCTCCATTTTACTTATGTTTCAGAAGGGAAGAATCACCAGATCAAGACCATGAAAAATGATTTCTTATACTAACAGGTTATTCTGATATTGTTCAGCAACCCCAAAATCTGTTCATTGTGCAAGGACAATAAAACAGGAAATGAGATCCTGCAGGGTTGTGGTTTCAGCAGTTGTTGTCTAAATCTAACAAAAAGATCTCGTAAATGGAATAAAGCAAATGAGACAGGGCAAATAGTTGCTACACGGTATTGATGAAGCAAGAACAGAACCACACCACAAGCTTAGCAGATTTTAAGAGCACACTGCAAAAAGGAAACAATATACAAACCTCCTATCAGGCAATATGCTTGTTAAAATTCAGAATAGATAAAGATCTAGTACATATCAGAAACGGTAAAGAGTAAACAGAACAGTCATTCCAGTTAGATGGTAAAACGATAGACATTAAAAAGTCATGTACAGGTATTATAAATCTAACTTCAAGATATTATGCTATACAAAAAACTTTTCTGGAAGTCCCGAGTCTTTATTCTGTTTTAAAACATGGAGGTCCATGAAGGAGTTAGACATCTCAACATTATTTCCACCGGCAAACACAAGACTTCTTCAGAGTAACAGTGGTAGTGGTGGCAGGAGGGAACGACAGCAACTCCATAATATAATCACATTGACAAGTCTCGTGATGTTTCAATGATACTGCTTATAGATCAACATTGTCCCACTCATGCTATCAACAATTTTCTAACCTGCTAGCCCAGGGATTCTGTTAACTTTATTTAGTTGTGGCTATATAAAGTATAAACAACATGTTGCCTTTTAGAACTTATTGCATAAATTAGCTTTCTAAAAGTTTTTCAAATATTCAAGCTGTTTCATTGGTTGTCTCCTGCTGAGCTTCAACTTATTGTTCCAATCATATAACATCTTCTTCCCACAACAGTATAAGTAATCGTATTTTTAAGAGTCTTTTAGGCACGTTGTGATTACTAATGGTCTGTACATAAAAAACACATTTTGACAACTTTGTAACCCCATAGTTTATAGTTGGCTATGATTGGTCATATTGTACTATACCAATAAGAAAGATGTAAATAATTTACTTTGAAAACATTGCAATCCCATGGTTTGTAGTAGGCTATGATTGGATATGTCCTACCATACCAAAAGTCAATTAAGAAAAATGCAAATCTAAGTTATTTTGTAACTTCTTAACCCTATAGATTGTAGTAGGCTATGATTGACCATATACTACCATACCAAAAGTCAAAGAAGAAGGATATAAATCTAAGTTGACTAGATCTTATGACAGTACAACAGAGAGCCTAAGCATCTCATTCATTAAATATCACTTGACTATGCAAAACCCAAGTATCACTTGGCAGTATACTTGGAAAAAATCTAGCCTTGCAAAGTAGATTGTTTAATTTACCTTCTTTCAAATTCCAGACATGTGCTACACCTTTAGAACAGCAAGGCATAGTTCTGAAATACAGAAGGTGTGCATTCAATTTAAGATTGGAGTTCAATTAAAATGCAATATCGAATATGTGAGTTTCTCCAATAAGAAGTTCTTAAGCAAGCTGGAACATACTAACATTCAACTTGATCTTGACCCCAGACTATATGGATGTGGTGATCTAGGGATTGTCAATTTAGACCATCTTTACTTTCTGTAGCAAAATTGATGCCCGTGATACTTGCATTTTCTTCCTATATCATTTATGAGTCTTTCAAATGCCATTTCTGGCTTTTACCTTTCTATAATTTGAAACATTCCAAATGCATCATTCATGCTCCTTAATAAATATATGCAGGCATTCTGACAAAGGTACTCTTGAAAGATGTTGCATTTCAAACTCAAGTTACACAATCCTTTAGGTTATACTTCACTCAGTAAGAATAAGAATTGCACGCCATGCACCACACCCGGACATGGTTCCAAATTAGGTCGCCTTGCACGCATATCCCACATTTGTGCAATTCCAAATTCCATAATTCCTATTAGGTTATGATAGGAGATATTCAATCAAACCAAAACACAACAAGTGGTATAATCCATCAAATGAATACACCATAACTACATGAGATGTGATCCTAGTGGTCAAAAGGATATCTTGTTTATCTTTCACGCAATCAATCCATGTGATCTCCTTCCATTCCTGGATATGTGCCACACTTGTCTAACAATTAAGCCTACAGAAAGCAGACATGAGAAGTAATACTCCCTTCTCCTTCAGCTCTTTGGATCCTAATGCATGTGCTGACAGATTTTTCACTAGCATGTTGGAGCCAAATATTACATTGTTGGAGTGAACATGACAACTAGCTTACAAGTCACACGGGAGATAAAGGTGACAAGATCTTTATGATTGCTATCACATCGACACATGGTAGCGACTTCATTTGCTCAGGACATTTTTGTCGAGTACCCAAAGCATTGTAAATGTATACTTTACAATACAAAGTTGCCACTATACCAAATGGTATTTCCACAAATTTGGCACTAGCATCAATCCTAATAACCCGAATTGGGAGTAGATGCATGAGTGGGTCCAGGAAACAGATTTTCTAAAAACACTTTCAGAAAGAGCTCAAGAAGCAAGGGTTCAAGTTTTAAAGAGTTTCTATCTTTTCTAAATGGTAATGTTACCCTAGGCAGAAGATTCTTACCATTAAGAAATAAATATCAAACTCCATTTCAGGTCAATAAGCAAGAAATCAATATTGAGAAACCTAATTTTCTATTGAAACCATATTTTCTGCAACTCCTCTTACAATACTGCATTCAGAGATAGAAATCTAATTAAGATAGACCTTCTTCAACTATCCATATTAGTATATATTTTTCATATTGTAAAATACGTCAGGAGGACAAGTAAAAGACAACAGAAAATCATTCAAAATATTCCAAATTAAGTGCTTAGGGACAAAATGGAAGAGATTGATTTTCATACCTTCACAACCATGCATTAGGGAGTTCATGCAAGGGTTAAACAAAACCACCCCATAATTTGACAAAGTTCCACAAATATTCTTTTGAAGTCAATTTGAGTAATTCTTTAAAAAAGAAGAAATAAATTTGAGTAACGACGCTAGTGTTGGACAAGCTCAACTCACTTCTGATGTTGGTTTTGCTATCTAACAAAGTAATTTTAGAGCAATTTGTGGTTTTCAATAAGCTCTATCAAGCTTGGCACAGTTTGATTCAACTAGAAAATAAAGTTCTCTACAGCCCTTCAGGATCAACTTGCTTAGATGGGTTTTATCTGAAAATAAAGTCTTCAGCTTAAACGATGACATTTAAAAGGAAAGGAGAATTGTTTAATCTAAGTAAAATAACAAATGGAAGACATGTAGTGCATGTTTGGATGTTGAAAATTCCAAGTGATAAAGGTTGATGAGAGAGAAGAGAGTTTCCACTCCAAGAGAGAAAGAAAATGAGGTATTTTCTTGAAGTTTAAAGTCTTCAATTCCTTCTTTAGATGATGGAAAAACAAAATCAAAAGTGCCATTACTTATCCAACAAGTGTTCTAATTGAACTAACTAGCAAAGGCACATACATGGACTTTACTTGTGGCATTGTGGGGTGGTTTTGCCTAAACCTTGCATAATGAGCAGGGGGAACTTCCCTTAGCATTGGATGACCGTAAAGGTACAGTGATCCATCTCTTACATTCTATACCTTTAGCACATAGTTCGGGATATTCTTAATGGTTTTATGTTGTTTTATATCCTTTTTCAGAATTAGAATAGCAGTCCAAAAAAATGTACTAATACAAACAATCTGATAAGATCTACCTTAGTTCTGATAGATGGATCTTAAAATAATGGTGATAGAGGATCTACAGGCCACCTTTGGTTGCAGGATAAAGTGGGGTTGTCTCAGAATAGAACCATCATTTTGAAGTTATTTATTCTTATCCTGTCAAACACCATAAATTTATCCTGAAATTGAGCGTCGATCTGAGGACAATTTTGAGATTTGCAAAAAGAACTTTCTGCCCATTTATTCGTCAAAATTGAAATAAAGATATTTTAAGAAAATGCCAGAATATAGTTATTCCTTCTAATGCCTCCATTTCAACCTAACTTATCCCTCATTTGCTGCTATTACGGGGTATTCTAAATCTGCAATCAAACAAGACAATAGAAAATTAGGCTTCTAAAAAATGACTACATGCTCATTAAGTTGGAGTGGAGTTTTGGTACTAATGCCAGTCCCAAAATGTGCAAGTGCAATTTGGATAAGTGACAGGCTCTATTCTTAAAAAAAAAAAAGCAATTTCAAACAGCTTGATAAGAAAAAATATATACATAAAGAAAGCAGCTACTCTCAAATTGGTCCATTAGGGAGGTCCAATACCCTCTTGTTCTTCTAATTACTGGGCCAACCACTGGGTTAACCAGTTGAACCATAGACACATTAGAACAAATTAAAACAAAAATATAAATATTAGAAACGATATAACATAATATATACACACACACACACACACACACACACACACGCAGAAATTATTGATAATCAGTGATTCATCAAGCAGAATACCAAAGTACCAAACTATCATACATTAACTGAAAGACGAGCAGATTCAATGAACTGCAAACATTCTAAAATTTTAGATGTTTCAAAATGAGAGCCATCTCAAACAATTGATCAAAATAGAGCTAATTTAGGATAAAATTAGTAGAACAAACATTCTGAAACAGAGCTGGTCCTTAATTAAAGAACCGAAGCATAAACGTTCTTCTACTTTTTCCAAAAATTTCCTAAAATAAATAATAAAGCTGGTCAATGCCTCAACGGCTGGTGGGTGAGTGAACAAATGGTTGATGGACATGGGGTAAAGTATTACTTGGTCAGAGAGAGAGGACCAGTCGAACAGGAGAGGGAGGGAGATAGAGAGAAAGGCAAGATCGGAGTTGGGGATCGGGGAGAGAGAGAGAGAGATGCAGCGAGAGAGATTACCACCGAAGCCGAGAGGAAGGGCTCGGCCGGCCGGTGTCCTACTCCATCGTCGTCGACGGCGTCGTCGCTCGCTAGAAGAGGAGGCACAGAAGACGAAGGAGACTGAAAAAGAGATCGGGAGAGATATTAGGGATTTCAGAGATCTTTTTCCCTCACATTTCTTTTATGATAAGCGATTTACGATAATGACCTTGATAGGGAATATAAAACGATTTTTGTGTGAGGTTAAAACTGTCCACTGCTCCCTCTTTAGATGACCCTGTCCGGGAGGGAGCCTTTAGCGCAGGTATCACCTTTTTTGAGCGTGGAGAATGTGAGAAAGGAAGGAAGAATCGGAGACATCGCCGTGGAGAATATAAGAAATCGGCATTCTCTTACCTTTTCTTTTTTTTTTTCCCTGACCACCTTTTGCGAGAGATCTTGTTTCATGGATAAAATCTTTCAGCATTCAAATAGGCTCTACTTCTTTAGAAATCAATTGGATCATCTCGGCTGATGGAAAAATCCTTGGAGGTGGATGTTATGAGCACACAAAAAAATTCGTCATGCCAACAGCTACAACAATAAAATCCAAACGTTTTGTTTGGTTAATAATTCTTGAATTATACCAAACTCCTCCTGCCATATGGTAAGAGAATTGTTTGTGTGCGCATAATAGGAGCCCCATAATATTATCTTAGTTTATTTAAAAAATAGGTTGAGTAATTTTCATTGTCTATGTTTTAATCACTCATGTTCTTTTAGGAATCAGATGAAAGCAGGATTAGATCTTTTGAGTTTCTAATCTATTTCAGGTCAATTTCGATAACTATGCTGCAACCAGATAAGGTTGTGGAAAACTTGATTTCTCAATACTGACTACGAGCTTATTGAGTCCGATTTGAGTGTGGTATTGATGCTAATGCCCAAACTTGTGAAAGTGTTGTTTAGGATCACTGATTTTATTATCAACTTTATAAACAGTATGTATTAGAAAGCATTTATTTATGTATTGGTTCACTAGAGAGGTTCAACAGTCTCAAGTACCAGTAACCACATTCAAGAAATATAAACGCCTGCAATTCTCATGCATGACCCCCAATCTCGTGTCTGTATAGAGAACTAATAAAACTATCATATAAACAAGGCATGATCATCCTTGAACTTTAATCTTTCCTGGGTCATGGAAATCTTCTCAGCCAGGATCGAGTCTATTGGGCTATTTGATGCTCCTCCAACCGTCTCAATGTTAAAATATAATAGGCCTATTAACATCTTATGCATCTTGGAATAGATTATAATACTGGTAAAGACAAATCTGCATAATGTTTCATTCCAATACCAATTTAGGCTGAATTGGTCACATATATTTGCCCTGAAATTAAGTAATTCAGGAAAATAAACTTAATCCTTTTGATATGAACTTATTCGAGAGGGACAAAATGTTTTCGCAATGCATATATACTGTTTTAGTTTGGATTACATCTATTTAGTAACAAAGTAAACTAAGGTCAACATAGTGATAAGCCATTAATTCATGAAACAACTACTTAAATGAGCCTTTATGTGTATATGCAATCATCACGCATTATTGGATAAGGAATCTTCCGAGAGAGCAGCCAAGTAAGGGTAACTTAGTGTGTGTCTAAAGAACTAATACATGAAGACCAAGGGAACTCTTTTGATGTGGAATCACACCATAAAGGATTATTATGAGATCGTATTATGAAGTTTTTACATGTGTCTAATATTTCCTTCAGTATATTATTATTCTTTTAAAGGATTTTGATGCATATACTCTTATAACTCTTCCTTTTTACATATATACCCTTATAAGTATCTAAAATTATACAAATATCTTACAAATTTACTATTTATGTGCACACCTTTATAAATTTTTTTATTTACAGTATATCCTTATAAATTAATTCATTTGTATGTGCAACCTTAATAAGGAAAAATGGGCAAAATGAAATAAATTACAAGTGCACAGATGCAAAATAGAAATTTGTGAGGGTATTTATGCAAAAAAAATGATTTATAGGGCTCTACATGCAAAAGTGAATTTGCAAGGGTAGGCAGTAGGCACATAATTTCAGATATTTATAAATATATTTATATATAATAATTATAAGGGATATATACAAATAGTAAATTTGTGACGATACATACATAATTTTAGATATTTATAAAGGTATATACGTAAGAACAAGATCATGTAGATAAAAGAAGAGTTGTGATTAGATTAACACTCACTTCCGGATCACCTAATAGACTGGCCTTACTTAGTTACTCTCCCCAGGAAGAGAAGAGGGAAGTAGAAAGAGAACTTACAGGCTTTCCTCAAAGCTCACAACCAGTTCTCTTTATTTAATCTAATTCCCCAGCAGGCGGATTAGAAGGTAAGGTGACGGTAGACAATGCATTGCCCTGAGGGATCCCTTTTATACAAGAGATAAAAGTCTGACCTTCTTTGTCTCTTAATTCCGTCTTTTAAAATTAAAAGGCTAAAGTGAAGGACTGGGGAGCTAAGTTAACAAACAGCTTATTAACCACGCATCCATCCCTTTAAATAGCTTTTTTTTTTCCCCTAGCTTGACTTCAGTCACCCATCCCAGGCATATATTAGGCTCCTGTACATTGATCAATTTAAAGTAAAAGTCAGTTACAGGTTGAAGATTAGTTTTGTCATTTTAAGTCACTAAAATCCATTTTAGTAAATCTCAAAGTTTTAAGTCACCAAAACCATCCTCTTCATTTTGATATTGGATCCAAAAATATCCTTAAGTTTAACTTTAAACATATATACAGATGATGGTAGTGATTATTATTATTGCTATTGTTGTTGGTGTTGTTATTATTATTGTTATTGTTGTTACTGCTGCAGAGCATTATGCCTTTACTGTAAACCATCAATTTACCACCAAATTTAGACTACAATAGGCTAGAAGCATCACTATTTTTTTTTTTTTAAACAAGAAGCATTATTTATATATTGTTTTGGATGCTTTAAAGGAAATATAGGACTAATTTTATAATTTTTGAAGAGTTAGGATGTTTTTAGAATTTCAAGAAACCAATAGATTCCCAACAAGTTATCCTCTAACATCAAGTATAAAAAATAATAAAACATCATATTTTCATGCTTCCGGATATTGATACTTTCTCGCCGTTTGACAAGGATAGATCATTTTGTTCATCACTGCACGTCTTTTCCTTTTACATGCCCTTAAATGCATGATAATACTCAATCTAAGCTCTCAAATGCTCCTCTATTCTTAAACGTGCATTTTTCTTCTGATTCACTATGATTAATAAAAAATTAATCTCCTTGAATCCAGAAATATAATTATTGGTATTTCACAGTGGGTGCAAAGCTTGAACTCTCTCCATGTTATTTTTTCTCTCTCCTTCAACTCAAAGGCAATTTAGTTGAAGAACAAATTGAGAAAATATTTTTGGTATACCAAAATATCTATAAAGAACATTGCATAGTATTATACAATAGAGTATAATTAAAAATAATATATATTAATACATAAATATATAATATAATATAATATTATTGTAATATAATATAA
>JAOXJJ010000725.1:11736177-11776393 GCA_025769935.1 Phoenix roebelenii | reverse complement strand
TGGCTTGTACACATCGCAAAGTTCCCACAGCTTGTCTCCTGACAAGATGACCACGTACAGCAGCTTGCAACTTGACAGCATTCTTCCATTTTTCAAGTTCTTTTCGAGCCTGAAAGTATTTTAAAAGGTCAAGAAAAACTCGATTTCAACCCACATTTTGCAGCTTATAAAGTTAAAATCTCAATAAGAAATATACCAAGTATCCCCTATTGCAGCCTGGATGACAATAACAGCATCTTCCTGGAAATTATTATCAATGGCGGTTCTAACTTCAGCAGCAAGCAGTGAATCAGAAACTTCTGGATCAATGACATCTGGTGATAGAGGTGTTTCATTTGTATGTTCTAGCCTGGGGGGGCTTTCTGGAACAGATGAAACTACTGTATCAGCTACTTCTGAATCAACTGCAACTGATAATGGGGATTTTTCATTTGTCTCTTCTAGTATTGTTGGGTTTTCTGGAACAGTTGATTCCTTTTCAGAATGAAAGTCATTGGTCATGGTTTCTGCTATTTTCATGCTAAGACCGGGTTCTGAGATCATAGAGTTGCTATGCACTAGATGTCCAGAGGATCTCTTCCGGAAACTCCACCTCCCTTTATCTAATGATGCTTTGCTCTGTAAAAGATTGAATACATGATCAGAAAAAATATATTCAGCACTAAATATGAGGATAAAGTGGCAAGGAAAAGAAAGAAAAAATGGCATATTAAGATTAACTTATGGTCGCAAAATAGTTGACATTGTATGTTTGGCGGACTTTATAATAACCACTGAAACATGCCTTACATAAAAAATTCTACCAAAGCCATAAAAAAAGGATTGGATTGAAGAAAGAAACTTACCAAAACAAAGGTGTGAAAGAAAGATATATAATTTTCTTTGAGAAGGAAAATAAATGAAACTATTTCCCAATCACTTTTTATATTGATTTTGAAAGAGTAGTGCATGCAGTGAACATTCTCTTTGAGGAAGAAGATCTACCCAAAAATAAAATAGCAAGATAGAAAGAAGAAACAACAATAAAGAACTCTCATAGAATAATGGAGAATGGAACTAGTAATTTTATTCAATTTAGAAATTCTTTACAATAGTTATAGGACCTCTTGAACCTTCACACAAATATATCCACGTTCATTTCTTCCAAAAAAGGAAAAAAATAAGAATATTCCCTATAATATACCTCTTGATGGCATAATCTTAACTCACCCTAACATCACTTGATTGGATAAGATCTCTAACTCATCTTGATGTCACTTGATTAGATAAGATCTCTAGGATTATTTTCTAACCTTCTAGAATTGACTTAGGCTGGAACCTCAAGTCGAACCTCTGTGTACTTCTATTTAGTCCAAGATATGAATCAAGTCAAATACATGTCAGCAAGACTACCCCTAGGTTGGAGAGAACTAGTTATCGAGTTGAAAAGCTCTCTTTTTGTTGTCTTTAAAGAAGACCATGGTATTGAATGGTGATAGAAGTCCTTTCTTTCTTATGGGTTTGACAATTATTTTTATCCATCCTTACCAAAAGCGTAAGTGTTTCTATAATGCGCATCCTCTCGATCAACTTGCCAAGGATGATCCAATAGCATATGACAAGCATCCATCAATATTACCATATGTTGTCAATGTAAGTGTCACCAATTTAGAAAATAATAAAACAATGTTTGGAGATTAGAATCTTGTTACCCTTTTTGAACCAAGCAAATTTTGTGTGGTTGTGGATGCCTTTTTATCTTTAGATTAAGCTTGTCGATACCCTCTTGAGAAAAAGTTACTCACATGAGCCACTATTAATGATGACATTGCAAACTCATCTAGTGGTGGTGCAATGGGAGGAAGATGTTTTTTTGAATCCAATCCTCTTCTTTGCCTTTAGGCGCAGACATTATATGCCGTAGAATAAAGCTTTGATGCTAATCTGCATCAAACTCAATGCTGGGTCCATCATCTTGTTTGTTGTCATAGAACGACTCACCAATTAACTCCGGTCGTGGTTCAAATCTGGCCCGAGGGTGACCACACCGATGGAGCCGAGGGAGCTTCCAGTGCTGGAAAAAGGAAGACAAGAGTCACCTCCTACGCGACGGCTGCGGTCCTGCACAAAGCCTCATCGGTGTTCTCGGTGAGGGTCCTCCGATGATCAAGTTAGAGTGGATAAATTTGGTCCAGCTAAAAATTCTTTAGAAATTATCTGACCGAGCTATTTATAGCCTTGGTAGAGTGGCCCAGATGACGGAGGTACTGTCAGTCCCCATCATGAGGAGGCATGGCTCTGAGCCGGATGGCGCGCAGCTCAGGTTGGCTGGTAACGCGTGGTACAGCCCGTTCTTAAGAACGGTAGGACGTTGACAGTCACAGCAGGGTATGGCCGGAGTAGGCAGGGTGCCGTCTGACTACTGTTGGCCGGTCATGGAGACATGACACGGCAGTGTGGTGGAGTACGGCTACGTAGGTGGGCATAGGCACGCACATGAGTGCGGTCGTTGACGAGGCCGAGCTCGTTAAGTAGTCGCGTCATGCGTTTGATGAGGTCGGCTTGACGGATAATGAAAGTAACTCGGTTTTTCGGGTTTCAAGGTGTGCTCGGAGGAGCGCCCCAAACTTGAGGGTGGAGCGTATTGCTGGGGGTTTAGCATTCCGAACTTGGTCGGGATGGGTCGGCGTTTGTCTAGAGGCACTCCGAACTTGGTTGGGGGAGTCGGCGAATGTTTGGAGTTGGTGGAGCTTTAGGCGGAATTCCGAGGACAGCTGGCTCTGGGCCGGAGTGAAGATTCGGTCATTCATCGTTGGTGTTTACTGGGCCAAAATTGGGCGGCCTTTTAGTTATGGGCCGGACGACCCATTTTTTCCTCTATCAACTCCGATTGATAAGTGTCATGCTCCTGATGCTTGCCATCTGCTTCGTTGTCTGTATTGGTGAGGTGGACTTTGATGGTGAGAAGTCATCATGGAAATGCCTTATTTCACTACATGTATAACATGCAGAAGTCATGGGGCGAGCAACTTTTGGAAATTCTTGTCTTCCGTGGATCTCATTCATTATGTACTTGTCTCGGTGATTGGCCTAAAGAAAGGAGATATCGTGATGGCATGGTACATGACCATGTTGGTGCATACAATGTCAGCTATAATTTCGTTTGTATATAGTTATTGTGCTCGTCTCGGTGATGGCATGTTGCTCGCTTCCCACACACATGCGCATGCCTAGTATAGCAGGGCCCATGATGAGAGTCACATAAAAGATTTGATGGTAAACATGAAAGCAAAAGGTGGACCTGTCAACAATGCAAGCATGGCCAACTTTCTTAAGAAGAGGAATAAATAAATAACTAAAAATCCTACCTTTAGATTGACGTTATACGCCCGAAGAGGGTTCTAGGTCGGCATTATGCGGTGGCAAGAGGGTTCCGAGTTAGTATTATGCATTTGCAAGAGGGTTTCAAATTAGTATTATACGATCGTAGGAGGGGTCCTGGGTTTTCAGCTTTATCTTGTTATAATCATCTACCATAATCTATGGATGGTTATGATTATTGTGATGATAAAAACTGGCTCTATAGGTTATCTATCATCGAGGCAAGAAGATGTTAAGCAGATCACTTTGCCCTCGAGTTCGTAGATCTAGTATAGCATGACCCATGATAGAGTCACATACAAGATTTGATGGTAAAATATGAAAGCAAAAGGTGGACCTGTCAACAATGCAAGCATAGCCAGCTTTCTTAAGAAGAAGGATAAATAAATAAATAAATAAATAAAATCCTACCTTTTGGCATAGAGGGAACATGGGTTGCTCTTAATTTTTGCTCATTAGCTCTCATTTCTTTTGTATATAGTTATTGTGCATAATTGTTTGACATATTTTGTGAGGGCCGGTCAAAGTTTTGTGAGGGCCCGGTCCATTGACCCGCCCAAAACTCGCATAGGCCCAAAAAACTGCACAAGCCCAATTTCTTTCATGTGCAAATCTCCAAACAAAGAAGGGAAAACAAAAAAAAAAAAAAAATTATTTAGGCCTCACATGCCCTACACGTGAGATAGAAGAAGCTGACTCCTTCTAGGAGTCCATCTTCTTCTCTAACTTGATCAGACATGCGAAGTCTAGGGCTTGCCAGAGCCCTAGATTCAATCTATAAAGAGGCCCTTCTGTCTTCTCTCTTGGCATCGCTTTTCATCCCAATCAATCGCCGGCGATTGCGTCAAGTTTTCCTTCAATTTCAACTGAAAAACTTTGTTGGGTTATCATTGATTGGTCACCGACGTTGAGGTTTTGACCTTTAACTCTTCTCCTTTTCTTTTCCGACCCCAAGATCACATTGATGGCCCGATTACAGCCGCCAGTCGCCCAATTTAGCCATAAGAGGTTTCTCTACTTTGAGTTTTCCTTCCCCTGTTTCAGTTTTGATCTACCGTTGTTTGGGATGGAGGTTCCTGTCGGAGCTCTAATTGAGTTCTCGTCCACCTCTATGTCCTAAGGTGGAGACATCGCTAGTGGGTGAGACGGACTGTTCCATTTTTCTTCTTTTTTTTGCCGATCTAAGGTTAGGGTTTTCATTTATTTTCTCTCTATTGCTGACCGCCGTGACCAATGGTGTTGCTTATGTGATTGTTGTTGGAGCCGGCCGAAGCCACTGCCATCGAGGGTCGCTGTGGTGGGGGTGGCCGATGGTAAAGCTGCACATCATGCATACCTTATAATCTTGATCAAGAATCTTCTTTATCATATTTTAATGTTAGATCTTATTTCTAAAATTCCAAACTTAAAAGACATCAATGTCTTATTTTTGTAAATTGTAAATTTAACACATCTCAACAGAAAACAGATGATGGTTATAATTAAATTTGTCATAAAAGTTATTTTGATAAATTTCTAAATAGCTGGGTATTAAAACATGATCCAGATGATGGATCCCATCTCAACGGGTTTGATTAAAGCATAGATATTGCTGCATCATACAAATTCACATCTCAATCAACTTTTGAGCATGGAATTTAGCTAATCAAACACACACTGTGATATAAAACATAACAAATATTTTTTTAAAAAAAATATTATTCATTATGGTGCTAGACCTCACCTCAAAGCTATGAGACCAGAGTGATGGGCAGTGGTTGGCTAGCGGCTGCAGATCAAAGAGAAAGAACTCGAGAGGGAGAGGGGGGAAGAGAGAGAGAGAGAGAGTAGGGGTCGGGACTCGGGAGGGAGAGCTTGATAAGAGCAGAGGCCAACAAGAGAGCTATGGTCTTATAGATGCTAAGTGGAGAAGGTCAGCGGAGGAGATCGAGAGAGCAGGTGGAGGAGGAGGAGGATGAACTCGAAGAATAGTGGGGGCAGAGCACTGGAATTAGGGATTTGGAAATTAAGACATCGGTGGATCAGCTAACAAGGGGATCGGTTGGAAATAGCGTGGTGGAAGCCTTCCGACGATGCGTATTAGCATCGTCTGGGAGATGGCTTCGAGCGACATTTTTAAGCATCGTTTTATGGCTTTTTTGTATTATCTTTTATTGGCTTCCGGTGATGCTTACAAAAAAAAGCATCGAGTGGTGGTGAATGGCATCCGACGATGCTTATAAATATTGTTAAGCATTAATGCTTATTACAAGCGTCGTGATCTCGTTGCACAAGTGCTTAGCTAACAACGCTTAGTGAATATATAAGATTGGGGTCAGATGATGCACAAATAAGTTAGTAGAAATAAGTTGACGCAGGCAAAATCTAATATTCCCCACCATCAACAAAAAGCTCCCCACTGTGTGAAAAGGTAGACTGACCAATAGGACAGCTAGTCTTACCATATCCAGCTGCATAAACAAAAGAATCAGTTCCTATGCTTCTAAGCATATAAGCAGGTGATAGTGCTCTACATTTTATGTACTTGACCATTCCAAACTACTGCTATAGATGCTTTCTTGGCTAGAATATTATTTTCTCAAGGAGGGGTTGCTGAGGTCGATTTGTGCATTTCAAATTAAGAGGAGATTTGTTGCATTTAGTGTTGAACGCCACCTATTCTCATAGTGAGTGGTCTTAAGCCTTCCTGCTTCGCTATGAGTATGTGTAGTCTACTGGATGCAAGTGATCTTGGTTCAAAAACCTACCCTCACCCCAATTTGGCTGGACTTGCTTTCCTCCGATTTCAACGCTATGGCAGCTCTCAGAAGAGAAAGCCAACTTTGGCTTTACGTTCTATTTGCCACTCTAATTGTTTGCTATCACTAGGAGGCTTTTTTCTTGACATGAAGGCTTAGCACGATAGGATGCAATTCCATCCGATTCACTCCACTACCTTGCTATCCAATATAGACAGTGACGTCAAATATAATTTCTTGCGTAATATTCGGAGTACAATGCTGTGTCGAGCTAAGACCAGAAGTTTGCGTGATGCCAAGAGCTTAAAGAAGGATAACAGCTATCTTCAACCCATCGATGCTCTCTACCGTAAATTCTGCTTAGATGATGAAATCAATTGTTTAATGATGCAAAAGAATCCAAGCAGTATTCGCCTGACAGCTATAATTTCTTTTTATATTCCATGAGTACAAGGTGCAAGCAACAAAGACCAGGAATATATCCTTGCCCATGGAAAAATCTATGGTACAAATATTGTCCATTCTTTTATAATAGCAAGAGGTACCGACGAGCGAGAATTCGGTCATGAAGTGCTCCTCTACATTCTCTTTCTAAAATGCATGCAGTAGTTATAATATATATGAGACAAGCAAGCTTTGAAACCACCAATTGGTGTGGCCCAATGTGACCATTACTGGTGCTAAGAAAAGAGCATCAAATTGGGAGGCGCATATAGAGGGGAGGCACGTAGACACCTTATATCTGTCGCATAAAATATAAATACTTATATATCATGAGAGATATGTAAATAGTCACATATTATCTTATGACGAAAGCAAGACAGACAGTATATCAGATTATGCGGTGAATCGGGCCAGGTTGCATGTTTTAATTTTATTTTTTTTTTATACAATTGCTACTCACATTATTCTAGCATGAGTCTAACCAGCAGAGTCTAAAGAAAAAAAAAATGATGTACGAGTAGAGCGCAACATCATATCATATTTAATTTTTTTTAAAATAATAAGTAAAAAAAGATTTAATTTGTTGACTTGTCCGCCTTTAAATATACATGAGATCGAGAGAAATGTCTCCCCTCCGACATCAGATAACTAAACGCATCCTTTCTTTTTTTCTGTTGTCTTGTCCGTCTTCCGATATACATGAGATCCATCCTTTCGGAGACTCGCTCGACGTTCCCGGCTAGACCACCGCCCACGATGCGTCCTTGACCGTCCAGCTGGGGTCCATCCTGTGGTCAGAAGCAGGAGGCCACCAATCTGGACCGTCCAAGTGGTGGTCCCCGTCCAGTCCAAACACCTCAATTCGCAATCGCCTTCACCCCGTCATGAACGCCGAATCTTGACCGATGCGATCTAAAATATTGCCAAAGAAGTTGGACTTCATCAGCTGGATGATGCAAAACATAGAATACCAAATTGGCATACATGATGCCGACACGTAACCCAAGATTTGCTTTAGTGACACGTTTGATCGTTCCTACGCTGTATATAATGCAAAAGATAGTTTGCTCGTTGCTATGATAAAACAGCGAATCCGGTCCTGCACTCCCAATATCCTCCTCCGGGTCGAGGCGCCACCTTCCTCTCCCCTCTATATTCGAAAGTCGAAACCCTAACGCTAACCCAAACCCTTATCTCTGGCCCTATCCTAACCCTAAATCTTTCTTTACGATAAAAACCAAAACTTGAGGGAAAAAGCAAGCAAGCGGAAAAATCTCTACCTCTCCTTTGCTAAAGAATCCCCTTTCCACTTCGGCCGGTCTCAAGTCGAGAAATCTTTGAGATAAAAATTCGGTTTTTTTTTTCTCCCTTCGGGTCTATAAGAATGCATACCGTCTGCTCTGAAACCTTAGACATGGCCATCTCCTTCCCCCACCTCCTCTATTCCGAGAAGCCCCCCGCTCTGACACCCCTGGCCCCGCCGCCGGAGGTGAAGCCGCCGGCCGCCCCGACGCAGGATGACCTAAAGCGCATCGCTGGCCACCGCGCCGTCGAGCTTCTGGAGTCCGGCATGGTCGTCGGCCTCGGCACTGGCTCCACCGCCGCCCACGCCCTCGACCGCATCGGCGAGCTCCTCCGCCGAGGCGTCCTCCGCGACATCGTCGGCATCCCCACCTCCAAGAAGACGGAGGCCCACGCCGCCGCCGTCGGCATCCCCCTCTCCGACCTCCACGCCCATCCCATCGTCGATATCTCCATCGACGGCGCCGACGAGGTCGACCCGTTCCTCAACCTCGTCAAGGGCCGTGGCGGCTCCCTCCTTCGCGAGAAGATGATCGAGGGCGCCAGCCGCCGCTTCGTCGTCATCGTCGACGAGTCCAAGATGGTCCCCCGCCTTGGCGGCAGCGGCCTCGCCGTCCCCGTCGAGGTCATTCCCTTTTGCTGGGGTCACACCCTCGGCCGCCTCCGTAGCCTCTTTGACGGCGAGCCCGGCTTCCATGCCAGGCTCCGACGTGCCGCCTCCGCCGCCGGCGATGGTGGGAAAGACGAACCCTTTGTGACGGACAATGGGAATTACATTGTGGATTTATTTTTTGACAATGGGATCCATGGCGATCTGGATCTGATCAGCGACAAGATATTGAGGATCACTGGGGTGGTCGAGCACGGGATGTTTCTTGGAATGGCGTCGTCGGTTATCATTGCCGGCGAGGATGGGGTGACGGTGTTGGAAAAGCAGTAGGTGAGGTGACGTGATTTGATTACCCAAGGAAGAAGAAAGATTTGATTTTTAGTTAGACTAGATTATATATTGGCCTTCAGAAGGAACTAATGGTTGTTTCCCTTTTGAAGTGGTGGAGAATTTTCTTGTATTTGGGACATTTCATGCCAAGGAAGGAGATGTTATTGTTCCTGGCAGGGAAGAAAGTTAGAACTTTCATGGAATTTTCCATGAATTTTTGTTGGCAATTAATTTAGTATAATGGTGATATAGTGAAATGGGGTGTGATTCCCTTGTCTATCTCATATGGTTATTGAATGTCTAACAAAAAATGTTGTTGGTTTTCATCATGATTTTGGTGGTTAAAAAGTTATATGCTATGAAGATCTTCACTCTTGGTATATAATTTCTGGTGGTAATTTGTGAATGGTTTACGGCACCGTCACCTGTTTGTATGAAGCATACAAACAGAGTCTTTTGTTCATGCATCTGATATGGTGAGATTAGCTTTTCTGGTGGTGAATATTATATTGGCGTCAAGTTGCTTGTGCTAATTTGTGTGTCATCTGACGTTGATTTATAAATTGGTTAACACGAGCTTCGGTTTATTCGTTATGTTTGTGCCTTGTGGTAGGAAATTTATATATTATTTTTTGTAGAGGCTTTGTTTACGTATTACTAGTTTTCTGATGTATTTAATTCGAAATAATTGCAATCGCTTCCTGAAACTATTCGGCTCTGTTTTGTGGTCTGAGATTCGTCCTTGCTCGAACCAATGAAATTCCATCCTTGGCTAGATGTTGAGGTATGCTCTGTTTACGATTACGACAACAGCGGATGCTTCAATTCTATGTAGTTTCTCTCTTTTTACTAAAGCAATTGATGAGTAATGGTTGGAACTACGTTATGTTAACTTGAAATTATTATTTCTATTTAGCTCTTGTTTTTGTACTTTGCTTCATGTTAACACGAGAATGTATGCTGGCTTGGAAGATGAACACAAGCTATGGATGGTCACCCACCCATAAGAGAGAAATTTAATAAACGAATTTCCTCCATTAGTTCCTTGATTTCAAAGACATTCTGACCTCATAAGAATCTAAAATCGGACTCCTGGTCCATGCGAATGAGGGAATCCCATGCTACCTATTGAGCAACTAAGACTAATAGAACTTCTAAGAAAGCTAAAACTAAATTCAACCTCAATTCAACCTTGATTCCTACTCGACCAGCCAAAAAAAAAAGAAAATGGAGACACTTGATTCCTAATCTATTTTGCTGAACCTGGAAATCTAGATGTTCTCCACCATCAACTCAAGTGGCTCGGTAGTGGCCAGAGAGTTGTTTGTGGAGATGTTTTGGAGTCTGACGACATGGATTGGCGAGCTTCAAAGTTGAATTGCAGCGGCAGTTGATATTGGGAGGATGAAGCAGCTATAACGCCAAACTCTGGTGGTGACGGCGTCTCTCCATGCGGCATGTGTCGCGGGGGCGGCACCAGCTGGTTTTGGAAGGATGAAATGGCTGAACTCCTAAACTGCGGCGATGGCGCCGATACCACACAGTGACAGTAGGATGAATGAACCAAGATGCCAGGCTGCATCGGAGACATCGTATGCAGGAGAAGACCACCGGCGTTGCCGAAACTAGATGAGCGAGCAACATAGCCAGGTTGACGGTGATGAGCAGGTGGTGGCCTAATCTGATAACTGCTACGATAACCCCCCATAGCCTGAGGACCCCCTGGCCTGAGGCTGGATTGGGGAATTAGCACCATGTTGTGGCTCCAGAGATTATTGTAGCCCATGGATGGCATAAAGGGAGTAGAAGCGACCGGGGCATCCTTGCCATGGTTGCGTGGAGCTGGACGTGGCTGGACTCGACGATCAGCAAATATGTTATCCGAAGAATGAGATGGTGATCCTTCTTCCTCCACTTCTTGTTCATCCACTTGAAGCTTGCCATCCCTCGACTGATTTGGTGTTGGCTTTAAGTATATATCACACAAAGCGAGAGCACCAAGCTACAAGAAAAAAAGATTAAAAATAAAATATAAGTCAGAAATGGTATGAAAGTATGTAATTTGATGGTTCAATCCACCATAGAGATGAAGTGCCACATGTTGCGGTGGTAGCAAATGCAGGCAAAAATTTTGCCAAAGCGAAACTAGCTATGGATGATGCATTTTATCATGCTCTCTGTCGCTGCAGATTGCTTATTTCAACCAAGAAAAGTTCCGGGTGCCTGCTGATGTAGCCTTTCCTCAGATGATTATATGTCATTCAAAAATTTGACACTTGTTTTCACCAAAACAAATTGACACTTACGTTTTAATCGGTGGGAAAGCTGGAATTTTTCTTGAATACGTTCTTGACTGTACAAGTTTTTTTCTTTTAGAGTCTTTAGATTTTTTTCTATTTTTGACTTTTCAGATTTAGCATCTACCAATATAATTATCTTGTAACTTATCTCATAAAGATACTACTTATCTAGCGGCCATATTAATTTATTGCTTATACTGCCATTTATCATAACATAAAGCATGCAGCTAATTGCTCACTAAAGAAGCTAGCTAGCATATTTAAGGTACTATGTTGTTGATTTTGATAAGTACAGAATTATGGTTATCTTGAGCATGTAGGTCATTGGAAGCACAATAAAAGCAAGGAAAAAAGATTTTTTTTTTAAACCATGAATGATTTTCCTTGAAATTAAGAAAACCAAAGGATTAAAAGAAATAAAATTTTCTATTATTTTAACAATATAAAAAATACTATTTTCTCATTGGTATATAATGCATTATTCGACAGATTCTTCTATAAATTGATTCATGATCTTAGAATTGAAATATTTTGTCAACATAATGACACGGACCCTACGAGCATGAATATAAACATTAGCATTCCCACCATGTAGATTCATCATGAAATTATGTTAACAAAATGCCATCTAATCTTCATAGAAATTAAGAGTTGCATGAAGTCTTTCAACAGGTTTACCTCATCCTTGTTTTGGTTGGTAGGAAACCAGAATTCCTTAATAGTGTACTCTTGCATCAGCCATCTTGTTCGTGTTCCATTACGTTGGTGCCCTTCATGGAAGACAAGAGACTTCTTGCGACCAATCTCATTTGCATATTTATTTCTGATGATCGTATCTTTTCCTGAGGCCTTCCAATATCCCCCTTTTGTTCCGCGAGCGGGCCTTGTTCCGTTAGGATATTTCTTTTTTCTTGGAGTGAAGAAATACATATGCTTACCAGGAGGTGTATTGCCTATGAAAAATACAAAATTCTTGCTGCAGTTAAAGCACTACCTCTAGCATGCAATAAAAGTGGTAGATAGGATAATTCAAAATAGCTAGCTTTGCAATTCATGATATATGATGAATATTTTTATTCTGCAAGACAGTCTTTTTTCACTTTTTCAACCAAATTGTAGTTATGTACGCTAAATCTTATATTCTTTTTAAATTATTTTATTCATAAAAAAATTATATTATAAAATCTATTTTACTTGTATGACATGTTCAGCAGTTATAATCTACTAGAGTGTCATATATGTTCTAACTCCCTAACATATATACATCAATATTGAGGTGCACCTGAGTTGATGTGATATTAAAGTTCTCTCCTATTACTTAAACTTAAGTCCTTCCTCCAAAATTATTATTTGTTCAAATATTTTTTTAAAAAAATAGAAAAGTACATTGAGCAAATAATTGTTATCCATAATGCCAAAATATACTAAATGTTTCAAAACTTCTCGTTTTTTTCCTCTGTGTTCAAGCCATCCACCTGGTGTTTATGTTTATTGTTTTAGTTTTGAAAAAAAAATAGCATGCCATATAAACTCAGCGAAATATAGCAAGAAATACTTATACAACAATTATAAAATTTTATATTGCAACATATATAGAGGTCACAACGGTTTCCACAAAAAAAAAAATCATGGTTCAGTGATATTTATATATAAAAAATAATTAGAAATAAACGTATGAAAGGATTAAATAAAAAATATTTAATTAATATTTATCTTTTCAGGCCGGTCTCTACATCAGTTATTTACTTTTTATTTTTTTTTATTTTTTAGGCGAAAGAACTTGCTAATGACGGAACTATTGCATGACGCAATATGGAATTTTTTCCCCGAGTAACATCCCTTTCCAAACCAAAAATAAAATTCAGAAACAAGATTTGGAAAAATCGAGTGCATACAAAAAATCCTCTTAAAAGGAAAATTCTTTGTGAAAATTGTTTTACGTTCTATATGAAATTTTTTTTTCCCTTCTACAACACAACTAGACGAAGTTATTGTAGTGTAATTGAAAAAAAAAAAAAAAAAACCTTCTGAACAATTTCTTTCTGGATACTCTTTGATCGTCGTATTGAAATCATCACGGTCTTTTGCAGCAAAGGCTAAATTATTACTCAGCCAAAATACGTACGATTTAGAAATAAAGTTTCAAAATTTCAACACGGAGAGAAATAAGTATCTGTTTCAAAAGAAAAACGATCAATGGCTTTCAGGAATTGAACTTAAAAAAAAAAAAAAAACTTTTTTTCGTTTTTTGTTCTACATGCTTTAGATAGAGTTAAGAAACAAATTTAGACCAAACTAGTTTATTAAGATTCTATCCAAGAATAATTAATTATAATCATAACTATAACTATTTCTTTAAAAGAAAACTTTAAGAAGAAAAGGTGCAGAACGAACCTAAAATATCCCTGGGGTGGAAATCGTAGAGGTTCAACTCTTTGATAGCCTGGTTTGGTAGGGGTTGGTTCAACAGCCTGGGCCGAAGGTAGAATTCCACCAGCTCCTTGGGAAAAGGCCTGAAGTGGTGGCCGGGCGCAACGTTTCCAATGCCTTCATCTTGCTCCATCTCTGCTCGCTCTGTGTTTTTCTCTTCTTCTTTGTTTGAAACTTTTCTAGTTTTCTTTTCGCTTCTCTTTCGTTGTTTTTTTTTTTCCGCTCGCTCTTCTTCATAGAAGAAGTCTCTCTCTCTCCTTTGCCGAATTAGGAAAGGTCTTCAGATAATCCGAGTTAGACTCGGAATCGAGCATACTGGGAAAATATACAGAAAATTTTCAAACACCGAGGACGGCCCGGCCTGGCTAAGGACGTGATATCCTGAGACCCGCCCGGCCCGGCCTATCTACGGACGTAAAATCGTCGGGCCCGGCCCGGCTACGGACCGGAAATCCTGAGACCCGCCGGCTCATAACTTTCAAGAGCTAGAACTAAACAGGCCCAGGCCTAAGTCCGTCGCTCGTGCGAGAAAGAGAGAACGCACCCGTTGGGACGTCGGAGTCCGATTTGGGGACGATTCGACTGCTTGGTTCTTCTTCCGCCATCGATGTCGGCCGTGGGGGTCGGAGAGTTCGACCGGCCGGGAATGGGAACGAGGCGGCCAGAGAGGAGGTGGGAGGTTTAAGGGTCTCGGTATTGGGAGCTTTGGGTCGCCGGTCATGGCGTCGAACCGGATGGAAGGGGGATCTAGGCAGCGGTCGGCAACGAGACGGGTGGGGCCATCGGTCGGGGAGAGAGGTGGCGTCGGATCTCAGAGGAGTGGAAGGGGAGGGAGAGGCCAGCTGGGGTCAGGTGCCGCGAGAGAGAGAGGGGAGAAGGAGGAAGAAGAGGAGGATCGGCGGCGGCGTCGCCGGGGCGGTTCGTAGAGGAGGAAATGGGAGGAAAATAAGAGTTCCCGAATCCCTAATGCCCTTTCTCGATTTTTAAAATTAAATTTCATAAATAATAACAAATATAATAATACGACGGCTGAAGACATCCGTATATCCATATTCTCCCGAGGTTTTTTTTGGCAAATACTAATGTGGACACAGATGTTGACGTATCTATATTTATTTCAAATAAATATAATATAAATAAAAAATATAAATACAAATATTTAAATAAAATAATTAAATTTTATAATTATAAAATTAAAAATAAATCAAGTTAATAATACTTAAATATTTTTATTTATTTTTTAAAAAAATATGATTTGTATATAAAATTAAATAAAATTGCAAACAAAAAAAATCAGATAGACCTATATTTTTTTGACGAATATAAATATAAATATAGTTATTAATTGATTACTTAAGTTTGTAATTATACGCTAAAAATATTTAAAAATAAAAATAAATTGGTTACCAAGCTAAAGCTTGAAAGTTTATGGCCTGCCTTGACCAGTTAGGATAAAATCCCAACGCAAGATTGGCAAAAATTGGGTCTAGCCAATATTGCCAAACCTAATCATTAGGTTTAAATTGCAAGTTCTCTTAGACGGGTGAGACCTATCCCAATAAATAACTAGACCATCTAGAAGTTTACGATATTGAGAGAATCCAAGTTAGACTAGAGTGTGCAAGGAAAGGGATGGATGATGGATAAACAATTGACCTATTACTTTCATCAAAACAAGAAAACGCAACCTATAATTCATATCAAATTTGGGTGATGATTAGGATTGCAGCATAAAATTTTATGCTAGATGTATTGTTGGCTTCCTTATCCTTTTGTTGATTTCAGCTGGGATTTTATCTAAATGTAAGAATAACTTATACTTGGATTTTTTTTTCTCCTTCTATCCTCCACAAAAATGCACATGTAGAATGAAAAATATAGTCAAAATTTTTAATTGACTATGGTCTAGGGGTGGCAATCTGATTGTGTTGGATTGGATACGAGTTGGGTTGGATATAGGTTAAGTCAAAAATTTATCAACCTGAACTTACACTTTTTATTAAATAGGTCAAAAATTCAGATCTAAATTTGACCTATTTATTAAATAAGTAACCCCACTCGACCCATGTAACCCATTTACTAAACAAACCGAATTAGGTTAAATAGGTTAAACGAGTTAAGTGGATTTTTAACGAATTAAACAAGCTAAATAGGTTAGGCGGGTCAAATTAAAAAGACAAAAATGAGTTAAATAGTTTTTATGTAGGCTAAATAGGTTACAAATTAAATAGATTGGTCGTGACCCGACCCACTTATTAAATGGGCCAAAATGGATTAAATGCTCAATGATCTAAACTTAAATTTGACCCATTTGATAAAAAGATCGTGGTAGATTAATCTATTTATGATCTAAATCTATTTATATGGAACCCAAACCTACTAACAATGGGTTGTTTGTAGATCATGTCATAAAATACACCCCTATTATGATCTAGTATTGGAAATTTATCAAAATAACAACGGCAAGAATAACAACAACAACAATAATAATAATAATTTCTATAGCTGAAAAAAGAAACCACTTATGTAGGCTAGGGATCATCCTTTAGTTGAAGACATACATAACTCACGTTATCCTCTAACAAATTCCATGCATCACAAATCCGTAGACAAGGAAAAAAAGTTTGGTCGGTCGTGAAGGGCACCAATGCTTAAAATCTAAATTTTGTGAAGAGTGCAAATGTTGGGAAGGGGGGAGGGAGTGGTGGGCATAGCTGAAGCCAATGGCTTTGAAGAAGATGAGGGGGGCAGCGGTGAGGATGGAGTCTCCAATTAGAACCATGCTTAATATTAGAAACTATTTTTGAATGATTTAAATCAGAAATTTTTCTCAATGAGTATTCTTGTACTAAGAATAAAGAGGAGAAGTTGATGTTTATTTCTAAAGTAAAAACAGTTTGATCTATTCCTGAATAGCTTCCCTCAAAAGCACCTCTTCGAACATTTTGTTCGGTTATGCATCAAGCTGATGCCTTCTAAGAGTGTAGTTGTCGACTGGTATCAATCCTCTCCCTTTCCAATTATGGTTGGTATTATTTGGAAATGAATACATAAAAAAAGAATAGCAGCTTAATTCCATTTTTGATTTAATAATATATTTAATTTTAAATATATTATTATATTTATTTTCTTGACTAAGATCATAAGCAGTATGCACATCTTAACCCCGTTACTCACCCACTGGAAAAATTATATTCAACACCGCGTGCACCAATATGGCCGTGCATCACGCCAATCACCAAATCTCCTCTTTTGTAGGCCAATCACTGAGGTGGCCCAGTGCACAACCATCCTGATGCACGTAGTGTAGGGCATAATTTCTCCATCACCTTGTTTGCTTCACTACCTGCACATGAGCACATGCCTAGCATAGCAGTGCCCATGATAGGGTCACCTAAAAGATTTGATGATAAAAGGTGAAAGCAAAAGGTGGACCTTTCAGCAATGTAAGCATGGCCAACTTCCTAAGAGAGAAAAATAAATAAATAAAACCCTACCTTTTGGTGCAGAGGGGACATGGGTTGCTCTTAAATTTTGCTCGTTAGTTCTCATTTCTGTCTTGTAGTGCTTAGTTTTCACTTTTCAGTCCAAAGTTGCCACCAACTCCTAATTAAGCCAACGAATCCAGACTGACTCCACTTTGTTGAAACATGGGGATATGGACATGAAGCCAAGGTGTGATATTTATTGGCACCAAGAACTTCCACTCGGATCTCTTTATGATATTTTACGTATCTGGTATCACTCTGAGCAGATTATTTTACCATCCGTAGTGGATGTCATGTGCATACCTCTTCCATGTTGTTCCAATGGTTCTTAGGAGGTTGACCTAATTATACCTAATTGTAGCCACTCAAGTATCTTCTCCCTGTCTTCACCTCTCATACTTGGATTCAAGGAATCATCAAGCTTTAAAGTATATAAACTAGATTAAAATCTAAAAGAACAAGGAGACCACCCCTTCTAGCTTTATGTGCTTCAATTGCTAATGCTTTATAGTTTAAGGCCATTCACTCATTCTTCTAATGATTACAAAAGTTAGTAAGACATATTGATTCCGCTAACAAAGAATGGAACTCAGCATGATAATCCCTGAAAGGTGTGCTACGTTATAATTCTCGAGTTTGTTCTGGTTGGAAGGCAAGTAATTCCAATCATTAGCTCTTGAAAGATGAATATTATCTTCGAAACTTAGATGAAGTACGTATTATCCTTCACTAATGTTACTTTCTCTAACCCCATCCACTGTCACCATCATCCAATGCCAAGACCATTATGACCATGCTCTTTTGGCAGCCACAACAAGAACCCTTGCTCACCAACCACCCTCCTTGATGGAGGCATGAAACTTGTGCTTGCTTTACACCTCTCCTTTAAATGCATGCACCTTCTTGCCCATAGCCATGCTTCTAGTTTCTGCCATTCTTAACCTCTCACCATCTTTAGGTTTAGCTATAAGTTCATGATTTCTCATTTATCTATTTTTCCCTAAGCTTTAGATTTTAGTAATTATAACTTTTACAAAAAAAAAAGAGAAAAAAGAAAAAAATTTCTGCTTCAGTCTCGACCTCAGATCAGAAAGACATGCAGATCTCATTTGTTCTAGAGAAAAAGGCTCGATAATATGGAGAAGATAAGGATGATGTTTGCATGTGCATGCATGTCTGCACGCGCACACATATCTATACTATATATCTAAAATGAGGAAAAAAATAAAGACTCTTTGTAGAAAATGTGCACAACTAAGGTATTTTATAGAGATATGGTGCATTTTATTAGTGAAGTTCTCCATGTAAGTTCCATGACTCACACATATTGCATGTAGCAAATATTAGTTGTAAAATTTGTTACGAAAAAAATCATTATATTGTTTCTAGTGAAAATTATAATGATGCAAGATTGAATATCATCGGGATTGGATGTCTTCAACAACGTCAATTTTCACTATTTCTAGAAAATAATTTTAACTTTTTCACCATGTACACGTTTGTATATTTGAACGTATATACTTATACCAAACTTAAAGTGGTACAAGATATTAGCAAGGTAAAGGTCAATGGTGGTGACTTGTCGCTGGTAATGTGTTTCATTAGTTGCTCCTCGTAACAATTTTACAAGGAACTCCCTCTGCGATTATTTCGTTTGAGATGTTGTCCTGCTACTTGAGATCTATGGTTACCAGCCCAACTTTTAATATGGAACCGATTTAATTTAGTTCAGCAGCAAGGCCCCATAGTATGAGTATTTAATTGTAAGGCCATTCGAATTTAATGTAAGCATGGGTTATGTGATTTAGTCCATAGAGCAAAATTTAGCCTAACTATGTGCATGAAAAAAACAAAAAAAAAGCTAAATGTGCAAGAACAAAATGTAAAATTACAATTAAACAATGAATCAAGTGTTAAAGTTCTCAGAAAGAGGAGAATAAAAGATGCTCCTCAAAGAGCTCTATTTCTCTAGCCATATAAGCTAGCAAATTTTCTACCTCCCATCATATTAAAAGATAAAATTTTCTACCTCTTCCAGAAAGTGATTTAGTTATCCGTCTCGTACCATATATTGTTTATAGCTCAAGGAATCAATAACACTAATTAAAATCCCATGATAACGATTCCTTTCCAACTTGGTACCTACCATTACAATAGTTATAATGACTATTATTCATCAAGCTTGCTTAGACTAATGTTATTTAATACTAAAGTAACTTTTACTATAAGTCAACAATCATCCACAGTTATAGTATAAGATGATAATGATAAAAAAATAAACATAAAAATGCAAGAAATCCCTTACCATATCACCACTTAATTCACCGATCTTGTTATGAAAGTCGATAATTGGTTGAGAAATACGCAGAGCCCCAACTAATACTATCTATGCCTGTCGGTTACACTAACCTCTACCTATCACATTAGATCGATGAATTGAGTACCTAAATAAAAAATAATAATTTTATCTATTAAACCTACAGTTCAATAATTAAAAATAATTCTTAACTGATTCAAAGATTTATTTTTATGCATGGAAGCTGAAAATATAGGAATTTTAAGCAACTAATACGTATAGTTAGTGACAACTATTATTTCAATTATGCAAAGGCTATAATAATGAAATTGCGGTCAAATAATAATGGTTATGTCACATCCTTTATTTATAAATAATATAAGTCATTATCTTAAACCATGTTTTAATTGCACTGCAATAAAAGGTTTTGGAGGCGATTTCAAAGACCATAAACTCGGACGCCGACATCCGTTGCCCTCCGAAACCCCGGGAAGAACGCCACGAGTCCGCGGCCCCACGCGTTCGCGCCTCACGGATTCGTTTCGCTTTCACACCGCTAACTACGCTGAAAACCCACGGTGACCAAAACGACCCCCGGATGGATACCCTTAATTACCCCTACAGCCATGGCCTCACCACCGCCTCCCCCAAGTTTCCAACCCAGTTTTTAGTTGGACCAAATCCACTGATGGACCATTTCAACTATAAACCAACACACATAAAATAAATATATAATACTTTATTTTTTTTCTTCTATTTATTTTTTTATCCGTATTTATGGGTGTTGGTTCGTGGTTGTTAGAAGTGATGCTATCAATAATTTTTGCAAATTTACGACAATGTTGGAGCATGTGAGATAGATATACTTTTTATTTTAATCCATATGTTTCTTCGATAGCCAATTATTTGGTAGGGTATGTGAGGGCTCTTTGTTTTTTTTTTTATTCATCTTGTTATAAAAGTATGAACAATTAGATTTTTACTTACATATAAAATAGGATCGTTGAACTATTAATTTGAATAATATACATGTTTATAAAATAGTATCTAATCTTTTATTACCTTTTAATTCTCTAATGAAATAGTATCTATTTTATTAAAAAAATATTACTTCATGAAAAACTTAAAATGCAATATATGTTAACATATTATGTTGATATGATATATATGTTAGGGTGTATGCATGTATTTTTAGTAATTTTCAAAACTATAAATTTATAAAGTTATTACGCCCAATCTATTTTACGGAAGACCATATAAATGTACTTCAATGCTCGGTATTGAGGTATGAGGATTGCTAGGTTAATGCTATGTAGTAAGGCCAAAATATGCCAGTTTTGTATGCATGCTTATATGTTTTTTATTTTATATAGTAAATTTTTGATAATTCTATTCTAGTTATTAATTAAAATAAAAAATTTAGTAGAGTATATTTCTAAAAGGTTAGAATTGTTGGAGATTCTGCAAGTGGGCCTTGCCCTCTCTTGTCTTAACAAAAAAATAGTTACATATGGATAATGAAATCAAATAGATCACAATAAGGTATGACGCAATTTGCGAGAATTCCCATGCCAAACATCTAGTCAAATAATAACCGTTGTTTTACCTTTTTTATATCTATCCAAACAAAATAGTATTATTTTATTTTAATTTTTTTTGGAAATGGGAAGATATATTTATTTTATAAATAATAACACCAAATACGATATCCAAAAATTTATGTATGTATATATGTATGCATTTATATCTTCACTTAACAGCCAGCAACCATTTAACCGATAAAGTATGTGCTGGCCACTGAGGTGGTAGTCCAATGGGAGCGTAGCCTTACTTCTAACAAAGTGGTTCCGAGTTCGAAACGCACAGGCGTCGATTAAATAATGGAGACCGGATGCTCCCTACTCGGACACGGCCTACGGGGTCTGAAAGGACCTATCGCTCTGTTGGCAGCCTCAGTGGTGCCAAGTGTGACGTACTCACACGTCGTATTCGTGCCAGAGCCAAGAAAGATAACCGAGCTGGGCCCACGGGTGGAGAGGGTATGAGTAAAATCGGCTGAGGTGCCCAACATACGGTCATTTTTGCCTGCATTGAATATTCTTTTGGTAAAATGAGGCCCAGTGGGGATGCTACCCCCTTCCCTTTTTTTAATAGAGTAAATAAAAATAAAATAAAGTATGCGCTGAACTTATTGCACAAATTAAAATAAAAATAATTTCCATCATAATAATTCATCATGTGCTTTTATGGGATGCCAGTTTTCTTCGAGCCCTTTCTTGAGTTCCCACTTTCAGTGGTATTTTTGTATATACTTAAAATAGGAGGGTCAATTAAAATCAAAAAATAAGTTCATCAAATCCGACAAAGGAGCCGCTCCGCCCCGTTTCAGTCACGCCTTTTCGATGCGCGTAGCGATACATAGACACAATCTTTTCCACAATATATATTTTTCTATGAATTTATATTCCCAGAAAAAAATTGTTTATAATATAAACAAAAATATTAGAAGTGCATTTATCAAATCCTGGCCCACCTCCTCGCCATCCCGGCGATCCCACTACTCACCGTCCATGTGAACCACCTCCCTCTCTGCCGCTCCCGCTATAAATACCCCTTCGCAGCTCTCCCGGCTATCTCTTCCTCGAAGCCGAGGATAGTGGGAAGTGGGAACGAAACCCTAGAATTTGTCGTAAGGTTGCTCTTCTTGATGGCCTCCTTTTGGTGGCGTTTGATGCGCTGAGGTGCCGCCGATGGAGATCGCCGCTGCCGGATGGCTCGCCGTCTTTTTCTTCCTTCTCATCGTGGCCTGCCCTCCGGCGGTGGTCGCCGAGGGTTCTCCAGCTCTCGTCGGAGGAGAGGAGGTCCCCAGGGGGTTTATACTAGGTTGGTTGTTGTGTGATTACTTCTCTTGATTTGTTTTGCTCAAAGCTTGTTTCCTGGGTAGATTTCTTTGTCGAGATTGGGGAGTTGGAATTCGACCGAACCGGGACTCTTCCCAGTTGGAACGGGTGGTGTTGGTCGGCCATAGAGGATTTACACTAGTGGAGCAGTTCTTTTTCAAAATTTTGTTGAGGATTTTAGTGATTTAAGGAGTTCCAAAGTGATGTTCTTGTCTTTATTTGTTCAGAGGAGCTTTATTTTCTTTTTTAGTCTGTCTTGGTGGTTAGTCATGCGGTTTCTTATTTGAAGTTCTTTTCTTGTTTGTTTGATGAAAGGGGGACAGAATTTGGCGCCATGGGCCAACGGACTCTTGAAATTTTCTCCCGTGGCATCAGGTCCTTCTGCTTCGGCTCCTGATGCAAAATTCCTGCTGGTTTTGGCAGAGAGGAGGACGAGGAGGCCGGATGTACTGCGCAAGTTCAGGCTGTATCGAGGGGGTTGGGACATTACCAACAAGCACTATTGGGCGGTAAGTTATCCGAATTCTTTCTTTTGATTATTTTCTGATATGGTCTGTTTAATTGCAAGAGAGAGAGAGAGTGAGAGAGAGAGAGAGAGAGAGAGAGAGAGAGTGTTGCAGTTCTTATGAGGATTTAAAGTAGATTTTGGGTCTTGATATTACGAAGTTTTGATTTTTATGTACAGTTACTTTCCGTGATGGAGTGTTTGCTATCTGTTCAAGAACTTTCATTTCCTTAATACCGAACTAGTCATTATTCAACAAAGTTAAAAACTGAAAGGTCTCTGTAGTTATCATTTGACTTTGCAGGAACAACCAAGAACTTGCTTTTGCAGGAACAAGGTTAAAAACTCGCTCTAGCTCACTGCTGTTGTCATGAAAGCGAACTTGCTTTTGGACATTAAGGATCGTTAAATATCTTCATACTTGGTTGTTGGCTAGTACTGTCACCAGATTTTATGTCTATGTTTTTAGTGGATGACATTAACTGGCCATGGACTGAACGAAAATAATAAAATATATCATTTATTCAAGACAAAAAAAGTAATAATCACTCCATGTAAGTTGCACGGTGGATTTCATGAATTGTCATGATAATTCATGTTAAACCGCTCGGTTTAAACTACATTGACCTTATTGCTTTTGTGCTTGATGTTGATTGTGTGAGCTGGTACTATGCCAAGTTGCTTTTTGTGTAATGTCTGTTTTCTTCTATTCAATAACTAGGTCATTAAAAATGTCAAAGTGCCATACGATAATCTCCAAGCTAGAAGTTTTGATTGCCAATCATCAAAAGAACATCAAGCATCGAAATTACCGCAAGAATAGTCAAATATTGGACCGTTTTCTTTTGTGCTTGACAACTAGATTGCATGAGCAACTGGGTTTTTAAAAAATGTTAAGTCTGGAAATTACAGTAAGAATCGACAAAACATGTGCGTCAGTCTTCCTCTGTTGATAGATGTTATAGCGCGAAAGGCAATACTTTGAACAAATGATGGGGAGGGATGATATGAGATTTGATTTATTAGACGTCTTACAGATACTATGAGAGAAGTTGAAAATGGCTGCATGTACATAACTTAGTAGGAATGAAAAGTAATCTATGCACTAGATTCATTGTCTCTTTAAAATTAGATGATCTGGTAAACAATGATAAAAATGAAGGGGAGGAAAACTAACTGGATAATCATTTAACTTTACAAGAGATGATAAAGCAATAATATCATTATTTTACCATTTAAAAAACTGCTATATTTTTTTAGGTATGTATTAAGTTGAGAATTTCTTGAGATTGTGGAGTTGTTTTGGGGTCTCATTAGCAGATTGCTTTCTATCAGGTTGCTATCTCTCTCTCTCTCTCTCTCATATTTAAGGGATATGTTTTTTGCATTTGATTTTGTTTTTTTATTTTATTTAGTCAAGGCCATTTTGTCTATGTTTGGCTTATTTCAATATAAGCTGGGGCTAAGTTCAAGTCTATGTTTAGATGATCCTTGATTTCATGAATAAGAATCAGAGATGGGGTTCTGCCACTTTTTTAAAAAGTGTATAAAACATTAAGTGTTTGTATATATATGTGCATTTGTAAGATATTTGATATATGTGTACAGTATTTTTATATATGCATGTCCACTTAAGATGTGCATGCCATCTATTCATGTTTAAGCATAAGCTTTTCAATATGTGCCTGAGTATACATGATTCAATATACATACATATACCTTTAGCATATTACATATGATAACATGCACTGATCTCATGCTCCCATGCAGTCATTATGCCTTGTCCAAATATTTCTTGTGATAGAGATATAGTTGAAACCATGCATATAATCAGATCATATAGGATTTCAGGGAATAGATTAATGAATGGTCTAGAAATGCGAGCACTTTCAATGGTAGATTTATGGTTTATAAGCACTCAGTTCCAATGAATTTTTGTTCAAGTATATTTTTATGGCCTGTTTGACATAATCAATGGATTTAAAATTTGCATGCCTTATTATGCATTCTAACATACTGGCACTATTTATACCATTCATTTTTGCATTCGCTTGATGCATAGTTAAGTGACTTCTAGAATACATGTTTTTTGATTTATATGTGTTAGATGCTGTGGATCATTGGCATGACATGGGACATTGATTTTGCACTGGTTTTACTGAGACCTTGATACTACAGAGCTTAGCCTCTCTCTCTCTCTCTCTCTACCCCTCTCTCTGTGTATGCATTCGTCTTGTGTGTGTGTCCCATGCTCATGCACAATTTGCGTGTTAAGCAATCTGGATACTCTGAAGCTCAAATCATTTTTACAGAAATTTAGTTTGAAGATGGATACTATTCTTTTTGCTTACTTTTGATTGTTCTTGCAGTCTGTTGGATTTACAGGAGCTGCAGGATTCGTTCTTGCATTACTTTGGTTCATTTCCTTTGGGTTGGCTTTCGGTGCACATCACTGTTGTAGGTGGAGAAGGGGCATCAAGGAGAGAGAACCATTCCGCTTACAATGGATTTGCCTTATATTGTTAACAGTCTTCACATGTGCAGCATCGTAATTCTCTGAACCCCTATAAACATCTACTTCCATTCCGAAAGTTCTTCTCACATGTATCACATCATCGAAAAATTTTACTGGACATCCAATGGCAGTGGAGCCTATAATATTAACCAGAGATGTCATAAGGCACTTGTCACATTGTTTTGCTCTTCATTCTTTGCTAATCTTATCGATGATCTTTCTGTGATTCTTATTGAACTTATATGCCATATATGACTGTATATAATGATTGACTGAAACTTTAATTTGAAACAGTCTAAATTGGAAAAGGGAAAAAAATCTTATCAAATTGATTTTGGGCTGGCTGTTCTTCTTTTTTACCTGCATTTTGCATCCATCCGGATGTAACTATCTAAAGAGTTGCAACTTGGGCTGTCTAGGCTCATGCAGTCACTAAGCCAACTTGGCTGCTGGCCCTGCCATACCTGGGTAAGCTCATTTTCACTTTGTTGTAAACTGGACCTGCATGAGTCCCCCACCACTATAGGGTACGGGAAGGTCAAATGTATGTAGCCTTACACCTATGTACATAGAGATTGTTTCCATGTTTTGAACCTGGGACACCCATGTTACAATGGAATAACCTTACTGTTGTTTCATGTTTTGTCAAAATTTACTTTATTTCTGCTCCGCCCACATTGTGTGTTAGTACTGATTTTCACCCATAAAAGTCGGGATGACCAACCAATAAAGCCTCTGTTGTGCATATACTGTTAATTAGAAAATGTATGAAAATTGTGCTTAGTTTATTTAATTACAAAATCTCAAAATGTCATTTTGAAAAAAAGAAATTTCAAAAAATATAGGTCAACCTTACCTACAGAACCTAATATCACATCCAATGCTTAATTTAGCATCAGAAGAGCCCAACATATTGGTGAGGCTAAAAGAGCATGAAATAACTAAACAAAAAAGTTTTGATAAGATCTGGACAATCATAATCAGAAATTGAATTAAGTTTGTATATGGAATATGAGCCACGCTTTTTAGCATTTTTGAAATCTTAAGTTTTCTATTTTTATATTAACTTTGTATGATATAAATGGTTGAAGCCAATTTCTTTGATCTTCTAACTTAGTTTGTGCTTGAATTTTTTTCTGTGTTTAATTTTACCAGGACTGGATGCATTCTTCTCTCAGTGGGACAGGATGAATTCCATGGTGAAGGACTGGATACTTTGGGCTTTGTTGTGAATCAATCAGATTTCACTGTCCAGGTCCTCAAGAATGTCACAGATTTTCTATCACTTGCCAGGACTATTAATGTGGACCAGCTCTATCTGCCATCAGATGTCCAGCAAAAAATAGACCAGTTGATTGTAGATCTAAATGATGCAGCTAGTATGCTATCAGAGAAAACAACTGCAAATTCTAGCAAAATAAGAGAAGTTTTTAATGACATGTATGATTCTATAATTTCTGCTGGTTGTGTGATCCATCTTGCTTTTATAACATGTTAAAATTTCATATCTGCCTTCTTTTTCTCTTGTGCCAGGAGGAGTACATTAATTGTGCTAGCAGCAGGGATGCTATTTTTGGCCATACTTGGTTTTTGTAAGTACTCTAATATTCCTTTGAAGCAAACACATATTTCTTTATATTTAGTGTTTCAATTTCATTGCATCTCTATATGCTTGTGTAACTTGTAATTTTGATTTGGTGCTTCTCTGTCATAATGTATATATTGGCTTGTTTTTGTTGCAGTACTTTCAGTTCTTGGGTGGAAAAATGCAACCTATGTGTAAGTTCTGGCCTGCATTTTGCATATTTCTGGATGTTGATGCATTTTTCATGACCTAGCTTTTATTTGTGGTGTTGTTTCAGCTTTATTATGAGTGGGTGGCTTCTTGTAGCGGTTACCTTCATTCTCTGTGGAATTTTTGTCAGCGTCGACAAGTAAGAACCAAACTATGGGAATTCACATTTTATTTATTTTCAAAATTTAATATTAGCCAAAGAAAAAAGCCCATGCCTTGTGGGTGTGATAGAGCATTATATAATTTCATATGCATAAATTGAAATGCTGTTTGCATTTTAGCTGTTTAATAGTTGATGCTCAAACTACTGTTTTTGGTATGCAAATGAGTTTGCTTGCATGCTTCACCAACTATTTCATATCTAATGCTCTCAAGGAACTGAGGCTCATTTTTTATCCCTTTATAGGGAGGGGAGAAGGTGATGATAGCTGAGTCTTTCTAATCACATTCTTCATTCCTTGAGGCACTATTCATGCATCTGACCACAAGTGGTTAATTTGCGGCAATCCACATTCGTTGATGGCCTGCATGCATTACACATGCTTGGATATTGAGTTGCACATGTAACAGCCAATCATCTTATTGAGTTGCACATGTAACAGCAATCTTCTTATTTCAAAATTTTGACATCCGGCATGGGGAAACCTCTATGGTTAAATTTATAATCTGACATATCTAGAGTCAATGTGCTTCCCTGCTTCCTAAACCCGTGTTTGGAACAAAGGGGAGAGAAGTCAATAATATGTACAGTATCAATTTCTTTTTACCTATAATAATTTTCATAAAGTGCATGTGGCAAGTTGTGTGCGCACGCTCCAAGGCACCTCGTTGGCAAGTATCATCCACATTTTTTAAATGTCAAATATTTGCTCATCAAGGGGAAAGTTTAGAAATGTGGAGGGGTGCTGCCAATATCAATTAGTCAAATATTGTGCGCTCAGTGCACATATGCGTGTGTCATAATAAAAAGCTTGGCAAAAAGGTGATGCACATTATTAGGCTGCAGTCTCCTAGCACCACCTGCAGCAAGTACTGTTAATAGAATTGGCATGTCTCTCCTAGTGCTAATGTGGACACAGTTTTTGGTTAGATGCTTGATATGTGTTCCTTAATTACTTCGAGATAATATACATGCACCTTAAGAGGAATTACCATGTTGTTTGTCTCAGTGCTGTAGGGGACACCTGCACTGCAATGGATGAATGGGTTCACAATCCACAGGCCGAGACAGCTCTAAGCAACATCCTCCCATGCGTTGATGAGCAGATGACAAATCTGACACTTCATCAGAGTAAAGAAGTCATCCTCCAGATTGTAAACATAGTCAACAAAGCAATATCATCTATTGCAAACTCAGGTCACGCATCTCCGGATGATAGTTATTTCTACAACCAGTCTGGTCCCCTTATGCCATATCTTTGCTCTCCTTATGACACTCAGCTGCATGACAGACAATGTGAACCTGAAGAGGTGCCATTTGTGAATGCTTCAATGGTGCGTATAGAAATTACCTTGTTAGGATGCTTTTGCGTTTAATGTTTATATTGAAAACGAGTAAAGAAAACAACCATCATTAAAATCTGTGCCCAAAGTAGTTCTTCTGTCCTTTCAATCTGCCAATTCTCTTGGATACCATCATGGTGTCTTTTTTTTTATTATTATTTTTTCTCCACCAGTTTGACATTAAGATGAATAATTATTGCTCGATCCTGTACTGAACTTGCCATGTCTTACAATTTCAGGTTTGGCAGAACTACGTATGTGTTGTCTCAGATTCAGGTCTATGCATCACTCCTGGCAGGTTGACAACAAAGATATACGGCGAGGTGGTGGCGGCTGTAAATGTGAGCTATGCCCTTGATCACTACACTCCGTTTTTGCTCAGCCTTCAAGACTGCAAGTTTGTGCGTGAGACTTTCAGCTCCATTACCACCCTCTACTGCCCCCGTCTGAAGCTTGACCTCCGGCTGGTTAACGCTGGACTGGGTTTGATCTCCACCGGGATCTTGCTCTGCCTCGTTCTGTGGATATTCTATGCAAACCGCCCCCAAAGGGAGGAGGTGTTTGCGAAGCCATCTGAAGTGAGGATTGCCGCGGGCAGTGACATTCCTAGGCAAAGCAGAGAAGCACCTATATAGTTCGTGTATACGCTTGCCCCCCTATCAATGTAAGGCCCAATACCTAGTTGCTTAGCAGGAGAATCCAAGCGGGGAAAAGCATCGTTTGGGGTGAATATGCAGAGCCGTGAATGTTCGGCTGTTAAATCTGCAGGAACCGTAGCCTTGGGCTTCCTTATGATGGTTTGAGAGCAATGAGCAATGGGCAAGTCGATCTATGGTTTGTTTCTTGAGAACAAAAATTATATCGGGTGGGCACTAGAGAAAAAAATATGGGATGGGCTTCTTATTATGCCATGTCTCTCCTAATGCCCCATCTTAAAAAAAAAAAAAAAATCCAAAAGTTAGAAATTCTTACAGATTCTGTGATACAAAAAAATCTTAAAAAAAAAAATTCACGTGGCGTCCTTTTTATTTTTCGTTTTCAAAATATGCTTTTTATTGGTATGTATTATATGGTCACGTGGTATACATCAAACAAATTAATTATAGAGCAAGCTAATATAGGTAAATTGATATTATCGGTACATACTATATGGTTATATAATACATATCAAACAAATTAGTCATCGAGCAAGCTAATATACATATTTAGATAAATTAATATACATTTTCTAGGACATGACGTTCATCAGTACGTAGTATAGGGACAGAAGATATATATTTAGCAAATGAGCTATCTAGCAATATATTACATATATTGAGGTAAATTGATAAATAGTTTTTAGAACGTCATATTTATCAGTATACACTATATGATGAGGTAATACATATTCATCGACTTTTTGATATATGTTGGAAGCTTCTTTTATATACTGGATGCATCTAGTAGTGATTTAATACACATTTTAAGATAAATCAATATATAGTTTCTAGAATATACTTTTTATCAGTATATACTACATGATCAGGTAAAATACATCAAACAAATTAGTCATCTAGCGAGCTCATATGAATCTCTAGGTAAATCAATATATAGTTTTTAGATATGGTATTGTACCATTATACAATTTTCTAGCTTTGTCTGATATAAGAAATTATATACATACTATTCTTTAGATTCCATGAATTCTTAGGAGGTACAAATATCTTAAAAAAGAGAGAGGGATCTCGAGGAGGAGAAAGTGACTCTGGAAGAGAAGGAATAATACATGGATGGGAGAGATGTCTTGATGAGGAAAAGGATAGATAGAGGCTTGAAGAGGAAGAAAGAGGATGCGGACGGTTTCCATTTGCAGATGGTCTTTTTTGGCGCTTGCATTTTTTTTTTGTTTTTTTTTTAAGTTAAGGGATTGACGGATTCAGTTATCAGAGTTTTGTCCCTATTTAATTTTTGAGTTTCATCTTTAAAATACGTACAAGAGAAAATATGGAAAAATAAAAATTCTACCCCATTTGATATTGTATGGTGCCCACCTCATTTGATTTTCGTTTGTTTCTTGACGTATTGATGGGAGTTCCAGGCTGATCCAGCTGCTGCGATTTGCAAGCTCTAGATCATCTCCTCAAATAAGTACTGCAATTTGATAGTTTGCTGTGATTTCTGCTGCAAATATGCAGGACAAATATTCATGATATCTGACTCTTCTTTGCTTGTGCTGAACTTAAAATGTTTCCATGGTGCCCGTCATCACTTGTTCTGGTTGATATAATCTGAGAACTAGATGAAGAGCAGCACATGGTAGGAGTTATTTCTGATCTCATGGCTGCGTCAGTGGCCTTGCCTGTGGCACCATCAAAAGCAACTCCAAGACAAGCATGCTAGTGGAACTTCTCTTTGGTGATTAGACCACTGGATGAGAACTGGTGCTTCAGCTTGGGACCGTGCATCTGAAAAAACGCCTGGCTCTCAGAAAGACAGAAACTGACATTTCGATTGGTTGTAAGAGACCGGCCTGTTTCTATTTGGATGGCTGAGAGATAAATTTGGAAATCTAATCAAAAAACTTGATGACGATGTAGGCAATCATGCGTTCTTACCACCCCTCCATTCTTCCACGGCAAGGTACCTCCTTGGTGGGCCTTTAACTCTCTCAAAGAGCCTTCATCTAAAGTATCAATCTCTCCGTTCTGATATTATTTGTAATGGTCCAAAATTAAGTTCTTTAGTCATTTATGAATTTTCAGAATCCCCCCATTGTTTAGCTAATGTGGGACTAAACATATATCCGCACGGTTTTCGCATCTTAAAATATTTAAAAAGACAAATAATACTTATTAAATTGATTGCATGAAGGCCATTAGAACCCTAAAGAAAAAAATAGGGTTTTTTGCATGGATACCCTTTTAAATATCAGATTTTGCATGAATACCCTTTCAAAATTGATATTTGCATGTATACCATCGTAAAACTCTGTTATTGTACGAATGTCCGTAATATAACAGTTGTTCTAATAGTGTTAAGAAAAATTATATTTATATTAATTAAAAATAAAATAAAATTTTAAAATTACGCTATTGTTCCTGTCTTTTTTCTTACTATCGGGATCGCGATCTATTTTCATGTCTACCCATTAAGGATATTTTAGTCATTTTAATTTGAAACCGTTAATTTTTTAACGTCGTTAGATAGTCTGGGTACATATGCAAAAATAAAAATAAAAATAAAAATAGAATGGCACAACAAGTGTTTTACGAGGGTATACATGCAAATATCAATTTTGGAAGGATATTCATGCAAAATCCGATATTTAGGAGGATATTCATGCAAAAAAATTCCAAAAAAATACAATACTTAGGTGACACCGAGTGGTTGGGCATCCAAACAAGCAATTTCGTACTTTGCCCAAGCGCCATAAATTTAGATTAGTACGATAAGTGCAGTTAACGTCTTAACGATACCTGGTTGAATTCAGGCCATATAATGCGAAGGTCTTTGCGTCTCATCGTGGGATTACTCCCCGCCATAGACGTTGCCATCAGCTTAATGTCCCTAAACCCTGCGGAATTTAGAAAAAGAGCAGGGTTGGCCAACCACGCCACCTTTATGGAGATGTCTACAGAAGCTGGAATGATGTTCAAATAACAGGGCAGTATGCCTGTTTGAGGGGGCACATTTGAGTGGGGTTTGAAAGAGAGATGGTCCCTCGTTGCGAGCTTGGGCTATGCCATGATCATTGAATTAGGACGTGGGATTCATTATTTCACCTGGTAGATGGTGCCTGACATCATTGTGCATTCCATCACATCCACTCCTACCCATCCTTAGAGGCCACCAAACCTCTTTGATGGGACTTTCCTCAGAGATTTACAATCATGAGGTTGATTTTTTGTATTCTTGCATTTGGACCTTAGGAGTGGTTGAGTTGTTTCAACAAATCCATATAATTGAAACTCTGTTCTTTCCGAGAGAGGATAGAATCGAAACCTCTTGAGTTTAGAATCAATAATAAAGCTTCAAATTAAAGATTTACTGATCATAATCTTACTATTAAAAATAATTAGAAACAAAAAAAAAATTACGTGTTTTGGTAGTTTAAAATGAGCGATTGAAATGATGTAAGGCCATATTTTGCTATAGTCCGAGCATTAAAATTTATTGGTTTTCAATTTATATATTATAATATATTCAGATTATGATCAGCAAAATGGATTCTTAATTCTAATGCCTTATTATGTATTCTAGCTCATTAGTACAATGATAATTATCTATTTTTATATCTATATAATGCATAGATTACAGACCATTAAAATATATAATATTTGATTTTTAGGTAGCTTAATTTAGTAGTATAAATCATAATCAATGGTATGGATCTTAGATTTTAAATATTTCATTATTAGTTTGATCCTCTTCTCTTAAAAGGAGCATAGTCCATCCCCATATATTTACTAATTTGGCAAAGACAATTTGTTTTTGGTCGAATGAGTTCTGATTTCTTCTTATGAGAGGGAGATTTGATCACGAGTTGATTTCGAGCCGAGCATTCCTAAGTAAAATTGTTCAAACTTGGTTCGCTCCTTGGAAAATGAGCTTTAAGCAAGCATTCATTGTAGCCAAATTAAAGCTTCAACTTAAATTTGCAATTCCGAATAAGTCAAACCATAGAATGGAGCTAGACATTGGCTGTTTTTACGTATTTTAGTCAAGAAAAAGCTCAAAAGCTCGTGATCATCTGGCCAAACCTGAGCTACAGCAGATAGGTGATACATGCTGGCTGGAGATTAATTTAATCAATAAAATGTTGCTTTGGTAGTGGTAGAAACTTTCCATGGTTTTGATCTCAATTGAACTATTGGGTTGAATCATGCTCAATATTAAAAATATATACCAGTTCTTATTACTCATGGTTGACAGTACTTGGACCTCCAATATGACCTCTCTCACTTTCCTAACTGCTCATTGGAGCCTCATGGTTAAAAACAGTAGCCAGATCATGTTAAGCATGATAATTAATATCAAGTCAGCAACCATATAAGGGATCACTATTCTCAAAGCAAGCAAACAGATAATGCTTTGTGAGATTTCATGAAGGAGCTGGCGACGCGTGTGCAACTTCTACTTGAACATATATTTCCCCTTTTTTCGAGTGACTGCAACCCAACCACACAAAGATTGAACCTTTCCTTCTCTTTACTTCATTCTGAAATCTTTTATCATCTATGGCCAAGGGACAGGGTTCTTGTCGCTTTTTTTTTTGATACAAACCGGGCATAAGCAAAAGTTACAGAAGTAAGAAGTACGTTATATGAGCGGATCTTTCCACAAGAGATACTGAAGATCCGAAGGGGTTGATGGGATTGCTGCCCCTGCAATATAGAAGGCGTTGCGGAGTCCACCAGATGCTGCCCAATCAACTACGAAGTTACCAGTTTTTCTTTTGTGGGTGGCTGTAAAAGTGAACAGGGAGCACTTCCAAGAAAAGATATCCTGCAACAGAGGGTTAGAGAGGGCCGTATGCTCGTGTGATGAGTTCGGAAATATAATAATAGTAGCCGAGTCGCCTTTAATCCATAATTGTGAAGCATGGTAATTCAAAACTCAGGCTGCCACTAACTCAGCATAAGGAATGGTGCATGGAGATAACGGGCGACCAGCTATACAAAGAAGGTTGGCATTACAGTCTCCAAGCACGTAACCCGCTGCAACCCCATCAAAGTTTAGTTTCAAAACACCCATGGGAAGGGAAAGCCATGCAACAGTTGGGTGAAGAAAATGGTCTACAGACCAAGGCTTTCCCCAGTTCCTGTGTGTTCTTAATGGGCTATTGCAGTTGGAAGGATCATCATCCACCGGCTTCTCCATCTTTACTTAGCAATGGAAGTACTGGTTCTTGTTGCATGATTACCCTTTATTATTACTCCTCGACTGTGTTAGAGTGGGATTTGCTTCGATATATACCGGCTGCTGTTCTATCTAGACTTTTCTCTCCGAAGTCTATCCGCCCCACATCTATCTACATATATAAATGTAACATTTCTCTACGAAGATCATACAGAATTATGTTGTTTCATCCAAAAGTTTAAAGAAGAAGAAAGACAAATTAGTGCTCTCTTTGCATGGCATAAATTAGGGGTTAAGTGTGCCCACAGTAATCAAGGCATTTTCATGTACACGTTTCTTATATTGTTTGGGTCGAGTATATATAGTACATGTTAGTTAATATTTTTTTTCATGCATAATTTTATTGGAGAGACATCCATAATGACATAGGTTATTGACATATATATATATGTAAGCGATATTACCTTATTGTCTTGCAGTTTGTGTATCATATACAATAACTATTAAGTTACTTGAACAAACTTTGCAGGTTGAAAGACGCACAATCATATTATAGGTTTTGCTTCTATTTGATGTTGCAACCAAATTTGTCTAGCATCAATATTATCTCATCTCTACTAGCAGACAAGGGAGCAAGCTTGATTCAAACTAGTGCAGAGCAAAAGGCATCATGAGAGATGCATGGCTTTTTGGGTCGCTCTCTATTACAGCTCTATTGCATATGATTGTATAAATAAAAATTTATGAATAAACTCTTCAAAGTGATCAAATTCACCAACCAGATCTACAGTTGTTATGTCATCCATTGGCACTCTGAATTTATGTTGAGAGCCAGAACATCCATTAATTTTTTTTTTTTGTAAGTCTGTAAAAGTCCATTTTAAATTATTTTCTGTGCTTTAATTTCCAAGAAAATCAAACAATATATTTTTTTTTAACTTTTTATTAGTGCCCTTCGTTCTTCTTAGTCTTCAAATTTAAATGCCAAACCACTGCTATTAGTCCATTGATCAGTCCATTAAAGATTAACGAATCAATCCAATCCAATTATTGATAATTAAATATTTTGAGTTCGAACTTCTCCTAAAAGAGATCCAATTATTAATAATTATTATATTTAATTAAATATAATTAAGTATATTACATTTGTCCTAGGTGTGGAAGTGGACGAGACAAACATCCAGGGCTCCCACCTTCTTATGTGGCTCAGTCCTCTTTCCGCTACAATGAGTGCACTCCCTTCTTTCTCTCTCTCTCTCTTTTTTTTTTTTATACAATGGCTACTCATACTACTCATACTACTCTAGCTTGAGTACAGCCAGCAAAATCAAGATACAACAAATAAATAAGCAATGGAGGAGAGGTCCCTGGTGTGTCCAAAAGACCTCGCCGGGATGCTGACCCAGTCCACAAATGAGGCGATCCCTTCCCTCGCATCAATGCAACCTTAATTAAGAGCAAGTCCACCTTCTAGAGTAGACCCACATGTGGCTCACACTCACTTGGCCCGGAATGGTTTGTGGTATTGGGGAGGTGGCAGGTGGTTCAACCACACAATATGGCACCATAACATGAGATCCCAGCGGGGGCCATGGTCATGAGAGCCCTCCTCGCCATTAGGGATTGGGAGGCTGATTACATCATTAGATGAGGGAGGTTTGCCAACCAAACCAACCACAAGTTTATTCAAATGGTTATCTCATTTTCCGACTTAGGTCAGCTTCATTGACCAATCCGATTTCCTAACAAGCACTTGATTTCAGCAATGGCAAGGGATTAAAGAATCCAAGAGGGCGGCTCCCGAAAAATAAAAATCAATAAATGGTGATCTCAGCTATAATTTAATAACTAAACATAATAATCATGTGTTGTGAGAAACTAATGTCGCATGTCTTCTCTTCGTCATGCAATGGACTGGTATCATTTACTTCAAAAATGGGTGCATTATGTCGATCCTTGTCTAATAAGTAACCAATTATTGAACAAAACAATAATATCTAATGAGTTCGGAACAAAGCTTTGTCAATAATTTGTGAATGCATTTAGGAGAGGGGATGAAGAGGAGCAGCCAAGATGACCGAAGGGATGAAATTATAGAAGCCTCCTAAAATAGAATTTCTTTATCAAGAACAAGATAAAAACATTCAACATCAGAGAATAATTGAAATACGTATACTGAGTAATGTTTTAATACAAGAGTAAAGCAACATTTGCACGTGTATTGATTAGTATTGTTTATTGAAGTTGAGTGAAATAATCTCAAACCGATCAATTATTGCGTGTGGATTTGCACTTGAAAGCGAGGCACAACTACGTCTGTAAGGAAATCCTGTCGGATCCTAATTTTGGAGCCATTTTTCATGGTTAAAATAACCTTCAATATAATTTGATACAAGCTATGTCCTTTGCAAGCAATCAAGTTCATGGGGCTAGCCGTCTCAAACTAAACAAATTATTTCTGATTTACATTTGAATGTTCAACAAAATGAAGTTGAATCGTGCTAAATAATCTAAGAAAAAGAATGTTGCTTAGACAAAATCATCTGAATTGATCCTTTATCTAGACATTCTAATCTTTAATTGATGTAGGAGAAAGATATTGTTGCTGGTCATAATTAGGAGAGCACCACCACTAGTGCAGTAGGATTGTCAAACGTAAACATTTATCTAAGCTAGTGCTTTAGTTTCATCCTTTCTTAACAATGATAGTATGGTAGTTAGATTCATGACATGTTTCTTGCTAAAAAATCAAATTACCCGTAATCTATGATATAATTCAACCATAATCTCTTCTCATTGTCTCACTTACTCATCCAGTAGATCATGGAGAAACTTAACTATTCTCATATGCCCAATATATCTATAGCCTATCTTATATGGTTCTCACAAACTCAATAAGTCTAAAAGGCTAGACAAATGAAAGAGTAACACCATATTGGATTGCGGGATGGGTTATTTTGCATGCCAATAAATACCTTAAAGTGAAAGAACATTGAGAGGGGAGAAATGAGGGAGAGGTGAAATGAAGGATATGACATGTGAGTCGAGGATGGAAGTAGTGTAAATAAATATCAGAGGAGACGAGTAGAACAAATATTGGCATTGGAATCAATAAATATGAAAAAGAAAGCAAGAATAATAGGAATTGAAAAAAAACAACAAACCAGGATGGTGTACCATATCATTTCTTTAGCCATAATTACTGTTTTTAACGTAAAAGTTTACACTAGCTGCCCACCGCGCATATTAATATCTGGGTATAAACTTTAAACTTATGGATATATATTATGGTATATATTTAGTGGTTATGTATTAAATAAATTTTAGATATTTATATAAAGACGAGAAACTTAAATAATATATTCTGGCTAATTTTTTTGAATATGATATTGAAATGTTTTAAATAATATCAAAACGATCTATTCTATAATTTAAATAGACTAGAGGATCCGAGAATCTATATGGATATCTATTTAGTACTATATTAATTATATATTAAATAAATTTTAAATATTTATATAAAATAAAAAAATAATATTTTAATTTTTAATTTTTGGTGAGGTTCTGAATTGTTGCGTTTATCACATGAGAAAAAAAATAGAAGACCTTTGGCTCTGAGTTCTCAGTAATGACCCAAGCCCGTACTCCATCTCTTGCTTCCTTCTTAAAGCCCTCTCTTCTTTCCACCCCAATTCCCTCCTTCTCTCTCCCTCTCTCCCTTCCTTCCTTCACTCTAAGATATCCGAATCCCACTTCGTAAGTCTCTTTGGCCAGTCTCTATAGGAGAAAAGGGAAGAGCTTTGGAACCCGTAGAAAAGCTGCCGCCTTTTTCTCGCGCGCTTTCTTCTCTCTTCTGGTGGGTACTCCTTCCTTTCATGGCCGTTTACTTGTTTCCTTTTCATGGGGTTCGTTCTTCTAAATCGTTCTTTTTCCTATCAAATGGTTTTGGATATGTCTTCTCTGTTTCCATCTATAAAGGCGCCGCCTTTTTGGAAATTTTCAAAGTTTGTCGCCTTTTTGTGTGTTCTCGATGCTCAATTTCCTTCATTTTGTTGTTTACGATCTTAGATTAGGATCTTAAATCGATTCTTAGTTTCGTTCATTGAAGATGTTATTGTATTTTTATCGGTTGGTTTTCTTCTTCCCAATTTTTCTTTCTTTGTTTTTTTTTTTAAGATTTTAGGGCGTCTTCTTTGATTTTCTGGTGCACTATATATGTTTCTTATCTCTTCTTTGTTACGAAGATGGCTCCTTTCACAGGCCTTTCGCTTTGCTCCCTTTTCTTATAATTACCATCATCTTCTCCTTGTATGTTCATTTCTACTATATTATTTTTGTTTTTATTCATTCAGTTAATATGTTTATCTTCCACGTCTCTTTTTTGATGGTTGACATTTCTATTCTTGTTATATCCCCCCCCCCCCCCCCAGCTTAATCATTATTCCCTTCTTGTTAAGGTATCATCTTTCTCTGTAACATTAGCTTCAATAACTATTTTTCATAATTCTCCAAACTTCAGTGCATGAAAACTTATTTGTTGGGTTTTTCTTTTTGCTATTAAGTTTCAGCTTTTAACTGAGTGCTGTTCCTCTGTAGTTGTGAAAGGATGGGCGACCATTTTGTGTTGTTGGTGGACCGCTTGCTCACCGAGTCTACGCTGGAAGCCGCCATCGGAAGAAGAAACGATGCCGCTGTCGGGTCTCCTGATTCAGCTTCGATGGTGGAGCTGGAGATTGACCTTCTGCCAAAGAAGAATGTCAGGGATGGGACATCGGCTGAGAAGTTGGTGCAGTGTCGAATTTGCCATGATGAGGATGAGGACTCCAACATGGAGATCCCCTGCTCCTGCTCTGGAAGCTTAAGGGTAAATTGGATCCACCCTTAATTTTGATATATGTTTCTAGATTAGATGAGCTTTGTGGACTGGAATCTGTTGTTCATGTTCAGGTTGTCTGTTATAAAGGCTTTCTATTCAAATTTGATCTTCTTTTTTTTGCTAAAATTCAAATTTGATCTTCAGACAGCAGCTTAATTATGGTTTTTAAAGATGAATACAAAACAAATTAGTGATAGACAACTCAGCTAATAGAGTAAACATGGAACGAGAAGTCCTCTTAGTGTTCGTTGAGGATAATTCATATCCAGCATGTACAATTGAACTCTTTTTTCCTGAATCGGCAAAATAGTTTAGTTTTCGCGATGCAATACAATTTTTTATTCAGGCATGCATAAAGTGATTTGTTTAGAGAACAAAACAACAGTAATCTTTTGGATGCTATCACGGTATCTGATCTAGCTTTAATTTTAAATGAAGAACTGTGCTTACGACAGTGGGAGATATATGAATTTAGGGTTGGGGGCCGGGGGGATGTATTTGATAAAGTACGTGAAAGTTTGTTGAACTCGGCCTTCTAGGTAGCATTATCTATGTGCAGAATGCCATGGAATTGGTTTCAATGCTCATTTAACAACATGTGAAAGAACTGAAGATATGCTTATTATTTAGTTGTAACCTTTCCTTGTATCTTTCAGTATGCTCACCGCAGATGTGTTCAAAGGTGGTGCAACGAGAAGGGTGACACCATGTGTGAGATATGCCTACAGGTGATACTTATCTATCCTCATCTTTCTTTTTTTTTCAGCAAAAAGTTTTATTTTCTCTTCTTAATCCTTTTCTTCTTACATAGTTATAATTTATACTCTGCAACTTTACTCTTAGAATAATAGCGCACTGACTGAAGCTCTTGTGTTACTATGTGGATTCCAGCAATTCAAGCCAGGTTACACTGCCCCTCCGAAGTTGTTTCTGTATGGAAGTATCCCAATGAACTTCAGGTGTCTTTTGCACCCCCCCCCCCCCCA
>JAOXJJ010000725.1:11695513-11710353 GCA_025769935.1 Phoenix roebelenii | reverse complement strand
AACATGGTTGCTAGACTTCAAATTTGCACGATAAAAGGTCACTATTTAATATGATGACACTTGTCAAACATGTATTTATGAGAAGTTGAAATGCAAGAAGTTGTAATCACAAGATGCTTCCAAAAGACACACTTATCATCCAAATTTCTTATTACAATTAAGAATCATCACCATTGATGTGTGTATCGAGCCGCCTCAATTTTTTTTTCCAACGATTTAATTTTACTCAGTAGACAAATTGTCTAGTTCAAGGAACTTTATGAACATTATAACATATAAATAGATAGTTTAATACCTGGCTAGTTTAATGCATGGCATAAAAATATATTTTTGCAAGAATATATGCTTTTTATAATAATAATTCGTTCTAAAAGATAAAATGTAATATAATTTGGAGATCCATGCACTCTCGCCTTGTGACATCATGAGCCCGGGAGCCATGAGACCCATCGCATGTTTGGTAGCCTGGCCCAATCAAGTCGCAAACCAGACCCAAGCCTGGGACCCAACGAACTACCCCGGCCCACCATGGCACACCAACCACCGCCTTGGAAAACCTAGGGAAGGGAGAGAATTCGTAAATCGGAAGAAATCCAGGGGCAAGAAACGGACAAGGCGGTGCCCTAATCCTTTGAGCACCAGGCTCTCGGCTCCTCGGTTTATCCTATAAAACGCCAACCCTCGTCCCTCTCGGCTCTCCATTCATCCGAGTCCGGGCAAGGGGAAGGGTCTAGGGATTCCTCGGAGCGGCCTCATCCAGGTAAAGACTACCCTTCTTTCTTCGATGTCTTGTTCTCCCTATATGGCAGCGATGGCTTTGATCTCAATCGCTTTTCTTTACGCCTGTTTTTTTTTTTTTTGAGATTTTTTGAGCTTTTTTTTGTGCTGATTTGATCGTTCTCAAGAGTTTCGATCTCTTCTGATCGTAATCTTAAGGTGAATTCTATTGCATCAGCTTGATCGATGATTATTTTATGTTTTTTCATATTATATTCCTTCAGATTTTATTTTTTCTCTCTTATTTTGTCTTTTTTTTTCTTCTGATGACATCAGATTTGATCTGTATATGGGAGTTTCATGGATAATTTGGGTGTTGAATCTGCGATATTTTTCGGATCTTTTAATAGAATTATCTTCTTTTTTTTAAAGAGGATATGGGGATTTTTGTTTGCTAAGCATCAAGGCTTGAAGCCCTCTGCTGGAGAAGGATCCAAATGTTTTAATTTTCATAGCGGAGGGTTTAGCTGTTGTCGTGTTCGAATTTGACGACAGTTATTTTAATTCAGTAACTAGGCTAAAGTTTCTTTGAAACCTATTGGATGATGCGATGGTGGCTTTCACCTGCAAAGCCAAAATTATCACAGCTGAAATTTGCGAATCCTTTTTTCTCGAGGATTTCCATGTCTTGCGATGCATATGTGTGGCCTTCTTTTATTGGTTATTTTGGGGCTGTAAAGTAAGCAGAAAGAAATGCCATCGGACTTGAATCTGTACTTTGCTCTGTTGCTTTATACTTGCAGTTGGAATTCTTGATCTTATGCACTTGTGAGAACGTGAATGCTAGATGGTAGTGTATTATCAAATTATATTTTGATACGTAGTGCTGATTTTGTGCTACATTTCTCTAGATAAAACATCACCATGAAAGTTTTTTTTCCTGGCTGTCAAATATGTGGTTGCAGAGCACAAAAGTATTGCTTTTGTTCATAGATCCGAAGTTTTATTATAGTGCTAAATATGGTATAACCATTAGCATTCAAATTCTTTGTCCAGATGTTAAGGTGGCTAGTCTTGGAACCTTGGTGCTTTTCAATTTCCATTTTCATGCCGTAGGTGTAAACATGGTTGTTAGGATTGTTTTTTAGGTGTGAAGTAAAAAGTTGTGTGTGAGAGAGAGATAAACTAAAACTCGTGGAGATGAAATAGTTGGTTTAAAACTGGCTACAATTATATCCTGTTATCTGAGTTTCACCATGCTGTTGAAGTCATGATTTCATTTTGATATCCTGCTTGTTTATAGCTTGTTCTTTTCTCGATGAATTAAGTGTTAATAATCTGCAGCTCTTTGGTTGGATCTGTTAAGCCATCGAAAATTACTTTGAGAACTTGGTCATTGAATTCTTATATACATTTTTTAAAACAAATAAGCTCAAGCTTGGCTTGTTAATTGACCTTATTCAGTTGGCTCATGTGCTGAACTTGATCACCCTTTCCATGGGCCAAACAAAACCTGAATAGTGCTCTGCTTATTTGGGATTTCGGGTGGGCTTGTTTGCGGACTTAGCTATTTGCAAGGGAGATGATACATATTGGGTGCATGTAATTATTCATGAATACATACATGTATTATAACTACGTTAATATTTCAAATAGTGATGATACTTCCGCGGAAAGGATAATGAGCATCTATATCTTATAGCATTGGCATTTTAACTGTGCATATTTAGAGACTGGTCTATTTTTAATTGTTAAATTGCATTTCTAATTTTTTACTTTTTTGGGCTTGAAGGAACTTTTGATAACTATGTGATAGAAGCAGCTATAAATGACTGATTGCTGGGTTATACACATCTTGGAGCAGTAGGAATGAAAAGTGTTTAGATTCTCAGTGCAATAATGCTCTCGTACTGAAATAACCGATGAGGGAACCGGTCTTGGCATTGCAGTCTAGGGTTCATCATCCAAAAGTGAATGCCATTTATTGTAATTATTTCATATAACAACAGCGCAAACATGAAGGTTTTTTGGAAATCCAGTTTGACACCTATAGCTTAGTATTATATAAACACAGATTCAGATAAGTAGTGATGTCTCTAGGATTGGAAAGACTTGACTTGATGTACCCAATTTTCTTTTATAAGGGCGGTCCAAAGAAAAACAATAGTCTCACAATTGGTAACTAGCTGCTGGAGCTTGCGAATGATCGGTTCTTCAAATCATGGGGTAATACACTATCTCAGACAGAAGACTCCAGGGAAAGTCCTTTCAATTCATGCTATTAAAAATTGTTTGGTTTTTGCTGCAGCTTCTTTTAGTACTTATGATTCTTTACATCTGTAATGGAAAGATAAACAGCCTGTCTGAAAGCTCATGTGTTCAATTTACAGACCTATGTATGTCTCTTTTTTTTTCCCTTCCTTTCCTTTTTTCTTTGAGGGTTCAAATTATTTTCTTGTCTAGTGTTTGCTGGGACTTGCAGCTATCACACATGAATGTTTTCTAGTTGCATAGTAGCATTTAACTGTTAACGTCTCATGCAATTGCAAGTAGATTCCTAGGAATTATTTTGCAGGTAATACCAAAATAGTGGCCTACCCAACAGTATAATTTAGTGATGGAAACCCAGTTCCTCGTGCTTTGTCTGGTTTTTATTGATTTGAAGAAGGAAAACATAGATGAGGCAATAGCAACCAAATGGAGAGGCTTTAACTGAATTTTTGCTCCTGACTAGCTGCATGCTGGCTAGATGTTATATCTGACTGTTGTCAAATACTGTGAGATAATATTGTGCAAATAAATTTTCAATTTTAAGAAGCTAATACTGCATCAAAATCATTACGTTTGACACCATGGATGGCTTCTTGCATGTTTTATTTAATATCATTTTGGTTTTCCGGCTTTTGGTTTAACCATCTGGTATACGGTTTGCCTAATTCAGGAAGTTGTAAAATCTATCTATAATATCTCAAATTCTCAACATTGTGAAAGTGGAGGGTGTCAAGATTGAAGCTTCTTTTATGTCTGAACAAGCCTCGCTCGATTTGGGATCAATTGGATTGCTTGGAGGGTATTCTCCTACACCAAGAAAAAGGTACAGGCTCCCCTGGGAGAGGTTTGGCTGCATGCATCAGGGGCAACTTCAACATTCTACCTCTTGCTGTCGTAAGCATCCTCCGCTCGTTGCAGAAAATCTGCTTGGTGTTCTTAAAGGAAACGGCCGATTTTTTCCTTCAGGTGCTTGCTACCTCTGAAAGTACCACGGCCTTTATTAGTAAGGAATCAATTCATCAGAGATGGCCTTGCAGAATATCGGTGCTTCAAACAGCGATGATGCCTTCTATAGGTACAAGATGCCCAAGATGATAACCAAAATAGAAGGCCGTGGAAATGGCATCAAGACTAACATTGTGAACATGGTGGATATTGCGAAGGCATTGGCCAGGCCCGCATCTTACACTACAAAATATTTTGGATGTGAGCTTGGAGCACAGTCCAAATTTGATGAGAAAACAGGGACTTCCTTGGTCAATGGGGCCCATGAAACTGCCAAGCTAGCTGGACTTCTGGAGAATTTCATCAAGAAATATGTTCAGTGCTACGGATGTGGCAACCCGGAGACTGAGATCATCATCACTAAGAACCAGATGCTAACACTGAAATGCGCAGCCTGTGGCTTTGTGTCTGATGTTGACATGAGGGACAAGCTGACAACCTTCATCTTGAAGAACCCTCCTGAGCAGAAGAAGGGAGCAAAGGGCAAGAAGGGTTTGAGGAGGGCAGAGAAGGAGCGGTTAAAGGAAGGGGAGGCTGCTGATGAGGAGCAGAAGAAGCTGAAGAAGGACACGAAGAAGAAAGGAACAACCACTTCCAAGGATGGAGCTTCTTCAAAGGTTGCTGCTGCAAAGAAGAAAGCTAATGGTGGCGGCTCTGATGAAGATCGTTCAGCCTCACCTGCTGGCAGCCAGCATGGCGATGACAATGCAGCTAATGACGACGACGGCGACGATGTGCAGTGGCAGACGGATACATCGCTTGAAGCTGCGAAGCAGCGTATCCAGGAACAATTGAATGCTGCGACGGCCGAGATGGTGATGCTCGCCACCAACGAGCCAGACGAGAATCAGCAGCCCCGGAAGGCAAAGGAGGAGAACCCTGTCAATGGTACTGCAAAAGCTGCAGGCAAAGCTGGTGCAGCCCAAAATGGCGTCAATGCTAACAATTATGAAACACTGCTTAAGGAGATCAAGGGCAAGCTGAGCAAGGGGTCTGCACCAGGCCAGCTTCGCACCTTTCTGGGTTCTGTTGCGGAATCTCCTCAGGAAGTAATGACAGCTCTGTTCGAAGCACTCTTCGATGGTGCTGGGAAAGGATTTGCAAAAGAGGTGGGCAAGAAAAAGAATTACATCAGTGCTGCCGTGCAGGATGAAGGATCCCAGATGCTTCTGCTCCGAGCCATTGAAGCTTTCTGCGGCAAGTGCAGCGGAGATGCCGTGAAAGAGGTGGCGCTTGTTCTGAAGGTCCTCTACGATGGAGACGTACTGGAGGAGGAGAGCATTGTCCGGTGGTACGAGGAAGGGCTAGCGGGCGGCAAAAGCTCTCAGGCGTTGAAGATTGCGAAGCCCTTTGTGGAGTGGCTGCAAAATGCCGAGTCTGAATCAGAGGGAGAGTAGTGATGGCATGCGCCTCATTCACCCTTTGGAACTCCTGCTTTTGGTGCTGTGTTTGGTTTGATAGTTCGAGTCAGGACGGTTGAATAAATTTAGAGTCGCATGTTTTAGGCAAGTACTGTGGTGTTAATGTGGTATTATCATTGTCTTCGCTTGTGGTTATGTGATATTGCTCGCCCTAGTGTGACAAACTCTTTTTAAAATAAAGTATGATTAGTGTGATGAACAATTAAAGTGCGGCAATTGTGTGTACCTCGCCAGCTAAACCGGCAGTTGTGTTTTCGCACCGTGTTCAATGTCGCCATCAACAGGCCAAGTACTTCGCTCCTGATCTGGTACTAGTGCTTGAGACCTAATGTAGCCACTTTGGCGGCGTTGCTGCAAGATAATCACAGAGCTTGAGCTTGGGGGTGTGGCCGGGCACGTGCACTATTATTTATTATGGTTTAATAACAAACCTTCAAGCTTAAGAGATCCGGCTCTACCTTCTCGCGTCTTAGTAGCTCGATGCCTAGGTGAAACATGAAAGAGCGTGGATGACAAGACTAGTCACAATGCCGCTCGAAAGCTCGGCCAAAAAGTTCCATCTTTTCCCTTTTTTTTTTTTTCCCCTTCTTCTCACTCTTAAAGAGAGAGAATGTTCAGACTGAACTCATACTACCATTAAAGAGTTAAAATCTACATAGAATAAAGTCGATACCGAAGCTTGATCTGAAACTCTGGATGGCATAATAGAACCCATGTATCGTATCACGAGCAGTAGATCAATCTGTTTGGGGGCCTGGGCTCCGGCCCTGATGGGGATACGGCGGATATAAAGTAGATGGACGGGTTGTTTCTAGCCTCAAAATCAAAATGAAATAACTCATAAAGGAGCTAAGGACTTTTTTTTTAAAAAAAAAGTTCAATTTCCACTTAGGACAATCACAAATTCTATAATCAAGATTAAGGCTCGTGCTGGGAGCCAGCATCAAACACAATTGATGTTCATCCTTATAAGCGTTTCGTACGTAAGAGATGGAATGAAAAAAGGTCTAAAAACTTATACTTCTTCTCACTTCCTTAGTTAAACGCAGCGTCGAGATTTATAATGCAATTTTTGCATTCAGGACATCCTGAATGATTGTTGCCGGTTGCTTGCATTTTACACGACAATATTGATGTTAGATCCGGACCAATTTGAAAATTGTAGCAACACATGACAGCAAATTTCTGACGCTAGCTCATGATTCATGAATTAACCAAAAGTGTAAACAAGCGAAAAAAAGATACTATACATAAGAACAATCCTGCTAAGAATACGACCAACAGTTTAGGAAGCATAAAGGGAGTAAATATTGGTTCAATGCATCCATCACCAATCATCAACCCAAATTAAAACATGTTATCGCCTAAAATACAATTCGTTTGCCAGTCCACTTCACCCCATATGCAATGTACTCATCTCTTTGCTGGTATTAGACTAAGACTTGATACTAGCAGCATACCGAATCTTGGTATGCCTAATCAACTCAGATATCCTGGTACGCCTAATCAACTCAGGTATCCAGCATACATAGTATTGATAAGGGATCCGGTACCGAAATTATTAATCTTGCATGAAAAAATAAATAATAAAAAAAAAAGCTGCAAAAAGGATAACAATTCTTAACGGGAAAACTACATGGAATTCCCAGTCAGCAAAATGTCCCGTCATCAACAATGCTCCAAGAACAGTTCCGAAATTCAATTTCGAATAAATGCAACCGTGCATAGACGAGGGCCTTCCAAACCACCAAACATGATAGCAGGATATGTCCGGACATGACCTTGATATCATATCCTGAAAAAAAAAAAATTATACAAAGGCCATGAAATGACTTCAAATAAGATTTCGCGATACTCTAGACCAATATTAATTTAGAAGCACCAGATAGCATTGATATCATATCCACAATGTTGATTATTTTTCTTTTAACAAACACTGAATTATGCACCAAAAGACTGCTAGAAATGACAGCAGCATTAATCAAGATCTCAGGTAGATTTACACCTGATTCAAATCAGTGCTCATCCCATGACGGCTAGTCAAGGTACTGTTGATATATGTAGCTCTGAAAAACTTGAGGCGGGTGCTGGGAGGGAGCCACCCAAGCGAGATGGAGGTTGGATGGAGACCGCATTTTACTTGAGAAAGATTCAATTATGGTGATAAAGTGGATATGAAGCCGGAGTCTCGGAACGTGTTCGAGCTTGCTGCTACGCAGATTTTTAGATAAAATGGTCTTTTGTGAGCTACACATGTCTATAAGAATACGAACAACGTGGCTGACTGAATGACCTCATTTGCAGCCTACCATTCGAAAGGATTTATCTGGGACGACCGTGCGAGTATCTATATTATTTTTTTTTGATTTTTTCGGCGGTATTCTTGCCCGACATGCGAGCCACCATTGTATATATATATAAAAAAAAAACGAGTCAGCTTGAGCACATGAGGTATCAGTTATGATGAAGAGAATCATTCAATTTTTTTTCCCCATTTTATAAGATAAAATTGATGCATTCAAAACTTGTGGAACGTTCCGATGGAATCTGAAAAATAAAACATAACCAAAGCAATATCCAACAATGAAGTACCTAAATTTAACTTTTTAAGTTAATACTACCGCTTGACAGGGCCATCTGGATGCAATCCAATGACTCGGTCCAATTATTACACACAAAGATCCAATAGCCCCTATAAACATATTCAATGCTAACTTTTCAATCCTAAATAACACAAATTAGTAAATGTACAATCTAATACTGTTTGGTTGAAACAGGTATTTGCTGACGAAATTGCAGGAAGTCCAGGTAGGTTTCAGTGGTACAGGACAATCCCTATCATGAAGGCACCACAAAAAACGAATTATTATAATATCCTTCTATTTCTTCTACCTTGTGACTCAGCAGGATGAATATATTGGAAGCCAACGCCAACAAAAAGCCTTTCTGCTGGTACTGCGTCACCATCCAGCCACCTTTCCAGAAGTCTAATATCCTTTTATCTCTATTGTCTTGTAGTAACATTAATACATTTCAGATCGGGGGGGTTCCCATCACCTTTATTCAAATATTGATAAAAGTTGATATTAAATGCTTCAAGCAAAAAAAGAGAGAGCTAAAAGTGCCTAAATCCATTGCAGCTCCCGACTCCGTGCTTCAACAATTTACAGTCTCAAAAAGCTGAAAGAAGAAAAAAAAACAGCTTAGAGCACGAATCACCTACTATTTCAGAGTCTAAAGAATGTCAGATATATGCCGTTTCAATTCCAACTTTTATCGATCCGAATCGAGCTATACGAAACATATCATACTTATTGAGGAAAAATAAATTCGTCATAGACGACGTACCGACATTCGATACGTCAGAAAAATTTTATATTGTACCATACTGATACTATATTAGTGTGACACCGGTACGGAGTCCAATATTAAAATGATGAATCTTGTATTACATGATTATCTAATTTATTTTTTATTTTTAATGGTACTTAAGAAGATTTTTACTTCAGAATTTTATTTGGTTACTTCAGTTGTTGCTGGTATGAAAGGTACATAAATGTTTTTGGCCTAAACTGTCTGTAATGAACACAGCACCCGGTGAAATTGCTGCAAATAGTTATAATAATGACCTGATCTGTCTTAGAAAATAAAGAATTTGATGAACCAAGCAGCAGAGCTGCGTATGCAACCAAATAAGCGTTGCATAAGTTTTGCAAAAATTAGTGAGAACAGAAAAGCATTACTTTTTACGTTACCCCATATCTTGGAATGCGCTTCAATTATTATAGAGCTAACACGTACCCACTTCAACAATTTTCAGGAAGTTCAAGACATAACATCCTACACAACTTATGCACTTAGAAACATAACTGGAAAAAATGTGAAGTCTATGTGCAAAATAGAATCATCAAACAGTATGAAGCAAACATTTGGCAAGAATATACCCTTGTTTTGCAAGCTCTTGCAGAAGCAGACCATTCCCAGTTCCAATGTCAAGCACCTTCGAGGTGGACAAGTCTTTGAAGGCTTCACAAGTTTGCTGTCATCAGTTGCATTCCAACCTTGGGGAACTTCTTATGAGGTTGAACTTCTTAGAGTTATTGAGGTAAAGAATTGAAGTTGCTTATTATCTTCAATTATTTTTTGATTTAATATTCATATAACATTTTTGACTTTGATGTAGAAAAAGTTTGTCCTTCATACAAATAGTTATGATTGGGTGCTGAAGTTCGTCAACCGCAAATGGAAAGAATATAAGGCGAAGCTAAAAGCGGATCGGAAGCACGAGAGCATGACTGAAGAGGAGGTGGCCCGTGTTTGTCCTCCAGATGTAATCTCTCATCAATGGAGGGAGCTTGTCCACTACTGATTTTCCGAGAGAGCTTAGGTTGTGTATTTACTATTATTATAGATTAGAAATTTATATATTGTATAAATTACATTGTTTATTATTTTTTAGGGAAGACATATTCTAACATTGGTAGAGCTGCTCGAGTATCGCAGACTGTTCGTCACACTTCAGGCTCCATGAGTTATGTGAGGCGTAGAGTTGAATTCGTAAGTTTTTTTGAAACTCTTTAAATTTATCTTAAATTGTTTTATCATATAGCATGTATACTTTTGAAATATATTTTTTGTTGTAGATGAATGATAATGGGAGGGAGCCTAGTAGGGTGGAGTTTTATGAGATGACTCATACCCACCGAGATGGCAGCTTTGTTCGGGATGAGTCAAAAAATATAGTTATATGTATTCATCTTTGACTTATGTTGTATTTTTTTTTTGTTCTATTATTGACATACATTAATTTGACCTTTTCTTTTGAGAGATATAGGATAGGGCAACAAATCTTATTTCAGAGCACATCGGGGAGTCATCATCATCCGTTGCGACCAGTCATGTTGAAGCTCAAGTGCTCGCTGAATTGATGGGCCCGGAGCGTTATGGTCGAGTGAGGGGTTACGGTGTTGGAGTTACCCCCACTCAGTTGTCCTCAGTGGGCACGTATACAAGAAATGCCAGAGAAGGTAGTAACACTATAGAAGTTCGTCATCTTCAAGCAACTATTGAAAAGCTGAAACAGAACTAAACAAATTTGCAGTCTTAGCTTGCGAATATTTCATCCATGTTACAACGATTTCTCCCTTCTCAGGAAAATAACTATATATATTTGAATACTTTAAATATTATCAATTATGATATATGAGTTAATGTATTACATTATTCCTAACTTCTAAGGTTTCTCTTTTTTTTGTAGATTCTTGATACTTCAAACTCTCGTAGAGATGATGATGATGGAGCTGAATCCCATCCTTGATGCCTTATAGACTGTTTTTTATTGAGTTTGATATGTATATGTTTCTTATTTTTTAGAGTACATTGTAATTCTAAACTTATTAAGCAAATTTTTAATCAGATATGACAATATTCATATTTCGAATGATATGAGTATTTATGTCAATGTAATACAGGTTCATATTGTTATAATGTGGGTTTTATAATATGAATTGGCATTTTTATTTTTTTTGAAAAAAATACAATTTCTGACGCTTTTAAGCGTCGGTAAAAGACGTCGTGGCACAACCCCGGCACGCCTATGCCGACGCTTCAAATGCTTACATTAGCGTCGGCAAATTCGGAAAACCAGGTGGAAAGCCGTGAGGAATTTGTCCGTCGGGTTATCGCCAACGCTTTATAAGCGTCGGCAAATTCTAGTTTTTGCCGATGCTTTTGTCTTGCGTCGGCAAAAAGTTTTGCCACTCCGGTATCGCCAACGCTTTGGCGATGCTTCGCGTTGCGTCGGTGGGACTTTAGCCGACGCTTATAAAAGTTGCTAAAGGTCGCAAAAAGCACCGGGATAGGTTGATTTTCCTGTAGTGGTGTGGAAACCTCATGAGCTCTGCATGACTCTAGATATGCTTCAAGGTTCACCGTCTTAGTACCGAACCCCATATCGGGGATACCCTAGCACAATGTCGATATCGAACCACGTATTTTTGCTACAATGGGCATTTTATGCTGCAATTTTTGGATTTATTCATCATTTTTGGTGTTTGACATCCACCTGTAATCTGTGGTACCATGCTAGATCATGGATTACACTACAAATGTCCCACCACTAGCGCATGATGAGTCTGCTTGCTCTCTTTCATGCATCTTTCACTGCAGTTTGGGGAGTTTGTGCCACTTTGCTAATATACGTGCCACAAATTGGCGTCCTTTCTAGCTCAAAGTTGTCCCTGTGGGTGTTAGAGAACCTGCTTTGCCATTTCTTTCGCTCCTCTTTGAGTATAGCATATCAATTAATCTAGGGGTCCAACAGCTTTTCTCTACTCCATTGTGATTACATTCGAAGTTTGTGATGTCATCAGCTTTTCATGGCTGCTCTAAAGTTTGTGGTGTCATCAGCTATTCATCTCTAATATAGATTAACTTTCAAATGGATGACAAGTTGAATAATTAATCAAGAGCAATAATCATATTTCTTTTATGGAAGAGTAAAATACTGACATGTAATAATTTACCTAATCTTTTTATGGTTTTGGTGACAATATTATCCTTGATCTACTAATGTGAAAAGCGAGCTTTCTCAAATGGTTAAATTCAATTCAGCATAGTAGTTAGACGTATTATTCAAATTCAATATCGAAGCTTCCAAAAAAAAAATCTTTCCCACTTTTATAATAGCCCTCAAAATCAACTAACCATCTAAAACAATACTTGCTTGTCCTCTTTATATAGTTTATATTTCAATTTGCGAAGAAACTAGCTATAAACTCCACTTAATTCAAATATCATTTTTAATAGATAATCACTAATCATTTAAATTAATTATTAGATAATATTTTTTTTTATTTTTCAATAAAACCTAATATAGTCCATATATTTGTGCTTTAAGAAGAATTAACATTATTGGGTGCCAAAATAGACTTTTTCAAATTTTGTACCTAAATTGCGGTACAATCTGGTATAGATCATTAAGAAAAATGCTGCATGGAAGACTACATTAACTCTCCAGCGAGATTCTGTGGTGGGCTCGGGCAAGATGGTAGAAGAGAAGAGAGATGTCCATGCGGCATAGGCAAAAAAAAATGCTTTAGTTAACTTTTTATTATAAAATATATAGGTTTAATAACTAATGGGTTTGGGTTGTATGAGAACAGATAAGGAATTCGTGATGTTAGAAATTTCTATAAAGGTTTATGGTTAGATGGAATGACTCTAGACTAGTACATGATATCCTCTTCTTTTCTTATACATGAATAGATAGTATTGATGCTAAAACATAAAAGTTTGTTTAAGGTAAATTTCATGAATAAATTAATCTGAAAATATCACAAAATAAAAAAGGATATTTACTTAAACTTGAAATTCAAGGCATCATTCAAAATCGTAAACAAACTATGAGGATTCAAACAAATATGGGTCAATTCATAATTGCTCATGATCAAGATTGTCAGCAATTTGATCAACAACACATCATCCAAATTTTCAAGAACAGGGCTGCACCATTAATTAATTCTTCCATCTTCTGTGTGAAAGATCAAGGGCAAACAGACTGTTTTTGACCTTTTCTTCCGCTCCACAGGAAGATAAATATTAAAAATACAAGACCATAGTATTCATGCAAAATACAAGAAAATATCTCAGTTCAGACATATAAAAATCTATGCCAATGATCTTTAAAATACTGAAACATGTATATGCATATACTTTTTTCTTTTCAAATACGTGAACTCTTATTCGGGAAAAATGGTTGAAATTAGAAGCCACCACCAGGCTCCTTAGGAGGTCATTTCACCCTAAATTTACTGCTTTGGTGCAGATATTTGGAGGAAAAAAGTCCAGCAAATGGATATTGCACCACAATTTTCCTGATTTCATTATTATCTTACCCATTCTAAGATGCTAACAACGTCATTCTCGATTTGCAAAGTTACCAAGTCCATTAGAAAAAATACCAAATCTTTTAGAATATTCACTGGATGTATTATGGTGATTCAAGGAATAAGACCATGTCACAGAATCACCCCATCACAGACCAAGTAAATAATTTTTTTTAATAAAAACACGAAAAAAAGAAGCCTACGTCTGAAATCTTCTTCCCCTTGATCACTAATTAAAAAGTCATGATAGAGAGGCGTCATATAATTGTTCTCATCTTGAGATGATGCCCTCCTCTGCGATGGTCTCCAACGTCGGCTTCCTCGACCGGCACAAGCTCAACCTGTACTTAAACTCCCCTGTCCCCATCGCCGTCGGAACGTCGTCGTCCACATCATCCAAGTCCGGCGCCGCCACGGGATTCGCCGGCGACCCTTGCGACGAGGAGGAAGAGGAAGACTCCGGCAGGACCCTCGACTTCCGGACTTCTTTGTTAGCAGCCAGCAACAATCTAGCCATATCAGCCGCAGTTATGATGGAGTTGAGTCTCTTCATAGGCATCATAACGAAGACGTCACCCATCTCGAGGTCCTCGTCGGCGGAGAGCGCCGCGAAGCGCCGACCGAGCTGCATGGAGCGCGAGTTCACGAGGAAGTGGCCGGGGGCGTCCAGCATGATCTCGGCCGCGTTCACCGGCCCGTCGATGATACGCCGGACGTCGCCGCTCGGCAGGATAACCTTGACGGCTCTTGCTCTGCTGCTCGGAACGGTGGAGAGGGCGCAGGAGACGTAGTTGCCCATCGGAAGGTCGAAAAAAAAAAGATGAAAGGAAGTAGCTAAGATTGGTGTGGAAAAGAGAGCGAAGGAGAGAGAGAGATTTGGGATTGGAGATAAGTTCTTGGAGGGGATGGGGTTTAAAGGCAAGGGCGGTATGCTCTATGGATACGCGTAGGAGAATCAGAAAGAAGGGAAAGGAGGAAACAATCGGACTGGAGCTTGCGTTGACGCATGGTTACGCGTAGGAGAGTAAGAAAGACCGGGAAAGGAGGAAGGGGATCGGATCGGGGTTGGATCTTTCCTCCGAAAGAAAGATTCGAATCCACCGTTGAATCATCCACCGGGCGCTTTGAGAGCTGTGCAGGCAGATGATTCAGACATGTGCGATGGGTGATCCAACGGTGGATTCGGGAGAAAGAAGTTGAATCCTTCTTTCGTGGAAAGATCCAACGTCCTCCTGAATGGATCCTGCTGGAATTTGGGTGGACGCTTGGTTGGTATTCCGCGTGGAAGCCACCGCGGTTGCGGGTGGGAAGGCGGTGAGAATGGGAAAAAACAAAAAGGAAACATAAATGAAAGGAAAGTGTAATCACGTGCTTGTTTGTATGTACCTTTCCGGGAGATGGAATGGAAGGGAGATATTGAGGTGTTATCGAGGCAGTCGTTTTTGTTTGGTCAACGAAAAAATAGAAAATATTTTTATTTAATTAATCTTTGCTTAAAAAAATAAAAATAGCTTTTTTATGAGAATAAAATTTTTATATT
>JAOXJJ010000725.1:11665526-11686631 GCA_025769935.1 Phoenix roebelenii | reverse complement strand
TAACATAATGTGATTTAGAACTTTGGTTATAAGATGTGCATTGTGCAGAGTGCCACAGATGGTTTTATAATATTATCGGGGTTTTTTTTTTGGTACACCGGCTCCTCACACTATGCATATGAGTACAACTAATAAAATTAAAAAAAAAGACACCGACAAAAAGAGTAAGGAACATCCGTCTGGTTCACCCAGAGAAAACCCCCCAGAGTGATGCGCCGCATAGAAGGCCACCTAGTTGGCTGACGTGTTCGCCTTCCGATAAACATGAGTAGCCTTTAAGGGGCCATAGTTCCTCGCCATCCTCCGGATATCATAGTAGAGACTGCCCATCCGTCGTGGTGTGTCATCCGCGGATCCCCTCAATCACAGTGGCCGAGTCCCTCTCCAGGTGGATGCAATTAGCACCCAGAGCATGCCTCACGTAGGAGACGCCCTCCCATGCTGCCCTCAACTCTGCTCCAATGATAGAGATGTCATGGATCCGTCATCCGCTGGCCGCCACAAGCCTGAAGTGGCAGTCTCTAATAGCAAAACCTAGGGGGCGGGAGCTCTTAAGAAACAAAAACGAACTTGGTCACTAACTCAGTTGAATGAGAACTCCAAATATCCCTAACCGTCTTGGGAGAATAAAAAATGTACTACTAATGACCTCCAATGCGTGAAGCAAAACTCTAGCCGCCACCACCCTCAAATGTAACAACCTATATTCGAAGATCCAGGTGTTTCTATTCAGCCAAGTTTGTTAGACCAAATAGGCACAACGAACCTTCCACTCCACCGTGTTTGGCCTTCTCGCAGACGCCCTCAAGTGAGTGAGAAAAATCTTCGACGGGGACTTGCCTCGCCCGACGTCAACGTCGCCAAGAGAGATCCCGCGCAATGCCAAAGGCCGCTCGCGGATTCATCGCCAAGAGAGATCCCGCGCAATCCAGTCTCTGTTCATCATCACCTGGAAATCCGGTATCCCGATCGGTGCTCTCGTCGTCGTCGCTCGAATCTCTCCGGATTTCTTCTCTTCCTCGTCGGCGAGATAGGGTTTGGAGGGCTCAGCAGTGTCGCCTCGGTGCGGCGTTGCAACGGCGGCACAGCAACGGTCGCGGCAGATCTCGAGGTGGTGGTTCGACTGATGAAGCTCCGGCGGCTACGCGGCAAGGCGGAGGCCGCGAACGGTGCGGGGTGGCGGCTCGGGCACAGCCGTGGCGAGGGAGGCCGATCGGGGAAGAAGATGAGAAGGAATATTTTTTCTCCTTTACGGCTTTAACCTCCCACCTCTCTCTCTCGTCTCTCTCTCGTCTCTCGATCCACCAACGACCGACTCCTTGGAATCCTCGATCATCGATGGAAATCATGGAAGAGAGAGGAGTCGGTCGTTGGCGGGTCGGCGGAAGGAAGGGAAGGCGGAGCCGCGGAAGTGGGTTGCGGACCTTGCGGTAGCAAGAAGAAACTAGGGCTGGTTGCTCCAATTTTTTTTTATTAAACGGGTTAAACGGGTCGGATCGGGTTACCCGTTTAATAAACAGGTCGGGTTCAGGTTGTAATTTCCTGACCTGTTTAATAAACAGGTTGGGTTTAGGTTTACAATTTTCTGACCCGACCTATATCTGACCCGATCTGTTTATGTCTGACCTGATCCGATTGTCACCCCTAATATTCTCCAATCGATTGCAGTAGAATCTTAAAAGACCTATACACTTACCCCAAAGCTCTTAAATATGTTATGCTTATCAAATCCTTTAGAGTTTGCATACGTCAAGGTACAAATGTTTTAACATAATGTGATTTAGAACTTTGGTTATAAGATGTGCATTGTGCAGAGTGCCACAGATGGTTTTATAATATTATCAGGGTTTTTTTTTTGGTACACCGGCTCCTCACATTATGCATATGAGTACAACTAAGAAAATTAGAAAAAAAGACACCGACAAAAAGAGTAAGGAACATCCGTCTGTTTCACCCAGAGAAAACCCCCCAGAGTGATGCGCCGCGGAGAAGGCCACCCAGTTGGCTGTCGTGTTCGCCTTCCGATAAACATGAGTAGCTTTTAAGGAGCCAAGTTCCCCGCCATCCTCCGGATATCATAGAGTAGAGACTGCCCATCCGTCGCGGTGTGTCGTCCACGGATCCCCTCAATCACAGTGGCCGAGTCCCTCTTCAGGTGGATGCAATTGGCACCCAGAGCATGCCTCACGTAGGAGATGCCCTCCCATGCCGCCCTTAACTGTGCTCCAATGATAGAGATGTCATAGATCCGTCGTCCGTTGGCCGCCACACACCTGAAGTAGCGGTCTCTAATAACAAAACCTAGGGGGCGGGAGCTCTTAAGAAACAAAAACGAACTTGGTCACTAACTCAGTTGAATGAGAACTCCAAATATCCCTAGCCGTCTCGGGAGAATAAAAAAGTATACTACTAATGACCTCCGATGCGTGAAGCAAAACTCTAGCCGCCACCACCCTCGAATGTAGCAACCTATATTCGAAGATCTAGGTGTTTCTATTCAGCCAAGTTTGTTAGACCAAATAGGCACAACGAACCTCCCACTCCACCGTGTTTGGCCTCCTCGCAGACGCCCTCAAGTGAATGAGAAAAATCTTCGACGGGGACTTGCCTCGCCCGGCGTCAACGTCGTCAAGAGAGATCCCGCGCAATGCCAAAGGCCGCTCGCGGATTCTTAGCTGACATACATATTTCAGGTTAAACTCACGAGTGTATAAAAAGCATCAAGCACAAATGCACAGCACTTAATTTTTTTCCTTTTTTTTGGTTTGTTCCTCAGATGTATTAGTTCCTCATAAAAATACAAGCAATAGCTTTTAGAGTTAAGAAAGCTCCGCAGTCGACGATTACCGTTGTAGTATTGCGCCTCTTCCTTGCCTGGATACAAATTTACCACGCGGGCCCTGGCGGACGGAGTGAGGCTTTGCAGGAAGCTAGTGGTTGTTCGGTGCTTGTCACGTACGAATGCTAGCTTCCCGTCCAGTCTACTCCATGATATGAGGCAACGTTAAATATCAACGCAGGTGCATGCCATCTACTCGAAATCACTAATTGTTTAAGACTGGTTCATTATTTCTCGTTTGAATATTTATGGTCCAGTGTTGCTCAAAAAGAAAAAGACTCCAATCTAATGCTTATGCATCACATTACATCTCCTCATGGCTTCGCAAAATACATGCACATGTTAGCTGGTATGGTCTCTGGGATTCGAGGACGAGGTTCATGAATCTGATTTAGCAGTCATAATAATAAAATGAAAGACTGGAAGCAGCAAGAAGAACAAGAACAAAAAAAGTGATAGCTCATAAAGGAATCATGCTTGCTTATTGATGGGTAGCCTCACTCCTCAAGGACTTGTTTGGTTCGCAGAAAGAAGATGATGAAAAGTATGGCCAATAAAAAAATAAAAAAATATTTCATATTTGATTGAAATTTTTAAAGGAGAGATAAAAAATAGCTTTTCATATAAATAAGATTTCCATATTTCATAAAAAAAAAACTAGAGTATGAAAAAAAGTTCAATTCTTAAGAATTAAAATATTTTTTTTCAAAAATATTCTTAAGCTTTTCGATAGAATAGGATAAAATTATTTTTTTCATTGAGGATATAACATGTATTTTATATAACTTTTCTTAGAAAGTAGATGCTCAACCAAATATAAATCACTCGGTAATATACTACTTTTTTATGGTCAACCAAACAAGCAAAAATTACTTTTCCAAATATCATATATCCAGGCATGAGCTTCCTAAAATAAACATTACAGTGAGAAAAAATTCTTTTTATGAACCAAATGAGTTCTAAACCTTCTCAAGCTTAATCCCTATATCTCCGAGTATAGAGCCAATCTCCATCTTAGATTAGCCAACAAGTCCACGACACATACCAGGAAAAATGTGATCGGTTATCATATAATAACCGGCATTGACGCGGCGAAGCCTTTTATATTTCATGATCTTGATGTATAAATTATGTATTCCGGCATATGCTACAAAACTGAGAAAACTGAGGTTGAATTGCGACCCCTTTGCATGCTGCAAGGTAAGATGCACATTGCACTCAGTGTGGTTTTGGTTTATACCCATCAACAGCAAAGTTCCGCGTTGCTGCCGGCAGTGCTAAGCGCATTCCATCAAGTTCGGGCTTTGCAATTACTTGACAACCAAGACGGGACCTGCAACAGAGGGTCCAAAATCACAGAAGCATTTAAGACAGCCAATTGCCAAGGCCCCCCCAAAAAATCATTTCTATCACACACTTAAAATCTGGAATAAAAATCAACTAAATACAATCAACTATGCATTGAAGCTAATTTCCTTTTCCTCTTTCTTGTTTTATTCTCCATTTCTTTTTTTTTTCAATCGACCCATGACTAAAACACATAAGAAGCAGATGTTATTGTCATCCATATACTTTTTTCCAGTATTTGGGAAGTTCCAAGATTGAGTTGGATAGAAATCAACTCATGAATTTCAGCATATTTGCAAATAGTGCATGGCAAATATTTGATCGGAGCTGGATCATCCAAAGAATCACTCAACTGCAGGTGAGAAATGATATGATGCCAAAAGCATATTTAAAATATAATATGATTGGGATTTGACTTGTGTGATGCACAAAATGTGGAGACAAACGACCTGGAGCAGAACCTCAACAGTTCGGGAGTTAAATTTAATTAATAAAATAGATAAGAACCAAAAGGGCATTGTGAAGGGAGATGTTTACGTTTCCGTAAGCCCAAATGCAAGGTCCAACATGTCATTTTCTTCATCAGTTGGCTCTTCTAACTTTTTGTAATAATCCACATCCTATAAGCAACTTGCTAATCAGATACCATATCAAGTTTATAAGCTATCTCAAAAAAGAAAATTTCAGATGAATAGTTGTGCCTGTCATACCATTATAATCACATGACAGGTTGAACATGCAAGTGAGCCCTCGCAAGCCCCTGACATCACATTAGCAGGAAATGTTACTGAAACTGTAAAGCAAACAAACTAAACAACACACTTCGTGCTCATTATTCTAAGTTCATGATGTATTTATCTAATCGGCTCTTAAAGGTACAAGAAAATTCAAACAATCAAGAGGACATGACTGTTCGCAATCCTCAAAGAAAATTAGAATATTGATTTTCTCTCAAAAATATTGTTTTAAGAAACTACTCGGTAATGTTATCACAAAAATGACACGTTGCAAATATCAATTGATCGTCTAACTGTGACAAGACATTCACCTTCTAAATCTATGTCATTTTGGTGAGCAGCTTCCAACATTGACATTCCAATAGGAACCTTGATAAGCTTCTCTTCTCCATCTTTGTCGACAAATGTCACAGATATTCTGCATAATTAACTGCAGATAAGGAAGGGCTCCTAAATGATAGACCAGAAGTGTCTGAGTAATGAAAGAAGTTATATCTGTTATTACTTCAGAAACTATAAAGAAGGCATAAGTCTCAATTGTTTTAAAGACCTGTAAATAAACAGATACTAGCATACTCTGAGAGGGATCAAATGAATACTAACAATAATAAAATGCTGAGAACAACCAAAATTATGCCTGAAGTTTTTAAAAATGGTGACCTCATTTGCTATATAGAGAGCTAGGCCAAATGCTAAACATGCAGGAAGTAGCATTCAGAAAGAATGCCAATAGTGGCTTAAAAATGCACGTAATCAGGTTTTAAGGTCTTCATCAATAGCGACATATACAAATTAAAAGTTCTGGAATCATGTTTCCTGTTAAGAGGTGACAATCAAATATAAACATTCTGAGGTTTTGAACACTTGATAGCCGAGATATGCCAAAAGAGTGAGTAGCTAATACATCAGAAAGGTGGCATAAGTCAAACTTACAAAGGGACAATGCTATATTTAGAGCGTGAGCATAGAAATTGTCAGATGGTCCTGGATCTACCACTGAAGTTGTCTCTAGAATGTCTTACTTTGCCAAGTATGGTGTAACTCCTGGTCCTTGCTTTTCATTGGACTAGACCACATACAAGTGGATAGAATGGTATTACAGAGACGCAAATAGCAAATCCAACAGCAGCATAGGAATTTCTATGCATATATCAGAAGATAGAATTGCATGGTTATGAAGACAACTATAGCATTGCATGCTTATGAAGCCTGTACATACCAAAATATGGAAGATATATTTTTTATCAGTCAATTATAGACTAGATTAAGAACTTACGTTTCTTTCTGCTCGCTCCCTTCCTCATGAATGTTATCAATGGTTGTAGTACAAAAAAAACAGTTATTCTGGACAATGGCAAATAAATAGTCTTAGAGATTAGAACCTAGAGCACTATCCAACTATTTTTTAAAACAAGGAGATGGAGAAAGGCGCATATAACCACTCAAAAGAGAGCATTTCTTATACATCTACGGTATACAATGAAAGAACAATCTGGCTGCAGAACAGTGACAATTATGTCATGGAAAATCTAGAATATATTATGACTTAAAAGGGGCACGGTAGTTACAAATTGAAGCAATGAAGCGATGAAAGTTGCTTAATGTGATAAAAAGAAGGTAACTAGAGTTTGACATTTAATACATCATTAATAAAAAGTATAAGGCAGATTGTACAAATGAAATTAGCAATCAATAATAAGAACAGGGAACGGTGTACCCCATATGTCTATTTGCAAAACCAAGAACTTCGCCGTCTGGAAAACATCACAGAATTTGTAAGATTTTTAATCAAATTGACACATGCCTTTCAGGTTTGCCCACTATGAAAAAGCATTCCAAAGCAAAAAGAAGATTACCATGTAAATTCCATGAGCAAAAAATGTAAATTCCAAAATCTGGAGCTTCCAGCTGTAAGCGCATTAAGAATGCTAGTGGATTACACAAGAGTTGGGCATTACTACATCTGTCCCTGCACTGCAAGAAAACTTGTGCTTGGACGGAGAGCAGATCAATTTTTTTATGACTAGTCATTTCAGGATCACAAAGGAAATGTTCAAACTAAGGCATCATCCTTAGTTGAAATAAGTTGAATTAAGTTTTTTTACTTTAGTTAGCAACCATCAAACAATTACTCATTTTAACCAACTTCATAATACCTCAATCCAAATATCTGGGCATTTCTGAGAAATTCATCATTCTCTCTTAGTTGCAAGAACAGATCCTAATACAAATGAAGCATCATATTAGTGACTTATCACATAACAATGCTGGTAGGGCCATTCATTTAGAAAATTAAGGAAAATGGTAGGCTGCCACTGATTTGGTTAAGCACAGGGTTGGCTGGAAAGGAGGTCCTGATAAAAATTCAAATTGCTACAGTAACATGGCTGAATCTTTCTTGTACTTTCTTTATTGTTTCTTTACAGCTCCTCATATCATTTATCCTTTCTCTTTTTTCTTTTAATTTCTCCCCTATGTTTTCTCATTCTCTCATTCTTTCTTTCATCTCTTTCTTGTCCGACCTACTTTTTCTCTTTTTTGCTGAACCAAGAACAGTAATAAATTCCATGGCCCTTTCATCACTGCTAATAGTTGGCTGTAAGACTTCTTTCTCCTGGAGCAATAGGGCCTATTCTTATCATTAAAACGCAATAAACTACCCCACTCGCATCTATTTTAGCAGTGAATATATAAAACTCTTTTTCTAAAGACTAAACTCCATCCAGAAATCTCACCACACCACAAAGAGAAACCATTTTAACCACCTCTTTAAAGAGCTTCTAAATTGTATCGAGCAAACTAGCATCCCTAACAAGTACAAGTGGAGACAAGCACATCAGTACGCAAATTATGTTAAAATTTGGTCAACCCTTAGCTGTACATGATATGGCGGATTCAATGATGTCTTTTGCATTACTATTACTAAACCTCCTACTTTTAGTTTTCAAAATAAGGGCTGGCACTCAAAATACTATAGCTACTCAATGAAAGTTTGCATTCACAGTGATAGCTTCAAGTTGTTTTGCTTTACAATAAGTTCATGATACATATTTTTTTCATACAAATAGCATAAGATATCACATATATAGCCTTGGCAGAGGGGGAAAAACTAACTAATGGTAGCAAAAATCAAAGAAGCATAAGAAGGCCAATTAGTTGCCAAATAAATTTAATAATTCAAAATGGTAGTTCAAAAGACGAAGAGAAAACAATACGAAGTTGTCATCTGGAACATTTTTGACTTCAGCATATGGCCCGCATTTTAGATAGGAAAACTTATGTGACCAGAAAAAAAGAAACTAACCACAGGGTGTAAATTATGACAGAAATGCCTACTAAAGTAGCCTCTTTTAATTGTAGAAAATTGACCTGCAAAAAAGAAGGCAAATTTGAAACAAAATTCCAAAGAGAACTAATAACACATGGCAAGAAGTCAAGGGCATACAGAAATGAACAATGCATAAAGCCAACTCTACAGAAATGGAAGATTCATGGAAGCATTCTTGATGCTAAAGGATCTATACATCTTAAATAACAAAATACAATACGTATAAAGCACTTTGTAACTCCAACAGGTCCCAGTTCAATGTAATGAAGTGATGAGAGCACAAAAGTGCGATTTACACGTTGCTTAAATTAGTATGACTGCTAACATATAACGATAAAATCGCTGAGTTAATATTATATTTTTGTTTGCCACAGCTTATCGTAAATCAGAGATAAAATGCGCATTTGGTACAGATTGGGTTCAGAAAGATGCATAGCCCCAACCTGTGCGCACCCAATCTCGCTATGGCCTGGTCGAACCCATCATTCATCAAGCTCACAACCACGGGCAGCGGCCAAGCCTGATCACATTGGAGCGACACATGGCAGCCATCCACTCCTAGCCTTCCGATATACATTCCATGCATCCGGTTCTTCCCTGCAGAGGACCAATGCATGGAGGAGATCATGATCCCTCTCAATCATGCACGTAATCAGCAGATTTGATCCCTTCTTATTAGGAAAACAGAGATCAGCCATGAGCCATGCGAAAACAGGGGAGTTTGTTTCGCGTCAGCTTCCGAACCCGCTTCCCAGCCATCCGTGATGGGTTCCGTCCGTCTCCGCAGTCCAGTTTCCCCCGCGATGCATGCAAAAAGGTCCCATGTCAGTTTCTCCATCCGCGATCAGCTTTCCTTCCTTTCCGGATTAGCATCCGCACCCGTCCTCCACGTCCCATCCGTCCACGATGCTTCCGGAGCCCGCGATCCAGCCATTCTCTTCCGTGTCTTGCCATCCAGGACGGACCCGCGTCCAAGCTTGCCGGATTCCGCGTTCGGGTATCCCGCGGCCAGCCGGATGCGCATCCTGGATGACCGCCTCCTCCCAGATTCTAGCACCCTCCGCATTTCAGCCATCCGTGATTCACTTTCAGCCTCCCGCGTCCGCTTCCTTCTCCATTTCAGCATTCCCAGTGATTTTCCAGCTTCTGAATTAGCAATCCACTTCTCCGCATTCATCCCATGCGTCCGTTCCCTCTCCTTTCCACGATTGTCTCGTGCGATCGGTTAGGGAGTAATTTAAATTTAGATTGGCCGTCCACAAATAAACTGTGGGGGGAGAGTTGGGTATAAGGGGGGGGCATCTCTCTTGGCTTGGGTGGGGAGCTCTCGTTTAAAAAAAAAAAGAAACAGAGGATACTCTGTTTTCCAAAAAGAAAAGAAAAAAAAGAAGAGAAGCTAATGTTTTTAATGAGAGGCTGATTTCTTAGGTGAAGGGTGATGGAGGAACCTTTGATGTATTGCTTTCTTTGAAGTAAACTCTGAACCTTTGCTCTTATTGATTTATATTTTTGATGTGTTATGGATTCTTACATAATTATTTTGTAGATAGTTCATTAATGGTTTATGTCTATTGATACATGAATTGTTTTAGTATTTGATTTGTCGTAGACGTAATAGTTACGATAAATGCTTAGAAATTAGGTTCATGTGTTCATGAAACATATACCATAATTAGATCTATCATACTATTAATCTTTAATCAAGAACCATAGAGTTTATATCTTGGATGCGATATCATCAATAGGGATTCCGGATCCCTAACCATCTCTATTTTATTGAACTTTGTTTAATTACTTATTATTCTCTGCTTTCAATTCCTAAAAACCATATGAAATTACATATAAAATTATGCTAATAATACATATACCGCTCGCCGAGGAATCGACCTCGGACTTCCGAGTTATACTACTTGTGCGATTCTCCTGTACTTGGGAGAGCAGTTTTGCGAACGCACCAAGTTTTTGGTGCCGTTGCCGGGGAACGGCTGAATTGTTAGTATATTTTCAGATCCAATTAGAGATTTAGTTTAGGTATGTTTCAGTTTTTTTAAAATAAATAAATAATAAATAATAAATAAATAAATAAAATAAAATAAAATAAAATTTGGATGCTAAAGTGGAATAGGGACGACAACGGTCGATTAAGTCGTACATTTTTTGACAATCCTTTGGAACACATTCCTGAGATTTTTTCGCAATCTCTCACACCTTGTGAGATGGCTGATTTAAATGAAGATACCGGGAGTCACCCCGTTCGAGAACATGAACCCTCTGTTATGACTTTGAGACAATACCTACAACTTACTAGGACTAGTCAGCCTTCATGCATGATTTTTTCTGATAATATAAGACATTTTGACATCAAACCAGGGGTAATTCAATTGCTACCAAAATTTTATGATTTAGAGTTTGAGAGTCCTTATCTTCATCTAAAGGATTTTGAAGAATTAAACATCACATTCAAGGTGCCGAACGTCACCGAGGATGTCCTCAAGCTAACGTTGTTGCCTTTCTCTCTAAAGGATAAGGCCAAAACATGGCAAAACTCCTTGCAACTTAGATCAATAAGAACTTGGCAAGATATGCAGAGAGAATTTTTGAAAAAATTCTTTTCCACACAAAAGACCAACTTTCTAAAAAGGCAAATCAACAATTTTCAACAAAAAGATCATGAAACCTTTTATGAATGTTGGGACAGATTTAAAGAACTTCTTCTCTCATGTCCTCATCATGGGTTCGAAATTTGAGAACTATTAGCTTTTTCTACGAAGGTTTGTCTCCACAGTTGAAACAGTTCGTAGAAACCATGTGCAATGGTAGATTTTTAGAAAAGCAACCTGATGGGGCATGGGAATATTTGGATTTTCTTGCTAAGACTGCCCAACTTTAGGATAACGGGGATAGAAATAATAAGTCTTTGCTCAAGCCTACTAGCTCTGAACAGAGTGGCCTTTACAACCTCAGAACTGAGGATGATCTTCATGCTAAAATGACAGCCCTCACTAGAAAGGTAAAGAAAATTGAACATAGCAAGGTTGAGCCCGTCAAGACCATAGAGGAAGGTTGAGCCCGTCAAGATCATAGAGCTCAGAAACAAGTGTTGTGGGATCTACATGTCTGGTCATACCACTACAGATTGCTCCACCATACCGGCATTCAAAGAAGTCTTGCACGATCAGGCAAACGCTATGAACTCCTACCATAAGCCTTATAATGATCCATTCTCGGATACCTATAACCCTGGTTGGAAGAATCATCCGAATTTTAGGTGGAGGAACGATCGCCCTCGGCAGTCATACCATCCAACCCCTCCACCTGCACATCCTACTTATGCACCATCACCCTCTCAGAAGCCAAGTATCGAGGATACCTTGCAATCTATACAATCTTTTCTACAAGATCAAGCCAATATCAATGCTCAAAATACTCAAAATTTTGAAGATATAAGAAACCAATTGTCAATGTTGACTACGGTCCTAAGTACTTAGGAGAAGGATAAGCTTCCAGCTCAACCCCAACCAAACCCACAAGTGCATGGTAGTAATAATACGGCTCCTTCTGGTTCGCATGCAGAGCATGCAAAGAGCATCATGACTTTGCATAATGAGAAAGTTATTGATCAGACTGTCCCATTGGGACCGCAAGCCACTTCTAATTCTGATGTGCCCAAAGCTGATAAAAAGGACAAAGAAGAAGTTGAGGTCCCAACCTCTACCGAGAAAGTTGAATGCCCTTTTTCCCCACCTTTTTCATAATGGTTAAGACCGTTGCAAAAGCTCGAACTAAATTCTGAAATTCTTGAGCTTTTTAAGCAGGTAAAGATCAACATACCTCTTCTTGATGCAATCAAACAAGTACCCTCATACGCCAATTTTTTGAAGGACTTGTGTACTGTCAAGCGCCGATTAAATGTTAAGAAGAAGGCATTTTTAACTGAATATGTGAGTGCTATTTTGCAGCACAACGTCCTCCCTCAATATAAGGATCTGGGTTGCCCAACCATCTCATGCATTATAGGTGACTTTAGGATAGAGCGAGTATTGTTAGATTTAGGGGCGAGTGTGAATTTGTTGCCATATTCTATAATATGAGCAATTTGGTTTAGGTAAGTTAAAGCCAACTTCCGTCACTTTACAATTAGCTAACGGGTCAGTCAAGATTCCGAGGGGGATTATCGAGGATGTGTTGGTCCAAGTAGACAAGTTCTACTTTCTTGTCGATTTTATCGTATTAGACACACGTCCGGCTTCAAACTCACAGTCTCAGATTTCGGTCATTTTAGGACGTCCATTCCTTGCAACTTCTAATGCATGGATTAATTGTAGAAATGGCGTCATGAAGCTTTTTTTTGGTAACATGACCCTGGAACTGAACATCTTTAATGTGTGCAAGCAACCCAATGATCCCGAAGAGAGTAAGGAGGTTGAATGGGTTGAAACCATCGCGGAAGAATATTTGTTAGCTGAAGCATTTAACGACCTATCCGGCGATGGCTTAATTGATTGGTGTTCTAATGGCACCGATGAAGATGATTTGTTAGTCACACCTAGTGTGGATTGTTTGAATGCTATGATGATCAATGGGTGGAGACCAAAAGTAGAAAATTTTGAGCAGCTGCCATCTCGAGAGGCAAAAATAGTACCATCCCATGAACAAGCGCCTAAGCTCAAGTTGAAACCCTTACCAAAAGAACTCAAGTATGTCTTTCTTGGACCCGAGGACACTTTTCCTATAATCATCTCTTCTGGGCTTGATCATGCCCAAGAAAAAAAAATATTTGGTATTCTAAAGAATCATAAAAGAGCGTTAGGGTGGTCCATTGCCGACTTAAAAGGGATTAGCCCCTTGATTGCACGCACCAGATATATTTGGAGGGCAATGCTAAAACCATAAGGCAAATGCAACGCAGGTTGAATCCTACGATAAGAAATGTGGTTAAGGCGGAAGTTCTCAAGTTGCTTGATATGGGTATTATTTATCCAATTTCCGACAGCAAGTGGGTAAGTCCTACTCAAGTCGATCCTAAGAAGTCGGATTTGACGGTAGTAGAAAACGAGCAAGTTGAACTGGTCCCAACGAGTTGGCGCATGTGTATCGACTACCAAAAGCTGAATTTGATCACAAGGATCACTTTCCTCTACCCTTCCTAGACCAAGTGTTGGAAAGAGTTGCAGGGCACGCTTTCTATTATTTTCTCGATGGCTATTCTGGATATTACCAAATCGAGATTTCACCAGAAGATCAAGAGAAGACTATCTTCACTTGTCCTTTTGGCACATTTGCTTTTCGATGGATGCCATTCGGGTTGTGTAATGCGCCTGCAACATTCCAAAGATGCATGCTCAGCATCTTTGAAGACATGAACGAGAAGTTTTTGGAAGTATTCATGGACGATTTCTCCATTTTTGGCGACTCATTTGATGATTGCTTGTCACATTTACAAGCAGTCTTAGCTCGATGTATGGAAAAGAATTTGATACCGAATTGGGAGAAATATCACTTCATAGTGCCAAAGGGAATCGTCCTAAAACATATTGTTTTATCGAAGGGCATGAAAGTTAATAGAGTTAAGATCGATTTAATCGCTAAACTATCTGCACCCAAGATGGTTAGAAATGTTAGATCATTTTTGGGTCACGCCAGATTTTATAGGAGGTTCATCAAGGACTTTAGTGTCATAGCTCGACCATTGTGTAACCTCCTATCCCTTGATACACTGTTCAATTGGACTGAAACATGTCAAGTTGCGTTCGAAAAGTTAAAGTCTATGCTTAGCACTGCACCTATTGTACGACCACCCGATTGATCGCTACCTTTTGAGATCATGTGCAACGCCAACAACTATGCGATAGAAGCTGTCCTAGGACAATGTAAGAATAATAAGCCATATGTCATTTACTATGCGAGCAAAACCTTAAATGATGCTCAAATGAATTACACCACTACCGAGAAGGAATTGCTTGCGATAGTATTTGCATTAGACAAATTTCGCTCTTATATCCTTGGTGCTCCTATTGTTATCTTCACGGACCATGCAATGCTAAAATATTTGCTGGATAAGAAAGAGGCCAAACCACGCTTAATATGATGGATACTTCTACTCCAAAAATTTGACATCACTATCAAAGATAAAAAGGAGTAGAGAATGTGGTCGCTGACCATTTATCACGGCTAGTTTTTCATGATTCGGAGCCACAATTTTCCATCAAGGACTCATTTCCTGAAGAGCAGTTGTTTGCACTCTCTACTATGCCATGGTACGCTGACATTGTAACTTTCTTGTTACGAACTGGATTTCGGAGCATTGGGGGTCGACAGATAGAAAAAATTTCTTACGCGAGGTGAAGAATTATTACTGTCCTATTTGTTTAAGTATTGCAATGATCAAATCTTTAGACGATGCATACCGGATCATGATATACAAAGCATACTCTCTTTTTGCCATGCTAATGCTTGTGGTGGACACTTTGCCTGTAAGAAAACCGCTGCAAAGGTCTTGCAATGTGGTTTCTATTGGCCTACAATGTTTAAAGATGCCCACGAGTTCTGTAGAACATGCGATCCATGTCAACGTATTGGAAGTCTAACTCGTAGGCAAATGATGCCTCTTCAGCCCATTACTGTTATCGAGATTTTCGATTGTTGGGGCATCGATTTCATGGGCCCATTCCCACCATCTTTCTGACACGAGTACATACTAGTTGGTGTTGAGTATGTGTCCAAATGGGTAGAAGTTATCGCATGTAGAACCAATGATCACAAACCTGTTTTGAAATTTCTGAAAGAAAATATCTTTTCACGATTTGACATGCCTAAGGTCATAATTAGTGATGGTGGAAAGCATTTTTGTAATAAGTCTTTCGAGACTTTATTGAAAAAGTATGGTGTCACTCACAGAGTCGCTACTCCATATCATCCGCAAACTAGTGGCCAAGTAGAGTTAGCCAATAGGAAGATCAAGCATATTTTAGAGAAAACGGTGAATCCATCACAAAAAGATTAGTCCTTGAAGCTATTAGATGTATTATGGGCTTACCGTACCGCATACAAAACTATTCTTAGCATGTCTCCTTACCAGCTAGTCTACAGGAAAGCATGTCATCTGCCTATAGAAATAGAGCACAAATCATATTGGGTTATTAGAAAATTAAATTTTGAATTGCAAGATGCCGGTCTAGCTAGGAGGTTGCAATTGAACGAGCTTAATGAAATTCGTAGAGATGCCTATGATAATGCTAAAATTTACAAAGAACGGATGAAGATTTTACATGATAAATCAATTTTAAAAAAGTCTTTCGAACCTTTGCAAAAAGTTCTTTTATACGATTCTCGCTTACATCTATTTTCTGACAAGTTACGATCGAGATGGACAGGCCCTTTCCTTATCAAAACTATTTTTCCACATGGGGCAATTGAGATTGAGAATCCACGGGATGGTAATACTTTCAAGGTAAATGAACACAGGTTAAAACCTGCTCTTGAGAATTTTGCATATGAAGAGGATTTCTTTTTCTTGGGGGAGCCTTCTTATGACTGAGCATGACGACAAAGGTAGTGTATATTAGTTAGAATTATTTTTTTTCTATTTCTAGTTTTCTTCTTATTTTGTAGGTCTTCTTTTCTAGATATCAACAGCTCAAGGTATTACTTTGCTCTCCAATACTATTTTCTCTATTGTCTCTCATATATCGTTTTCTTGTATCCATTATATTGAGGACAATGCAATGTTTAAGTTGGGAGGAGGAAAATATTTTGAAAAAAAAAGAAAAGAGAGGTTTTGTTTTTGTATTTGATTTATGCTATTACTTTCTTCTCCGAGCAAATGCACATGTATTTTCATATTGAGTTTGTGTAACTATTAAGGCAAGGAACACATGCATACTATGACTGATCAGAGACCTATTATTAGATCTCCGCACATGCACTTAATGACAATAGGAAGACCTCAGAAGTTCACAATTATTAGCTGCATTTTTGTAAACCTTATCTGTAAAAGAAGTACGAGTATCTTTGTTTGTACTATGAGGTTCATCATTTGGTTTTCACATAAAAATAGTGGTTGAATATCCCAGCTAGATCACCTAGGTGCCTTATGATCCGACCTTGGTTGACCTATAGTCATGATGCAGTCACGTATATAATAAAAATATCTATATGGTTCAATCTACGTTCTCTTTTCTTGCATAATTATGATTCCAACAAAAAAAATCTTATGATGACAAGTTCGGCCTCGTGGCATAGTCTGGTTCGAGTAATTAAGTTCGAGGGGTGTCTCACCTAATGCCTTGAGCCAACTGGATTGGGGGTCATTGCATGAAAACTCGCTTCATGGACCTTACTAGAGCCTAATAGGGTTGGATAGCTGTAGTCGTCATATGCATTTAAAAATAAAAAAATAAAAAAAAGCATGAATGGGTTGGTCAGACTGAACCCAGTGACATGTGATAATCGCTAGTTTGACTCCATTGTGTTGGACCTATGTGTACCCGGGTTGTTTAATTGGGATTGATAGCTCCTTCTTTGCATGCGAACTATTCTTGACAATTTAGACAACATGCGATAGTCTGAAAATTTGATGGGTCAGGTTCTAACAAATTGTAGAAAACACTTGTAAACTTGAGTAGTGCGCCTAAAGCTCGGGCAGTGCCCTGTTGTGGTGGAGGTATTGGTACTCTGAGAAAGTCATGCTATTTTATACACACTACACTTTTATATTTCCTTGCTTTGAAATTTGCCATGCTTGAAAATATATATATATATATATATTAATTACATGTGTATTGGCTTAGGATTTATTTCACATTTCTATTAGGATCTCATTTCATGTCATATCATTCATAATGTTTGTGGGTAATATCTCTGCAAACCCTCACGAGACAAAACTCGTCCACTAGGATAACCTAGAGGTTTAACGGCTTATTGCACGTGCTAAGTACAATCATGATTTCCTATGAAAATGGATATGTATCTCAGTTTTGTGTACTTAGCTTCAATAAAAAGTCATAGATTAGACTACATCTTTTGTACCCTCATTTTATCGTTTGCTCGTTAATTGCTAGAGACTAGCAATAAGCTAGTTGGGATGTATGATGAGAGCACAAAAGTATGATTTACACAATGCTTAAATTAGTATTACTGCTAACATATAACGATAAAATCGCTGAGCTAATATTATATTTTTGTTTGGCACAGATTATCATAAATCAGAGATAAAATATGCATTTGGTTCAGATTGGGTTCAGAAAGATGCATAGCCCCAAGCCGTGGGCACCCAATCTTGCCATGGCTTGGTCGAACCCATCATTCATCAAGCTCACAACCACGGGCAGCGGCCAAGCCTGATCACATTGGAGCGACACATGGCAGCCATCCACTCCTAGCCTTCCGATCTACATTCCATGCATCCGGTTCTTCCCTACAGAGGACCAGCGCGTGGAGGAGATCCCGATCCCTCTCAATCATGCATGTAATCAGCAGATCCGATCCCCTCTTATTAGGAAAATAGAGATCAGCAGTGAGCCATGCAAAAATAGGAGAGGAGTTCGTTTCGTGCTTCCTTCCACGTCAACTTTCGACCCGCTTCCCAGCCATTCGTGATGGATTCCTTCCATCTCCGCGGTCCAGTTTCCCCCGCGATGCATGCAAAAAGGTCCCACGTCAGTTTCTCCATCTGCGATCAGCCTTCCTTTTCGGATTAGCGTCTGCACCCGTCCTCCGCATCCTAGCCATCCACGATGCTTCAGGAGCCTGCGATCCAGCCATCCTCTTCCATGTCTTGCCATCCAGGACGGACCTGTGTCCGAGCCTCCCGAATTCCGCATCCGGGTATCCCACGGCCAGTCGGGATGCGCATCCCAAATGACCGCCTCCTCCCAGATTCCAGTACCCTCCGCATTTCAGCCGTCCGTGATTCACTTCCCAGATTCCAGCCTCCAGCGTCTGCTTCCTTCTCCATTTCAGCATTCCTAGCAATTTTCCAGCTTCCGAATTAGCGATCCACTTCTCCATGTTCATCCCATGCGTCTGTTCCCTCTCCTTTCCACGATTGTCTTGTGCGATCGGTTAGGGAGTAATTTAAATTTAGATTGGCTTTCCACGAATAAACTGCGGGGGGAGAGTTGGGTATAAGGGGCATTTCTCTCCGCTTGGGTGGGGAGCTCTCATTTAAAAAAAAAAGAGAAACAGAGGATGCTTTGTTTTCCAAAAAGAAAAGAAAAAAAAAGAAGAGAGGCTAATGTTTTTAATGAGAGGCTGATTTCTTAGGTGAAGGGTGATGAAGGAACCTTTGATGTATTGCTTTCTTTGAAGTAAACTCTGAACCTTTGTTCTTATTAATTTATGTTTCCGATGTGTTATGGATTCTTATATAATTATTTTGTAGATAGTTCTTTAATGATTTATGTCTATTGATACATGGATTGCTTTAGTATTTGATTTGTCATAGATGTAATAGTTACGATGAATGCTTAGAAGTTGGGTTCATGTGTTCATGAAACATATACCATGATTAGATCTATCCTACTATTAATCTTTAATCAAGAACCATAGAGTTTATTTCTTGGATGCGATATCATCAAGGAGGATTTCGGATCCCTAACCATCTCTATTTCATTGAACTTTGTTTAATTACTTATTATTCTCTACTTTCAATTCCTAAAAACCATATGAAATTACATCTGAAATTGCGCTAATAATACATAGATCGCTTCCTGAGGAATCGACCTCGGACTCCCAAGTTATACTACTTGTGTGATTCTCCGGCACTTGGGAAAGCAGTTTTGCGAACGCACCATGGAGACCTAACTATGATGGAAAATTTCAGATACAAGATGGAAGCTCTATGGTTTTATCATTAAATTGAAACAAATTGATCAGTGAACAAGTAGGAAATAATTTCGCTTGGGCTTAGAGTAGAAAATTAAGGTCCAAAGGTTGAGACAGACTGCAGACCTAATAGACTTATTATGTGTCAAGAGGCCCAAAAATTATTGAAAGTTGCAGATTATAAGTGAATCTCTGTTAAAATCATGATCAGCATCCATAACTCATCCAATGATAGACATTAACTATATGAGATCAAGGAAAACTTTGACCCTAAAGGGTTTATACATATTAAATATCACGATAAAATGACTATCAAACACATTGTTCTTCATATGGATTCTTCATTAATTTATTGGCAACCTACGTGAGATAAGAAGATTGAAAAGATAGTATCAGAGTTCTTTGGCATTATCATTAATCTCAAAGCAATCAATTTATCCAACAATTAGGAAATGATTGTCCTTGCACTTAGAGCAGAAAATTAAGGTTCGGAGTTTTAGATAGACCCCAGGACTCATCAACTTGTTTCACTGCTAGGACCCATAGAGTATTGAGAGTCAAAGATCATGATAATTTTATATTAAGGTTTCATCGGCATCCAAAAAATTTTTCAGCATAGACAGCATTGGCAATTCATTGATATAGACAACTGTAGCACTACCTACACCCATTACCCGACATCAAATATCCACGATTTTAGGGCTTTTCTTTTATGTTTTCGTTTTCAAAAATTCAAGAAGAAAAATGAAGTTAAGCGAGCAACATGCATGATGAAACACTTCTGTTTTCTGAAATGAAATTGTTTGCAAGAATATTAGAGATTTTGGTATCAAAGACATGCTGCTTTCAAGAAACAGTAAAAATAACTTCAGGCAAATGCTATCTTCAACATCAATTTCCACTTGGTATTTCACTAACTTGCAGAGAAACAAAAACATAAATAACGGGATGCTAAAAAGGCCCTTAATAATTCTTTATTACCCTAATTTTTATCATATTCCAAAGTTTTTTTTACTTCACAACGAAATACTGTAACCAAATTCACCAATACAACAAACCGAGCTACCATGTATCTCACTTTGACCATAAACCAACAACGATTCTAAGAAGTTCTCATAAAAAAATGAAACCTGAGTCTTTTGCAACCGGAGACCGAGCCGTGAAAGTCTTGACAGAAACATCGGATTGAACCTGCCAACTTGTGGATTTTAATTTCTTTCTTTTATTAGAGCAGGATAATCTTGAAGTATTACTAGAAGGAGTAATCGATCCCTAAGGAAGAGCGAAGGAGAAGAAGTTACCCGCTCTTTTTCGCTTCTGCTGAAAGAAACTCCACCCTCGCTGGGTGGAGGAGAAGACGGAATTTTATGACGACCGTGAGGGATGCCGAGATGTATTCAATGTTTCCGTGTCGGCGAAATTTCGGTTTGCGAAAGTATCGGGACGATGCTAAATATCGGCTTGCACTCACCGTAAGTGCAATAACTAATATATTAATACATAAATATATAATATCATATAATATAATATAATATAATATAATATTTTAAAAAAATAATTTATGCTAATAATTATAATATTTTATATTATTTGGGGAACTTTTGAAGAGCCAAAAAAAAAAAGGTACTTTCTGGCCCTCTAACAGAGTTTTTGGATGAAAAATGATGTTTGATAAAAATTTCAGGAAGCTGTTTTAGCTCTTTTATAAAGCTAAAAACAACTTTTTGGGAAAAGCTTCATTTTGGAGCTTTCGGAAAAAACTCTTTTGAACTTTATCGAAAAGTTGTTTTTTGGCCAAAATACTTATAATAAAATATAACAATTACATACTTTGTTCTTTTATAAACCTAAAAATCTGCTAGACTCCTAACAAAGAATCCTAATCATGAATTAAATAATTTAATATTATGTTATATTATGAAAAATTAATTTACGCTACTAGTTATAATATTTTTGTTGGGGGAAAAGTTGACCGAGCAGAGAGCCACCTAGAATCCCCTCAGAGCAGGAAGCAACTGAACGCCCTTACT
>JAOXJJ010000725.1:11633202-11663702 GCA_025769935.1 Phoenix roebelenii | reverse complement strand
CGGGCGGCGTTCTTCCCGCTGGAGAAGATGAGCGGCGGCGGCGAAGGCCAAGAAAGCCCGGCGATCGCGAGAGCGGCGGACGCGGCCGATGAGCTCTACCGCGTCCGCGACACCTTCTTCCCCAAGGACCCGGCGGAGAAGATCTCGAGGCTCCAAGCCCTAGCCGACGCTGCTCTCAGCATCCTCGACTCCTTTCCCCCTGGTACGCTTCAAATCCTTTTTCTCTCCCTCTCCCTCTCAGATCTTTATCCGTTCCATTGTCATGCGCAGTCCAGCGATTGAGGTGTTTAGATAGTTAGATCAGTAAATAGGGTTCGTTTCTTTTTTGTTTGGTGGCTAATGTGCATAAGGTTCGGTTTGAACATCGAACGTGAAACGAAATCTTGATCATTGAACGATAAACGAAATCTTGATCATTGAACGATAAACAAAATCTTGAACGATAAATCAGGGGAAGATTCCATTTAAATTGTCGTTATTAGGTTGGCCAGGAATTGTGGTTCTGATCTTGGATAAGGGGGCATCCACCAAGAGCAAAAATTTTGTGATCTGGCAGAATTTGGGAGAAATTTAGGAGAATGCCAGATTTTAGAAATTGAAGAATTACAATACAGTTTAATGGTACTGGAACATCTTGACGAGTAGAAAAATTGACGCTATTGGGATTTTGAAGGTTTTGTTTGGAAATATAGAACAAACATTAAGTAGGATTTATTTTAAAACGTACTAACTTAATATGGAGGAAAGACATGATTAATGAATTTATAAATTATAGTGATTAATTGCTTAATGTTAGACTGACCTGCCTTATGTTTCATTCATGGGGTTATCATGACATTTTGTCTTTCAGTATTCTAGTATAGCATGACCAGGCAGGGTGTTTGAGAAATGTCGCATCTGGTGGCCATCATCCATCACCTCCAACCACAAGTCACATGAATGTTTCCTTTTTTTTTGCATTGTTGGGAATGGTGATCGTGGTAGTATTTTCTTTGTTAGCAATGAAGTGACATGCGATGGATGTAGGAATACTAAAGCTAACCATTTTTAGCATTATGTGTGTCATGGATGTATCTAAGAACATCTGCAAACTTTTCTCTTCATATAAAATTGGGCATTTTGGAGGGACGAGTTCAGTAAAGTGATAGATTTGTTGTCATGGAACATCAAAGTGAGATGAGTGTCTTTCTCTTGGATGTGTTGGATGATATCATTTAGACCTTTTGTCCCAAACTGTTATTTACCATTCTTTAGTTCTGCTAGATGGGACCGCACAGGATTGACGTTTCCCAAATGCAGTGTGACTTCATTGCAATCGGCTCTCTTTATCATCAAGTTGACTATTACTTGCGTATAGTGTGTTTGATGTGCTTAACTGAACTCTACACATGAAATTCGATGTGCTTAGTTGCTAAATGAGGGTGCTATTGCAATTTCATAAAGTCTTTCAGAAGCAATGGGGTGTATTTATCATGTATTTTTTTTCCAAATTATTTCACCCAGAACAAAGGAAGTCACCATCACAACGTGCGGTCTATGAATTTTTGAGGGGAAAAATACTGGATGCGTTTCCTGATTATCGCAAAGAAGCAGAAGACCATTTGTCAAAAGCTGTACGTTACAGGGAATCCTTTTTTCAGTAGCATCTTTGTAAGCTGTGACTATGTTTTGAAATCAGTGGTTGATTGTTTCAGGTCAAGTTGAATCCATCTCTTGCAGATGCATGGTTATGCTTAGGTAATTGCATTTGGAAGAAGGGAGATCTGCCTTCAGCAAGGAACTGTTTTTCTTTAGCACTAAGCAAGGTAATTTAAAATCAAGATACCTTACTCTTCAGAACTTTGGTTGAATCTACTACTTATATAGTTCGGTATTCAAAAATTGTGTACTGTGACTATACAAAAATTTTGTAGGGTACAAACAAGAAACTACTTTGTCAGCTGTCAATGCTTGAAAGAAAGATGGCTCAAGGTGAGGAAAATGCATTGATATTACAATTCTTTTACACATTTCAAGTTCCTAACTTATTTGAGCTAAATGTACTGAGAATATAGTTTGGAATTTGAATCGGAACTCTAAAAGCAGAAGCGAAAATTTCAGTTTTGACTGTAATCCCATGATTCTTAGCTTCAGAGAAACTCATTGTATATTTGAGCTATTTTTTGCCAATTTTTAACCTCTTCTTTATTTCTTTCAATCTTGGAAGCATTTTCTGGAGATCAAATTTAGATTCTGTGTATTGGGAAGATTTTTAGAAGCATGGCAACATGACATCGAATTTTCACAGGCATATATAGAATGTCTTCCATTAGATTGACATCAAACTATAAAATGCTATCTTATACTTTGAATAATGTTGTAACATCATTTATTTAAGGATAATTTTCTGACTGTCTTTGCGCGTAACCATCAGAATGATACATCCAAGGGTTCAAAATACTACAATGTGCTTTAAAACAATGTTTAAATCATTATAAATGTTTCTAGATATGGTCATTTTATTTTTTTTCTGGTTTTTTCCCAATTTTTGTTTTAATATTTCTATTTTCCAAAATTTTCAAGAAAGTGCTGATCTGGAGCTGAAACCAACATTTGTTTGTCTCTGATGATGCAGAACGTGATTTTTTGAACATTCCTTGATTCACGTCTTTCATGCAGGAGTCTTGTCTTTTCTTACTATATTTACATTAAACAATCCTTATCGAATATTTTCCGTTATAATATGTTTAGTCTTTTTTGTGTAGGCACTGAAGATCAAGCACAATTAGTCGAAGAAAGCATTAAACATGCTAAAGAAGCAGTTATGTTGGATATCAAGGATGGGAATTCTTGGTGTAAGACTCTATTTCTACTTAAGCCAAAGAAAATATTACTTTGGAGATGTTTTAATTTGCAGGTGGCACACAACTGTGATCAACAGTCGAACACCCTTTAGCATTGAAAGAATTATGTTGTTATACTTTAAAATCATGGATTAATGGAAACAACCTGAAGTATAAATCAGTAGTAAAATTTGCAGTCCTATAATTAATTATAGGTGCAAATTAATCTACCATGATTATTTATTTATGAAGGCATATCACAATGATAAAGTTTTATGGTGTAACTACCATGCTACATATTTCTCATGCTACCACAAGTTTTGATAAACAAGTTTAGGTTGCTGCCTGTTTTGGGTTCCCAAGAAACTTTAGGGGCATGTAATGCATAATAACTGTGTAGTAAAACACATGATAAATGATGCTGATTCTTACTATGATTTGCTAGAAATCCTGTTTACATGGTTCTGCATGTGTTCATCTCCTGGAGATCTTGAATATTGGTTTGTTAATATAAATCAGATTCAAGAAGTGTTGTATGGATTGATACCGGGAATGCTTTAAAGGTATACTAATACTGCATATATAACACTGTATCAATATCCTTATAGGGATAACAAGTATAAGAAAAGAAAAGAATGAATGCAGAAAAACTAGAGGAGACACAGATTGGGTGCGAAGGTAAACACGGAAAGAGACAAGAAGAGGGCCACATGGATTTGTGAACCATTGTGGTCCTGTACCTGCGGGATCAGACTCTTTCAAGAGAAATAGAAGAGATGCAGAAACATAATAATTGAATATTTGTCTAGCAGGGGACCTATAACATAGCTTAGTTATAAGCAAGGAATGTGAAACCATCCCGAACCGGACGATTCCGCCCCTTCTGAACCGTACTGGTGGCTTACTAGTACTGTTCCGGCGTAGAAAACGGTTCGCTGCCGGAGACAGAGAAGAAAAGAAAGAGAGAGCGAGCGGGGGAGGGAGGGAGAAAGAGCGGCGGCGAACGCCGACGGAGGCCCATGGGGGGCAGCGGAGGTGGCCTTGGCCTCCCCCGCGGCCTCCATCGGCGTCCGCCGCCGCTCCTTCTCCTTTCCTCCCCCGCTCGCTCTCTCTTTCTCCAGCTCCGGCAGGTTTTTTCTCTCGATACAAGTCCGACATGGTCCGTACCGACTCGTGCCGCCGGGCAACCGGTACGGTGCCCGGTACCGTTCCAGTAGACTTTGGTTGCAAGAAACCCAATCATTAATAAGTAGGCTCGAAACAAGGATATGAGGGACCATATGTACCATACAGTACATATTATGTTGTGGAGTTATTCAAACGGCGGCAATATAACATTAGCTGCATTTATATGATTGGATATATTTAACGTATTTAGAGATTGGTTTTTTTCTATGGTGGGAGAATTTCTCTTTTCCAAAAACTCCTCTAATCTTTTCTTCTGCACTAAAATTGAGTCATGTTGATTTTTTAGCCGAGTGAGTTGGGTCAAAAACATGCGTATATATTAATTGGAAATTTGATCGTATGGTAAGCATTGTTATTAATAAACATCATGAATAAAATTCAATTCATCTTATTAATTGTTCAATTGAGATAGTCCAATTGAAGACTCGGTGGTGAATTTTGGTATGGTGGAATGCATGCCTATATAGCATGGAAATAGATGCATGGTAGGGATCTTTGCGTGACATGGATATCCAGTTTGACCGATCTTGGAAAAAAAAAGAAGATATGATATAGCTAGGATACAATAATATGTAAAAAAGAATCCATGAACATAATGATTGTCTCACTAACAAAGTCCATACTTTATTTAAATTTTAAATCAACACTCACAAACTCCGTTGCATGAAAGAGGGGTCGTCCAATTGTCCAATTGGAAGAACATGCGACCCCTCTTTTTCTTATTATTATGCCAATTCTGTCTTTGAGCCATTGGTATTGTCATCGGATTATACTTGAAACCAAGGTTCGCTATATCAATGCGTACTATCTTGTACCGATCATACTGACACATCAGGAAAGGAAGGAGCGTTTTGATTGATGATGTTGCACTTTGAAAATTAACACGCAAATTGAAGTAAATTGGATTGAAGAATTCTTCACTTGGTGAAGAAAATTCTCGCAAAAAATTTTATTAATATGTCAAAAGGCTATGCTTACAATGTATTAGACCTATATTTATAGGACATGATCCCCTAACTCTAATTGGGGCATTAAACCTGATATAAAATTATACTCGGAATAGGACTCGACAATGAGAAAACATGCTAGAATTAATCTACTATAAATATGGAAACTTGGCTAAAATTCGATATCGTCTCTAGTAGTCGCTCGCGAATTTGGTGGCTTATGTGATGCTTGGCATGGTCTAGCTAGTTATAGTACCTGCTGGTTGCACCTTGTGTTGCATCACGTACCATACTGGTACCGAACGGAGACTCGATAAGGAGATCGTACCGAGTTTCGATACGCCGAACTAACTCCCGTGCTGAGCATACCGACATTATAGTAGGATGATATTGGTATGAAGTCTGGTACCAGGATGGTGAACCTTATTTCAAATATTCTATCGTCTTCCATCCCCAATTTCCTTCTCAACTTTCTTGTTTTTCCTCTTTTACTTCCTAGCTTTTCTCTTATATCTCCACCCGATTCTCATCTCCTCTCTTAGCTGTTTGAGAATCTCTTTTCCTCTTTGCTTTTTCCCTTGAAATACAATTATGGAAAGGCATGCTGGGAAACCCTCTCCTCGCAATTTTTTTCTCCTCAGGGTCTGTTGATTGCTTGGAAAAGGCCCTTCCGGTTATTTGGAGATATTCATGTTTCCCAGCTGCTTGGACAGTGGGAATGTGAAGGCGAGTTCTACAAATTTGGCTAAACTATAGAACCAGAAAATTATTCTTGTCCTTTCCAAGCGAAACCTATTCTTTGTCCTTATCAAAAGATTTCTGAACAGCCAAGAAAACTGTATACTGCTATTCCACAAAGGCATGCATGCTTCAAATTGGCACGGTACATGATCCATTCATATCTTAGTCTGTTTGTTCCTTTCCTTCTCATTCCTTTCCCCTTCTCCATCTCCTACTGTCACTGTTCTTCAATTTGTCTCTTCATCTATTTTTTCTTGTCTCTTGTAAGTTGGGCAAATTTTTTTCTATACATTGACTACACTTTTATCTTAGACTCTTTAAGCGAATTAATAGAGATACCCCTTGTTGTTATATGATCTGTTTGTAGAAAAACCATTTTACCGCCTGTGATCTATTTGAGTTTCAGTTTTGTGAAGATTGTAGACCTGAATTGCGATTCTTTTTTGCTAAATTCTTATAAATTTCATCTTTCTTTTCGTATCTGCATTGATCTGGATTTCTTTTGCCAATTGGATATATCATTTTTTCAGTTTCTAATACCTGTTTTTCTCCAAAAGTTACCCAAAGCTAGTCTTAAAACCCTAGACTGCATGAGTTTTTATTCCTCCACATTCTGATCAACTAAACATTGTCGCTTATGGCCGGTTGATGGTTTGGTGGTTCACACTTGTGGTTGTTTATTACCCAACATCCCAATTCATTACATTTTCTCATGCACCTTACGATTTGTGGCTTTTACACTTGTTAGTACACATACAGGAGATCCATTTTGTTTTTGGTCTCTCATAACTGGTGTTGATATTGCTGTGCCACATCATTCTCTAGGATTTAAGTTGTGATATTGCATTCCAATATATTTGCATTTTGCTGACATAACCCTTCTTTTTTAAAAAAAGGTTTGTTTCTTTGCTCATTTTGAGGTTACACCAATTCAGATTGGGTTCAACAACAGGATCACCAAGTATTTTTTCAAGCTCAAGAAGGAGTGGCAGATATTTTCTATCTACTACATACTTCTCTTTCAAAGGAGATGAAGTTCTAAGTTCTTATTTTTTTTAAGAAAAAAATGATGCATATTGAATGATGCTCTAACTTTTGTGAGAGTTATTACTTTGTATTAGCATACGAGTTGTCAAGAGCTCCTAGTTCTTGATCTTGTGTTACTTTGCTCATTCTCCATTTAATGCCATTTGCCTGAGCATCACAAGCAAATTAATTTCTTCAATACAATTGACTCATATTCTTACTGTGATGTTTCATCTTCTTGGCAGATAATCTTGGAAATGCATGCCTCACAAGTTTTTTTGTAACTGGAGCATGGGACCACAATAAGCTTCAGCAATCACTGAAAGCTTATCAAAATGCTGTAAGAGTGAAAGCATTGAAGTCTATTCTATAATATTATTGGCTTTTGTAAATAGTTTTGAAGGACCTTTCATCTGTTAAATCTAATTTGTTTTCTTCATGAAACCAAAGATGGCTGGAAATTCTGCTAGACTACTGATGCTTTACCGGAACATGTCCTCCTCAGCTGATTTAGTAAGCAAAGAGTTGGTTCTTATTATGATTATATATTTCAGGAGAAGGATGAACTGATGAAATCTAATCCAGACCTGTACTTCAATTGTGCTACTGTAAGTTCTGCATAACTCAGTGGCTGCTTCTGAACTAAAATTCTAGAATGCCAATTTCCACGCTACAATCTTAGTTATGACTATATTGTCCAGAATTTTGAAGGTTTAAAAAATTTATGTCCATTGGCATGGTGTAGAAAATTATTTATTTATTTATTTTTCTGATCTGATTTAGGCGAACAAGTATTTAGAAAACTATGAAAGGTCTCTTCATGGATTTGAATCTGCTTCTCTGAAGGATCCTAGCCTCAATGCTGATGAGGAAGTACAAAAGATCATCAGTCTTCTCGACAAGATAGAGAGTTCGATGAAGGTAACCCATATTTATACTAAAACATCATTTTTCATAACAAGAGGAGGATGACTGTTGTACTCAGTTTTCTGTTTAAAATTGCCGGTAAGATTGTCTTTTTGGATCAGAGGGAAAAGATGAAGTTAAATGCGCCACATGGGAAAGCTAAAGTATGACAAGCAGGCAATTGTTAAGAATTGTAAAAATTATTGAACAAAATATAGAGGTTGTCACTTGAGATGAGTAATTGCTTAATTTAAAAATAGGGATCTTAAACATAAATAATAAACTTTTTGTATTGATCAGGATCTACATATGATTCAAATTTGTCTTTTACATCCTTTCTTGAGGCCATAGCCTTTCAAATGAAAAATATATTTAACCTTTCTCCCCTTATTTCGGTTTGAGTATTATTTTCTGTTACTTTTTGTGCTGCGGCAAATCTGAATTCAAAGTCTCTTTCCCCTGGTACCTCCTCTTGATCCATGTTGCATATGATTGAACCATCTTTATCTAATAACTATTTTCCTTGTCCCATGACATCATATTTTGTGGTTGTCACTCTTGATCTTTGTTCTTATTTTCTGTTATTGTTCCTGCTCCTTGAAACCTGAATTCAAAGTATCTTTTCACTGGTACTGTTCTTGACCCATGTTGCATATGACCGAACCATCTTTATCTAATAAGTATTTTCCATGACATCATATTTTATGGGTGTCACTCTTGATCTTTGTTGCTTAGTTTTTTGACATAGTCAGCTTAACATCATCATCTTGACTATTTTTTCATATATCATAGTCACTCTTCACATATCAACATTCTCATCTATAGAATAAAATTGGCATTATGGTTATCATATAGAACTTCTGACACAATAGGAAAAAGGAAGAAAGGAGATTTGATCGATGAGGTTATGTTTTGAAGATCAACATGCAAATAGAAGAAAACTAGATCGAATAATTCTTTACTTGATAAAAGAAATTCTCTCGAAAAGAATTTTATTAATATCTCAAAGGCTGTCTGTTACAATGTATCACATACATATTTTCAGGATATGATATGCTAACCCTAATTCGAGCATTAAACTCAATGTAGAATCATACTTGAAATAGCACTCGACAATAAGAAAATATATTAGAATTTTTCTATTGCAAATATTAAAATGTAACTAAAATTTAATATTGTTCCTAATGGAAAATTTATAAAAAAGGTCTACTGGCTCCTTCGACGCCTGGCATGGTCTAGTTGTTCATAGTATATGTTAGTCGTACCTTATGCTGCATCAACTTCCCTCTTAAGTTTTCGTGGTATAGAACAATTACAAGACACTTTAAAAGCACACTCATGCTAATGCTATCCTGCTTTAGTACTTGTACGGATATACCTTGTATATCATGCCATCATGTGTAAATGGTTCAGGAGCAACTTAGGATTGTCTCTATTTCTAAATCTTAGATGCAGGCATGCATTGCTTCAACCATTCCAAATTAGGTATGCATTGCTTCAACCATTCCAAATGGTATCTTGGATTCACTAGGTGGTCTGAACCAGGTCGCATATCTACTTTCAATTCTTGTTTACCAAACACAAATTTTATGACTTGGTGCTTCTATTTAAGTGCTTGGAAAGCTCTTCCATAATCAGCTTTGTTAATATGCATATGTGGTTCTGTAGCCATTTGTATTTGTTTAGCCTCTTTTGTATCTGGAGAACCATTTACTGATATAGTGTGGTTTCAAATAAGTCCTGCAAAAACCTGTGATACCAATTTGCATGGCTGACTTCAGACACATGATTTCTTGTTACAAGGCACCCCCATGACTCTTTTAAAATAGTCTAATACCATGCTTATAGAATCTTTTGCTATGTCTTTCTACCATCTCAGCTTGTTAATATAGGCATTAAAAGCCTAATGTTATAACTTTTGCTCTGAAATAAAAGCTTTTGCCTAAACCAAACCTTAGTTTCATTCGATTTATAAACATTTATGACGTGTATATCAATATGTCTATCATTTTATCTCATCTACCACATGTAAGCATTGCCTATCTATGCATCTTGTAGAAGCAAATTATGCTCTCTGCACATTGGGTAGTAAGTGCCATTTGATCTCGCAGCAGCTGGCAAATGACGATCCAATATAGAAGTTGTTTTGAACCCCAAAAGTCTGTCTAGAAGCATTAGACTGTTCTCATGGCATGACATATTAAACCTCATTTGAGTAACATGGAAATCATAAGCATAGAATTCCTGGGCTCTTTATGATGTTTCCTATGTGTTTTTGAAATCTAAGTCATTAAGGGTTTGGATGCATGACAGATTAAGGCAACTTCGTACTTGCATATTTGGTATGTTAACATTTAGTTTGATCTGAAAAATGTGTTAGTGGCTTACCTTCGTAGTTGACATAACTAATCTATTGTCACTCCAAATCTGTGTTTTTTTCAAAATTGTAAATTGTTAATGGTGAATGTTCCAAAGCACATGATGCGTTAGAGATGAATGATGGCATTCCAGATTATTATCATGTGCATCCTTTTGAAAGACTTTACTTAGAATGTTGAACTTTATGTTGACCTTTGATGCAACATCCATCCATTTATCTGAGTCCTAGCCTTTTCAGTGGAAAATAATGTTCTAGTTTCTAGGTCCTAGCCCTTCCTAAGCAGCAAAAGAACTCATAATTTCTAAAAGCCCTTAATGAAAATAGGAAAAGTCATAAAATTCAAGAGTTCTTAAAATTTGAGTTTAGCAAGCTATATTAGGGCCCGACGATTTATGTATTTTGATTTACCAGTTTATCCGAAAACTTAATATATGAGGAAAGGGTCAACAATGTATATAAGGTTTAACACCCCCTCACCTTTACATGCAACCTGGACCACATATGTTGAGAGATAATAGAATCAAGATAGACTAGAATCAAGATAACAGATAACTGAGATAATTAAATAAATAACTGAACTCTAGAGGATTCGGACTTATGAACTTCAATAAGCCCGAGCTTCGGTACAATGTTGACTAACCAATTGATCCCCAAAACTTAAGCTAATAGGGAAAGGATCAATGATGTATATTAGGCTTGACAACACAAAATGATAATTTCTTTGTCTGAAGGGGTTTTTATTTTAATTTTATAATTTTAGATCTTTTCTTAGGTAGACCACTGATAGCTTTCCAATGTCTTTTATTTTATTATTTTCAAAGACATGCTGTATATGCATCACCTAGCTGGTGCTTCCTGTTGCAATTTGAGTCTCATTTTTCTAGTTCAAGTGCACCTCCTTGCAAGGGCAGTTGCATGGTGGAGTTTGATATGTGCTTTATGTCATTACATCCAGTCATGGACTGATATTTGTAGTTTTACCAAATATATTGAGTCATTGACTCATAAATGCCCATCCTATAAGAAAAATAAGGGCCTGTTTAGCTTCTAGTAATACTCATGTTATCTCATATAAATGTCCAGAATCTGGTTAAGTTAGAGGTGCTTGTTAGTTACTAGCAAGCGCTCACATTCCCTTAGCAGATGATAACCACTCAAATATGCTGCCTGAATATGACAATGCATGTCGTTGCTGTAGCTGTTAGACACCCTGACAGCAAATTATAGAAGATAGATGCATAGGCAATATTGATTCCTATTTAGTTGGCGCATCGAAAGACAGAAGTTTTTATGTCGGCTGCCATGGAAACCGGGAGGGAAAATGCAACTTGTAATGTGATCTTATAAGTTAATATTTTTGAGATAGATCGAGCATAAAATAAACTTAAAATATTTGATTTTTTGATGACAAATTAATAATTGACTTTGTGCTACTCTATATTATTTTAGTAATCTATTTCATTGTCTTTTAAAATATTTGATGAAGAATGATATAAGTTGGAAGAGTAACATATATGGTGTGAGACTATCATCAAATTGCTTTACATAAGCATGGAGCATCCATTTATGCATACATGGATAATTTCAACTTAAAGGAATTTCTACAGTTCTTTAAATGAGAACATTTGAAAGCTGTTGTTTTATAGTCACCTGCTTGTAAATGTCAAATACCTTCATTTCATTTTTTTTTTCCCTTCTTTGTAATGAAAATTTTGAAAAGAGCAAATGCTTGTGTTGCTAGCAAGCGTATCGGCCTTGTGACATCACTTTGTCTAAGGGGACATCTTTTTCCTTCATGTCACTCTGTTTAAGAGGCAAGAAACTAAAATAATGGCAATATGATGCATTGCACAAGGAGCCTATGTGTAGCATGTTAGTTTTCTTGCTTTCATTTCGTGGTCTGTATACATCAGAACATGGTAAATTCATTGACCAGCTGTAAGGAAAAAGATTACACCATGTGATTTAGTTGTCTCAATTTTTCCTTGATATGAGTTGTATTCTTTATTTGGAAAGTTCATTCTGTTACTGTTTTAAGTGCAAGGTTCCTAAAATGCTCTTATATAATACTCTTACAGTGTATTCTGTTCCTCTTAGATTGGTTTCTATAAGACTGCATTGGCTTATTATTTGTCCTGATACATGCAATCCTAAGTCTTGTTCTCACAGTTGCATCTTTTCCTTACGACCATAATTTTGTAGGGGCAGATCAGAGCGAAACGACTAGCATCTTTAGTGTCATCCTTAGGTGAAGTTAAATGTATGGATCCTTCAGGCCTTACTCTTTGACAAATTTGTAATCTTTCAAAAAAAAAAATTGTTATGTTTATTCTTCTATTTTAAGTGAAAATGCACAGAAAAGCCACAATTAATATCCTTTCGGAGGGCCTGAACAAAGCAGTAGCTATTGTTGGGAAAGTGCTCATCTTCATAAAGCATGACAATATAGCTCCGCTGTAAGTCCTTCAAAACTATAAGAACTTATTTTTATGAGTTTCTTATGTTATCTATGAATTGACATCCAGATTGTCTAATAACACCTCAATTAACAGTTTAGTAGTAAGTCATGGGTATTGTTCTATTGTAAGTTTGTAAAATGTAGGGAAAGCTTAAGGAGAAACAAGTCTTCCACTAGGTCGATTATTTATGCCCATTTTTAATTCTATAAGAGGGTAGATAGAAATGTTATTAAAACCAAGATGATAAGGCAGTGATATGTAAGTGATATTTTGTCATCTGCAAGCCTACAAAGAGACATGCTTCATCGATATGGATCATTTTATTTCTGATAGAAAGAGGGAAGGAGGGATGCTTGATGGATGCAAGTCACAGTATATGATTTTGGGATATTACAAAGACCAAGAATATCGGTTGTAGACTGAAACAGATGCCAAACAGAGTCCGTGGAAATGGTGGTTCATTTAATTTTGCTTTCTTAGAAGATTCAAATAAAAAAATGTGAAGAATGTGCTATTTTTTTGCATTATGCTATAAATAATGACCATAAGTGCTGTTCCATCTAACGAAGTGCAGCTTTATGAAGCCTACTCGTTATGTCCTTGGAACTATATTACACGTTTAAGAAGGAAAAATTTGTTATTTTGATGACTTTTCAGGTATTACTTAGCATGCGACTTGGATCAAACTTTTTTCATTCTCTCTGTGTATGGGCTACATAGTGATGCGGTAAGGATTATACTTAGCATTAATTACTTAACATTTCTTTACACGATCTCTTGTTGCATGCTTTAAAATTAAATAATTATTTGTTATCTTCAAAGAGATTTTCTAAATGTTGGTGCTTTCTTTTTGGTTCCCAGCCCTTTATGGAAAACTACTAGAATGGTCAATCCACATAGATGCGAAATTGTCCTATACTCCTATGTGTGTTAGGAGCCATCCTTGTAACTTGGAGAATAAAAATTAAAAACCAAGCTCCTAGATATACTTAAAAACTTAAGTAATAATTTCAAAATGGTGTTACCAAGAACCATAGTTCATATTATTCATTATTAGTTTTGAATAAAATTGGTCGAAACCACTGGAATTGGGCTAAAGATGAACACTTCTACTAAAATTGCCTGAAACTAATCATTTTTGGCCGACACTTAAGACCTTTCTTTAGTCCAGTTTGGCATTATTGTAAATAGTAGAGCTTTTGTCTAAAAAGCTTTGGGCAGTACAACTTTCGCTGGTAGAGCTTTTAATAAAAAGCCGTTTGCTGTTTAGTAACTACATTCCTAAAGTACTATATAATTTTAACATTTATTTGATAATCAAATTGAGAAAGTGCTTTTAATATTAAAAAAATAATAATAAAGAATATTACATAGCACTTTTAATTATCTAACTATTTGTACTATCAAAATTTATTATTATAAAATATTAATTTAATTATTAATTATTTTGTTATTTAATCAAAACAATATGATAAATAATAAATTTTAAAGTTTATCATAAAAATATAACAATAATATAATAATACTATTATATATTAAATTGTTTTAATATAATAATATGACATTATTATTTTAATACATTATGAAAGTACTAAATTATAACATTATTATAGTATAATAATATTATATATTACAATATGATTATAATATAATTATAATTTTACAATAATATAATATTACTATAGTATAATATAATGTAATTTAATTTTATAATAATATTATTGTATTATATTATATTGCACTATCAAAGTATTGCTAAATTATTACTTTATTTTAAATTAATTTTTAAAACATTCATTGCTTGGACTCAGACCTAGGTCATCAGTCTAAAAAAAGCTTCACGACACACCTCAAGTAGAGCTTTTGTCCAAATGCTCCAAATTGGAGCTTTTTCCTAGTAGATCTTTTTCAGCTTTTAAAGGAGCTGGAAAGCTATTTCAAAATTTTTACTGAATACCTCGAATCCCCCCCCCCAAAAAAAAGAAAAAAAAAGAAGCAATGCCAAACATGGCCTTTGTCACTAATGACAATCACTATTGCCGTTATACATTGTTTTTTTCCCATATATTTCTGGCATCACTTTTATTTTTATCATTTGATTCTCTATGTTCTTTGTATTAGTTTTTTTATTTTTAAATCTTTCCATTTTTTCTTCTCAAGGAAATTACCGATTAATATTAATAATGCTTGATCCTATTGGTGCAACTCATACAACTAACCTAAAGCTTTTCTTACAATAGATAAAAGAAGGAGATCGGGTAACATTGCTGGAACCATATAAGCGGGTGATTGATTTTTCATGGAAGGGAAAAGTATGGTTTCTTATTTCGCCAGCCATTTATCATTTTCGCCAGCCATTTTTGCAAACACCTTTCAAGTCCTCAAAAGCATCGTTTTAACTCGCAGCTAGGGATTTCTTGTCAATATTTGGTAGGATTCTCAATATTTAGAATGAAATCATGCTATAAGGGTATTTGGGAACTATTCTTCTAACAGTTGTTTTATGAGATGTAAGGTGGAAGTCAGTGTGGTGAAGTTGTTCATAAGTCTAATTGGCAAGAACTCCAATAATTGTGTTTTGATCATACTGTAGATTAAGTAATTAAATTAAGAGATTGTTGAATGTTAATGCAGAGAACTATGTTGATTTTCATTTAGCATGTTTTATAGGTATATTGCTTGTATTCTTACATGGCAAATAACTTTGACTATATTCTGAAATTTCCAAGACTTTGACTCATCAAAACATTTCAGCTTGTCTTGATGGACCTAAGAAACTAGGTTACATCGTGACTGTATGATAGTTATAATAGGAATCTTATGGGCTGAAATATGAGTATTGAATTATTTAATAGATTGTCTGATAATAGTCATTTTTTGTAAATGTTTAAAATGAGCCTGAAGTGTTGGGAGCTAGGATCTAGCGACAGAACTGGTGTCTGTCAGGTGCAGCTCCTGTCACCACCTCTTACCTTTTAAACTCTATATTCCTGGTTTCTATTTTAAGACTGTGTAAAAGCATTTCAGTAGAATTTGATTTTTGTATCTGGAGTTCAAGTGATACAAGGAACTCAAAGGGGAAAGACCTCAATCGAATTATGATGGCACATTAACTGTCTTTAGTCCATTGAAGGGCCTAAATCTCTAGAGTTGTTTGTTGTGAGTTGGAAGAATTGAAGGAAAATTTATTTAGATGCACCAATGAAGTATCCTTGCTGCTTTAGGAGCCATCATGGGAAGAATATAACTATTGTAGGTGCTCTTTTGATAATTGTACCATTTAGAAACGGGTAGAATAGGCAGAAAAACTCAGGAAGAAGTTGTTTTTTCTGGTCCAGTTTGGTAAGGAGGATTTTGGTGACTCCGAGGTGAAATATCTATGACATGGTTCAGCAGGTTTGCTTTTGAATGGTGCTTTGAGAATTAAATTTGATACATGCCAGGATAACTTGGCAATGGAAAACCAGCAGGGTGGTTGAGGATATAGAATGGGTCACCTGAAAGGTTAGCATGCCGGTTGCATGTTCTGAGGATGCTGGTTTTTCGAACTTGGACCTGGTTCTTAGTAATAGTGATTCTTGGGCATTCTTAGTTTCATTTTCCAGTTGCCTCATCCATAACTTCTAGTCTTTCTCATAGTTTTTAAATTTTTTATTTTTCTCTCATGTACTGGTTAAGAAAACAGTTAAAATTAATTACAATGTATAGCATAAATTGGATCAACAGTGATAATCAGTGACTTAGGTTTCATAGCAGCCAACCCCAATTAGTTGGAAGAAAGCTTGATAAATATAATTATGATATTATATAAGTAGATTAATCTGTAACTAGAGGCATCACCTCTCCATGCTGCGTCACAATGAAACCTCTATATGTATGTAGATTGATTATGTACGTAGATTAATTTAACTGAAATTGATCATACAACTATGTCATTATGAGGTCTCTCTCTTTCTTTTCCCTTCATTTTCTTTATTTCATTTATTCTTGTTCTTTTGTATGATGATGTGCAGCACTATCAATTCAAGTCAATCCGTGTGGATTTTATGGAACAAATTCTTGTGAATGAAAAGGCACCAGCTTCTCATCATGCAGTCCAAGCTTACATACATGCGCAGCACAAACCATGAACCATTATATAGTTTGTGGTTATTCTCAGACCCATGTTTTTTGGTGTTGCATATGAATCTGTAAATCCCAACTTGTAATTGGATCACACATGTTATACCAAGGTGGCCAATGTCAATATCTTTTGGTCCCTAGGCAACATTTCCTTTATTAGGAGTCTGAATACTGTAAATTAGAACGTCCTATATTGATGTTCTATTTTATCTGTATGTTCTACCTGATTTTATGTTTATTTTCGGTGGTTAATTATATGTCCATTTGTCAGATGTTTGGACGTCAAGTCATCAACAGGATCAAATCCACTTTTTCATCTAGACATGAATGCCCTACCTCGTAAATGTGATTTATGATGCTAAAATGCGTACTTTTTTGGGGTAAGCCTAAAATTCCTACTTAAAGTTGGCACTTTTTTTTTATTTATCTTTTAGCTTTAAAGCTATCACCATTTTTTCTTAAATATTATGTGAATGGACCAGTTGTTGAAAACACTGAGTGCTTCATTAAGAACTGTGCTTGCTGAAGCTGACTTGTTGAGGAAAATTCTAGCGTTGCGTTGTTTCTAACAAGACCAAAGTACGGCTCTCCATGAAGTCCATAATATCTTGGAAGACCGTGGAGCTTCCTCAATGTTGAGGGTCTGCAAAATCTTTCCCCGGATAGAGTTGATGAAATTTCAGTTCAGAAGAAGGTGATCAAGAGTGTCTGAAGGTTGGTGCAGAAGCCGCATCGCCATAGATTAATGCCAGCTTTCCTGAACAAGTTATCTCTATTGTTGACTTTGTTCTTGAAACAAAGCTAAAGAAAGATTTTGATCTTCTAAGGTGATGGTAGTTTCCACAATTCGTTTGCAAAAAGGCAACTCACTCCAATGTTCAGGAGCTTGTATAAAGGTGCAGTAAAGAAGCATTCTCCATGAGTGCCTCTCCAAGCCGATTGTATCTTTTGGGCCGAGGATGGTTTACATCTCGTAAGCAAATGTTGTAAGAGGTTGGTCATTTGCAGTGCCGGTGAGGGGATGACGAAGCTTGATATCATGCCAAGGATCGATGATCCGAACGTGATGTTATATTTGTGTTCTCGTTGGCTTCATGCTAGTTTGGGAAAACAAGTCTGGGGAGTCGCCAACCGAGGTGTCATCCAAGAATTTAAGTTCTTTTCCGTTGCCAAATATGAATCTTACTCTTCCATAGTGGTGGAAGAGAATCAATAACATTCCTCAAAATGTGTGGAACCTTCCCGTCTCTTCTCCAGCTTGAACTTGATTTGATCTTCCTATGAACAGGTCCAGTAACGTGGCTCCTCTATAGGCCTCTCTCTTCAAGTTATCTCCACTCCATTTTTGCCAGATGAGATTAGTGCATGTCTTCCAACTAACTAGTCTTGATAAGCCTGAGGTAGAAGAAGTCCCCTTTCAGAAAAAGGATCTTTTGAGTCTCAAGTTTTCTGCTCATGCAGGTCAGTGATTTGTACAAGGAGATCTAGCATTGAGGTAAGGCAGCAAGCATTGCAATAACTGAGTGAGTCTGCCACCATAAGAGAGAAAACTGCTCTTCCAAGTTGCAAGTTTTTTCATTAGTGGGAACTGGTCGGATTTAAAGTTAGTCCGAGGTAAGATAACGGTAATGAAGATTTATAAAGTATATGATTCTTGTAGCTAGTTCAGCACTCCAAGGTTGTAGAGCTTTTCTTGTTCCTCTAATTTTGTTTACCAAGTCAATAGCTGCATTACCGGAAGAAGGAACTCTAATCCATGCTCAATTCACTACCTCCTGCACTGAAGCTTCAGAAAGCCAGTACCTTTTGAATTTGAAAGCTCCATGAATCTTGTTGAGGAGACAGAACCACTAGCTTGACCAGTGCATGATTAGACCCAGTTACGGCCAAGAATTCTTGACAACATAATTGAAAGAGAGAATCCCATTCCACAGAGAAGGAACCTATCAAGCTTGGCCATTGATGGAGAGTATATGGTTTCTCCAAGTATAGTGTTGCCCTTTCATGGGGTGTCGATCAGTTGCAATGAACGGATGCAATCTAGGAATGCCGTCATCAGAGGAAGACTCTGGATTTCCTTATAGAGCTTGGAGGTGGCACTGAAACCCCCGCCAATCATCCAGGGACGAGGGAAAGAGGATCGTATAAGTTGTGAAGGTCCGAGACATTTTTTGGTAGAATCCATGAACGGTGATGGAGCATTTTTGATATCTTGCCCGGCAAGATGAAGTGTTCTTGAATTCCAAGCTACAAAGATGCCACCACAAGTATCCACTGCAGAGCTTAGATTCCTGTAATCCTGCTCCACCGCACCCTGAGTTCATGATGACATCTTTAACAGCACGTTGCTTGACATCTTCTAAGATTACACTTAGAAGAAGAGTGATGCAACTGCCTGTAGGCAAGGATCAAGCGAGCACAGATACAGAGAGAAAAGAATACAGAGAATATTGTATCGACTTATATTGACTAAGAAAAAGTAAACAAGAAACTTTCATATCTGCGAGGTCCAATTCTACAAGACTCTTTATCTCCTAAGGTGTGAGGCAAGCCTTCTCTCTTCAAATGAGTATTCTATCTCCTCCAATGGTGCTTTTGCGACTGCCGCTTTGTAAACGATGCAGGTTAGAGCAGGTGTTGCAGCCATCTGCGTAGGGGCAGATACTGTCATTGGAGTTTGAGGAGTCGAAATAGGCATTGTTCTTTGGGTCCTGTTCTCTTCAACATCATTATTTCTAGGCCGAGAGGGTGTTGGTATTCAAATCTATAGCTAAAACCACTTTATTGATTATAAAGAAAAAAAAAAGCAGCAGCATTTAAAACAATTGCCATGTGAGAGTTCAAAGAAAACTGACCAGGAGAAAGAGCGCCCATGTCGCCATCGCCCTTCTTGGTTGAGCGTGTGGACTTAGAATGAAGCGCTTCAGGCGGCTTCGGGGGTCGTATTATGGCTCCACCTAGAGATGGCCTTCTGCCTGATCCCCCAGTGGAAGTTCTAGGAAGCTTAGAAGGGCTTTGTTTGTGTTGAGTCTATCGGTTCATCAGGTTTGTGTTGGAGAGCTTTGGCTTTCATGAGACTTAAATAGTCTAGGTGTTTAACTGTGTGCATAGGTCGTCCTTCTCCATCTTGATTAACGAGACGTCGTGGCATTTTTTCCACTCCACCATCTGGCTTCGGCAAGGTTGCCTCTTGTCTCCTTACTGGTTCATTATCTGCGATGATGTGTTATCTCGCACACTGCAGGTTGTGCATTGAGAGTGGGAGATGGACGCCTACGTGCCAACCCCAGATGCTCGACCTATCTCCCATCTTTTGTTTGCAGACGATTGTCTCCTCCTTGTCAGGGCAGAGTCAAGGGACGCTCTAGCCCTCAGAGGTGTCTTGAAGGACAATTGCGAGGCATCAGGTCAAAGGATGAACCTTCACAAGTCTACCATCTACTTCAGTCCAAAGACGAAGTTGTGGGTGAAGCAGACTATCAGAGGGCTACCTAGCATGAGGGAGCGGGAGGGGTCGTAGAGTTATATGGGTGTCCCCATCATGGGGAGGAGAATGCAGGTATTGAAGTGTCTCAGCATGGTGCAGCGCATCCAAGAGCAGCTGGAGAGTAGCCTCGTTATCCATGATGGGTAGGATGACGCTGGTGAGACCGGTCCTAAGCTCTATGTCGGTCTATCTCATATCCAACATAGTTGTCTCGAAGACTATGTCGATGAGAATTGAGTGGCTTCTCCAAAACTTCCTACGGGGCTTATATGGCGGTGGTCATGGGGTGCATCTATTGTGTGGGAGACGGTCTGCCAACCGACTCACGAGGGAGGGTTGAGTGTCCAATCCCTTCTTATGAGGAGAGAGGTGCTAATCACACGGCATGTAGCGAGACTAGTACTTGAGCCGTGATGCTTATGGAGTCAGGTGATGACTGCCCGCTATGGACCAATGATGACAAGAGAGGTGGTTCGAAGTAGCCGGAGGTGCTTCTTCCTGTAGTGGAAGATTTGCAGGTATGTGCCCAATGCTTTGACTAATACAAGGTGGCTAATCAGCGATGGGTACAGTGTGGATATAATGGAGGATCCTTCGGTAGATACTCTCCCAGTAAGGCTCTGGCCGACTATAGTCAACGTTAAAGACATGGTCAGGCGACAGATTTGCGATCTTCGCCCTAAGGGGGCAAAGTGGGATGCCAGCCGGCTTGGCCATCCGTTTGCGAGCACCTTGCAGAAAGAATCTGATCGTTGTCGGTTTCAGAGAGTGATAGTCTGGATATGAGGGTTTTGTGCACGTCCTGCAACCCTAGAGTCAAAGTGAAAGACATCTATAGCCTCATTCAGAGTGAGTAGCACCCGAGACGAGACTGCGCCTGGATCTAGAGGTCGGGTATTCATCCAAGGGTTGCCATATTCCTTTGGAAAGTAATTTGGGTCGGTTGCCGACAAGATCTATACTAAACAGGCAGGATCTGGGCATCCAATCAGAGTGCCTTGGGTTTTAGGTGGAGGAAACCGTAAACCACGCTTTGTTTCAATATGAGCGAGAAAGGAGGCTTTGGAGGCTCGTCGATATCCCACTCTATTTTAGACAGTGGATCACCGCTCCTCGGACCCGATATATGGCCATTAGGGCGACCTATACTACTTACCACACTTGGCTGACTAGAAATGCCTAAACTTTTGGAGAGAGCAACCCTACACCGAGGTTCGTCATGGAGCGAACCCATGCATAAGCAGCAAAGATCGCCTATGCAGGTCCATCGAACATGCCTTTGATAGTTCGAGACATCTAGAGCTCTACATTTGCTCTTGTAGCGCCACAAATAGTGATTTTCACTTAGAAACCCTCACCCTCAAGTTTTCTCAAGGTCAAAGTATGCGTGTTAAATGGTGGCAGGAGAAGTGGTGCAAGCTTCGTGATCATACACCTGAACTTCAGGATGGTTGTTATGGGTGGGTGCTAGATTTTTGACAACTGTGTTACTAAGACAGAGCTTAAGGTTGCTTAGGCTGGTTTGTATCAAACCCGATTTGTTCAACAGGTCAACATGGTCCTACTTGATGGTGACTCAACTACGGTGATTAGCTAGATCCAAAGGTGCAATGATACGAATGGTTGCTCCAAAATATTCAAGCCATGGCATGTAAAAACGTTATCTTCCTGACCAAATATATCTATAGAAAAACCAACAGAGTTACAAATTAAATGGTCTTTATATAGCTGACCATTCTGAGTTGGTAAAAGAGAGCTGTCTAAAGCACTTCAAGATTTATTTTTTGACTTTTTTGAATATATTCATACTAAAAATGTATGAATCATCTCCTGTAGCAATATATATATAATCTCGTGAACAACTAATGTACTTTATGTATGACTTCACATGCATGCATAAACAGCCGCCACTAGCAAAAATTAGGTCCTATGATTGATCTCCCACACCCTGACCTCACTGCATAAGATTTCTTCTTAATAATAGCCATGAGAAACTGTAAAAAGCTTAATTAGCGGCCATAACGCTGTTCTCAGCTTATCCAGCGCAAACACCACCATATATATGTATGGTACAAAAGATGTTTACTTTGATGAGACCAAGGAATCTAATTACATGCACCAGATGACATAACTACATTAAGATGAAGGTCATAAGCCCTCAACACAGCGCTGGTGCGCTAGAAGGGATGGTCGGTGGGAGGATACTTGCATATGCTGCCTGGCGGTAGGATACTTGCATGCTGCCTGCACAGGGCAGCAAAAAAAAATCAAGCCATGAGTAATACCCGAGATACATGAAACAACATTGATAGAACATAAATACTTAAACCAAATTATAGAATGCTGCGGCCTGGAAAGAGACATCTTCAGACAAAAACATTGCATACAGAGTTTGAGATGAATGTTTAATGAAAAAAATAAACAATTCTGAATTTTTTATTTGGCAAAAAAGATCCCAAACCAGCGTACACCTGCTCTTTTCCCAAAAATCACTAGTCCTGCTATTATTAACAAAGCACAAAAAGCATATAAATGTTGACCACAAAAATACAGCCTTTTTGGATGCAGATATCATCAGCTGCCATGTTTAATTATTAAATAGAAAAAGAAATCTCTATCACGTGGCAGACTCCTTAGCAATTTTCTCAGCTTTGGCAATAACTTCCTCAATGCCTCCAACCATGTAAAATGATTGTTCAGGAAGGTCATCATACTTTCCATCCAAAACACCCTGCAAAACAATATAAAAATACATATCAACAGAAATCATATGCACTAATAATGCATCATATGACAAAATCAATTTCAGAGAACGATCTGAGGCACTGATAATAAATTGAATGACAAATCCAATTTCCTAGAGCACCAGAGCATGATACAAGACGCTTCACATGACACAAATGGATTATGCAATTAACCAAACTCAACCATCTCAACCAAAACAAGAGACGCAAGAGAAACAGGAGGTAGTTTAATAACAAGAGAGATGGTGAAAAGCCCATTACAGTTTGACACCTCCAGAATGGGCAATCAGCAAGCTATGAACTGTATCATACAGTGACAACCATCTTTTGCTTCGCAGTTGAATAATCTTGCATGTATGAGGAATAGCAATCATAGTTCAAACTGATTCTCCATTAGGAACGTTGCCTTTATGATCAGTGGAAGATGAAGCATACCATATGAAATAAAACAGTTCTATGGTAGACTACATAGCTCTTGGTGAAAATATCAATTAAGATTGGAGACAAAAAACACACTCTGAAGGGTTTCAGAACTAGATCTATTCTCTCTTTCACATTCTCATTCTACAGGTCAGCCATACTTGTCATACAAAAAGAAAGGTACATCAGTTATTCACCTTATACAGAAGAGCGATGAACAGTATTATACAGCACTTTATACAGAAAAATTGAACAATATCATACAGCAAGTTAAGAAAATAGCAGCAGAACCAGCATGCACATACATTCCCTGAGAATATGACAAGCATAGTGCTTTCTTCTCTAATGCTCGGGGTAAGGAAGGCAAAACCATCCTGAACCGGCTGGTTCGGGGTGTTCCAAGCCGTACCGGCAACGGACGGAGACGGTTCCGGCAATAAAATCAAGAAACCAATGAAGGGGGGGTGAGGGAGAAGGCAAGAGAGGAAAAGAGAGAGAGAGAAAGGGAGGAGAAAGAGGAAGAGAGGGAGAGTGGCGGACAGCCAGCGGAGGGCCGGTAAGCCGTGCGGAGAGACAAAGGAGAGGCTCTGCCTTCAGTTCCCCTATTTCGTTCAAAACAAAGGTCCCAAAGGGGGGCCCTTTTTTAATTACGAAAATTTTAAGTGAAGTTGGCACCCGGTTGCCGACTTTACTTAATTTTTTTAAAAATAAAAAGGACCCCCTCCACCCCTATTTCAAACAAAACAGAAGAATCAGAGGCAGACCCCCTCCTCCACCCCTCCACACAGCTCCCCAGCCCTCCATGGGCCTCCACCACCCTCCTCTCTCCCTCCTTCCCTCCCCCCTCTCTCTTTTCCTCTCTCTCGTTCTCCCTCCCCCTGCCCTCTCTGCCATGTCAGGGCGCGCTCTGCCAGCCCTCCAATCTTCTTCCCTTCCTCTCCCTCCACCGCTCTCTCTCCCTCTCTAATGTTCTCTCTCTCCCCTTCCCTCTCCAATGTCATGAAACGACATGGAGCCGCACAAGGCATACCGAACCATGTCATCGGGCAACCAAACCATGCCTCGGTACCGGCACAACGATCCTTGGCTCGAATGTTGATTCAAAAAATAAGGGGGGGGAGGGGGGGGGGGAATTGGAGATAGAAGCTCACAACTATAACACCTATACACCTTTATGCTAATAACACTACATCAATTGCAGCATAACTCAAATGCAGCGTTATTCGATAATGATTCGACGATGACTAAAATGTCATCATAAAGAGGAGCATTTAACAAATTGAAAAAGTAGAGAATCATAGAGTGCTATACTATCTGTGTGACTTGCTTCAGAAAATTCATTTTGCAATAAAACCTACTCTTCTGCTTACTTTTATGATTAAACAGAAAGCTAACAAATTAGAATAATATAAAAAGGGGAAGCTTCATGTGAGATAAAAGCCGCCACCATTCATGCAAGATAAAAGCCGCCACCATACACCTGCAAATTGTACGGACAATATGTAGTGCAGTTGAAAGAAACACATGGGAAAGACATTTAAAATGATTATAATATCAGACAATTATAAGTTCCCTGGCATGATTGAACTTTTAGAAGATTTTGCATCATCTATATGAAAATGGTTTCCTCATAATGCCCCTATTGTCACTTCATTTACCACTTCCAGCATTTTAAAAGATTTGTGTGTACATATTTGAGAAGACAAAATAGCACATTGAAAGCCACTAGAATAAAGAACATATTGTGTATGCACAGATGAAGATTCGATCAAAATCTTCCACAATTCAACATTAAAAGCTTGACGTGCCATTTGCCTAATATTAGTTAAAGAATAAACGATTGTGTCCCCACTTAAATAATCTACTCACCTGGAAGCTGTTAACACTCTCTTTCAATTCAACATACTTTCCAGGTGCACCTGTGAACACTTCAGCAACATGGAAAGGCTGGCTCAAGAACCGTTGAATTTTTCGAGCACGAGCCACGGTCAATTTATCATCTTCACTAAGCTCATCCATTCCCAAAATTGCAATAATATCTTGAAGATTCTTATAATTCTGAAGAACCTTCTGAACACCACGAGCAGTGTTGTAGTGCTCTTCACCTAATACATGGGGTGAAAGCATTCTAGATGTGGAGTCTAGAGGATCGACAGCAGGATAGATACCAAGCTCAGAAATCTACTCAGGAAAACCAGCCAAGTTAGGAAAAGGAATCCTTAGAAGCAGAAAACAATACTTCAGAAAAATGTCAAAAATATCTATGTAAACAAACCTGTCGTGACAACACAGTTGTAGCATCAAGATGGGCAAAGGTCGTCGCCGGAGCTGGATCCGTCAAGTCATCAGCAGGCACATAAATAGCTTGCACTGAGGTAATGGAACCCTTCTTTGTTGTTGTAATACGTTCTTGCAGCCCTCCAAGATCAGTAGCCAGAGTTGGTTGGTAACCGACAGCGGATGGGATGCGACCAAGCAACGCAGACACTTCAGAGTTTGCCTGAATAATACATGAGAATATGTGAAACATAGCCGTGATTATAGAGATGCAAAACAAGGAAAAGACTTCAGCAACTTCAATTTCCTGCATGCTTACCTGGGTAAACCGGAAAATGTTGTCAATGAAGAGAAGCACATCTTGTCCTTCAGCATCCCGGAAGTGCTCAGCGACTGTCAAACCAGTCAAACCAACACGCGCACGAGCACCTGGAGGCTCGTTCATTTGCCCATACACAAGAGCACACTTGCTCTCACCCTATCATCCAGAACAACTAATTGAGAATCGCAGGCTCAAAGGAGAAAAAAAATAGTGCATGCACATAGTTAAAACAAAACTGAAAATGTGACATGGACCTGCTTGTCACCAAGCTTAATTACACCACTCTCGATCATTTCTCTGTACAAATCATTGCCCTCACGAGTACGTTCTCCGACACCAGCAAAGACAGAGAAGCCACCTGGCAGAAAGACATTCAATGAATGCAATAATTTTCCATCAAAAATTTTGATGGATGAGCACCCCCTGAAACAAACCATGAGCTTTAGCAACATTGTTGATCAGTTCCATAATAAGTACAGTCTTCCCGACACCAGCACCACCAAACAGTCCGATCTTTCCTCCCCTCTGATAAGGAGCCAGAAGATCAACAACCTGTTGAATGCAGCAAAAAAATGACATAACACACTTACTAAGATATATAATATCAAACCTAAAGTTCGTAGATTCCACCATCTCAAACTATGAATCACAAGAAACATGAAGTTCGAGGAAGAAAATACTGTACCTTAATTCCAGTAACAAGAATCTGCTGTTCAGTCGCCTGCTCAACAAAAGCAGGTGCCTCGCGATGAATGGGAAGGAAGTGATTCGTCTCTGTTTATGCACAGAAAGAGAGTTAGGAGTATTTAAAATAATAATAATAATAATGGCCAAACCAAAATGGCTATTCCCATAAAAAAATGAAAACTGTGGAAAGGAACCATGTAATCTTAGTATCTTACTTATTTCACCCTTCTCATCGATTGGTTCACCAATAACATTTATGATGCGTCCAAGGGTTGCCCTCCCAACTGGGACCTAACAAATTGAAACAGAATCCAGTTAACGGCAAATAAATGATGCCATCAAAAAATGTGCAGAAAGACATATTAGCAGCCAGGATCATCTGCTCACACCAGCCAAGCTATAAACGAAATAATTGAAATCCAATGACACATACAAAAGGAAGGCAAAGAAGTCTGTTGATCAACAATCATTGAGAATCCAATGAAATTCCAGAGCTCATTTTGCCATCTTCAATATCAATACAGTAGGGAAAAAATAAAATCACGTTTTTCAGGGCGTTGCATCATACGTTTAACCATCGGAGAGAATCTAGAATACCTGATAGATACTCCCAACAAAAGAGATAGTAAATTCAGTTGGATCTAAGCAAACAAACCAGTTCAAAATAAAATTACAAGATGAGATATCCGACAAAAAGATAAATAGGATGTGATAATAATGCATGACATTAGTATTACGATCTCTATCTTCTGGAGAAAGAAAATTTACAGTAGAATTTAACCAATAAACCTTTATAATAGGCACCGTTTTATTACTACACACTACCGCCAAAATATGTTTAAATTCAAAGAAAATATATAAAAATCAATCAGGCGCTAAACTCTATACATAACACAACCAAAAAAAAGAAAACTAAAAAGTAAGCAGATCTGATCCAATATTGACTAATCTTCTCCTCTAATATTCTGCAATATTAATAGCATTTTCAGATTTTATTAAAAAAAAGATAAAACAAGTAGGAAAACTTACGGTGATTGGAGACCCGGTGTTCAGGACCCTCTGACCACGGACGAGCCCTTCCGTCCCATCCATGGCGATGGTCCTCACCATGTTCTCCCCGAGATGCTGCGCGACTTCCAGAACCAAGCGGATCGAGTTGTCAAGCACCTCGAGAGCCGTCAGGATCGGCGGCAGCCCCGCATCAAACCGGACATCCACGACGGCACCGATCACCTGGCACACCTTCCCGATCGCGCCGGCCCCGGTGAAGTCGTCGGTGATCTTTCCGGTGTGGCCACCAGCGGCCTTCACCGGCGACGGCGGGGTCGGAGGGGCCTGCGCCGCCGCGGCGGTCGCGTACTCGACAGCGCGGGAGAGGAGGAAGCCGGCTGGGGAGGGGCGCGAGATCGGGGAAGGGGAAGGGCTCCGGGCAGCCGGGAAGGCGGATTTGGACGCCGGGGAGCGGCGGGCGGAGGAACGGAGGAGGGAGGAGAGGACCCGGCGAGATGCCATGGCCGGATCGGGGGCTGGGTTTTCGGATCGATCTAGAAATAGTAGGCCTCAGCTTTTTTTCCTCTTTCTCCTCAGGGGAGACTTCGCATGACTCGACTTTCCGCGGCCGGCGGCTCTCCTCTCCCTTTTGGTGGGGATTTTCTAGGGCGAGGATGGGGCTGGGGGAGTGGAAGTGGGAGAGGGAGCGAACCGGATCTCAACACCGCGTGAGCTGGAGTTTCAAGGAGCGCTTGGAGTCCGGTTTGGGCTTCGTGGAAGAGGAATGGCTCGTATGATGTTAGCATCATTTTGGGCCTCACTTAAGTGGGCTTTGGTTGGGCTGATCAGACTTAAACGAGCTTAATGGGCCTCACTTAAGTTACCATACAGCAGGTTGTGAAAACAAACTTTGTACTAAAGTTTGGTTGCTAGCTGTGATTCTTCTTGTTGGAAAATTGTTGTCACCTCAAAACCAACAGTATTTGTGCTAAAATTCTGTGCAGCGATGAAAATTGGAAGATGTGGGTGACGTTAAGAATTTTTTCAACAATAAAAAGAAGAGCAAATCTGTGAGATCTTGCATCCATCGCAAGATTCAATACAGGTACAGCGATTAGTTTCTGAGCCAATTTACCGAATATCACAAATGGTGCAACACCGATTTCATCCTCGATTTAATCTGTACTTTTATGAAGTTCGATAGGTAATTGTTATTATAATTTAATGGAAAAATTATAAATTTCTCAAGAAGAGGGGGAAGAAGCAAAAATATAATTGTTTTATCATGGTATGGGAGGCGGATCACTTTTTCCACTATGGTTGTATCAAAAATTATCTCCGTAAATTTTTACTGCAGCTCTACAATTATAATAAGTTTTGTGCTACCAACCATAGGAGGTTGTCCATCGATTTCAATAATGCTTTACGGCTGAATTTGAACCCTTCAGATTAAAAAATTGAAAGCTCTTTTTTTTTTTGCATGATCTTACTATAACAGAATAATACTGATCCTTAGCTAATGATGGAGCGGTGAATAAATTTGATGGTCCAAATAAAGAGAATAAGAAAATAGTTCTTTGTTTAAATATACCTGGAACTCATTCCGATCCATCCTCATTAGATCTTAGATTTTTTTTTTTCTATTCTTGGTTGCTTCTTGTTGGAGTTCAAGAATAATCTATTCCTCAATCGCACCCACCAGTGTTTGCAAACTGTGCATTGGTTTATGAGTATATTCAGATGATAATATATCATTTCGATATTTTTGAAATTTGATTATTGAAAGTTTCGAACAACAGCCTGTTTGAATACTCTACAATTTCAGATATTTGTAGGTCCATGTACTATGTTGATGTGGTGGAGGTGGATAAACACGGTTTACTATATAACAAATATTTTGAGGCAAAAGTTAACAAATTGAAAGGAAATATGATTGCCATTTTTTTGTTAAAAAAAAAATACCAGTATATGTCCTCACAACCATGCCGGCCAAGATGATTATAACTGGAGCTTCTCTTTCTGTCCAAACTATAATATTTTCATTAGATTAATCGGCAAATTTGCCTCAAAGCGTAATCGATAACTTTTGCATTCTATAAATTCGATGAAATAATAGCATAAGTAAAAAAAAAAAACAAATGGGAATTAAAAAAATAACATACATTACTTTGAATTCTGCAATTCTAGAATTCCTCAAGTGAACCAAGTTTTGTCTAATGTATATTTGTTCAAGAGCACCAATAGTTATTAAGTGGCTAATGACGCCTGAAAAAAAAACAAATGTTAAATAATTTCAAATTTTTTATATCATGGAAGAATGATATTCAATTTTTTTGCTGCTTACCTATTAGATAAATGTCATTATAATTCGTAGCTGGGATTATAATTTGAGTCGTCCATCTGTTAATATAAATCATATATTGATGGATAACGGCTCTAAATATATTTTTATTTGAAACAACGAAATTTTTTTTTCAAAATAATATACAACTCTCTTAGTAAGAAGGCTTTTAAACCGACCAACGTCTTCTTTTCTTATACATGCTTGAATTGTAGCATCCTATGCATTAAAAAATAAATATTGTTAAAGCAATATAAAAGACTTAAGTTGACCTTTTCATCAAGTAAGATACAATCGATGCTGACTAGTTGATTCTCCATATTTGGATTCATTGGGTCCCATACTCTTGGAAACTCTAACTTTAATGCTCCAATTCCATTTCTCCAACATTTCTCCAATTCCATCTTATCTTCTGAGCATAGAAGAAAAAAACAAAAAAGTAAGGAAGCAATAAAATTCAAATATATGTTTGAAGGTTTGTTTATATGTCGGACTTTATGTTTTTACATCAAGCTAACTCGAATGTTAAATACTTACACATGCGTACACGCGCGCCAACACACATCAAAGAGAAAGATAGCAAATATCTGGAGTTTCTTTTTTTATCCTATACGGATGATCCGATCCGCAAGGACCATGAT
>JAOXJJ010000725.1:11610265-11633102 GCA_025769935.1 Phoenix roebelenii | reverse complement strand
CAATTCGTTATGTATGGATGATGAGATTCCATTGATACAGAGCCAATTCCAATAGACTTATTGAACGTTCCCATTGGCGTGCATCCAGCAGGAATTGAACCTACGAATTTGCCAATTATGAGTTGGGCGCTTTAACCATTCAGCCATGGATGCTTAAAAGGGATCATCGTACATCGTGAATAACCAAATTCCAATTGAATTGAAATCTTTAGGAGGAATCAATGAAACGACATCAATTCAAATCCTGGATCTTCGAATTGAGAGAGATATTGAGAGAGATCAAGAATTCTCACTATTTCTTAGATTCATGGATCAAATTCGATTCAGTGGGATCTTTCACTCACATTTTTTTCCACCAAGAACGTTTTATGAAACTCTTTGACCCCCGAATTTGGAGTATCCTACTTTCACGTGATTCGCAGGGTTCAACAAGCAATCGATATTTCACGATCAAAGGTGTAGTACTGCTTGTAGTAGCGGTCCTTATATCTCGTATTAACAATCGAAAGATGGTCGAAAGAAAAAATCTCTATTTGATGGGGCTTCTTCCTATACCTATTCTTCCTATACCTATGAATTCCATTGGACCCAGAAATGAGACATTGGAAGAATCTTTTTGGTCTTCCAATATCAATAGGTTGATTGTTTCGCTCCTGTATCTTCCAAAAGGGAAAAAGATTTCTGAGAGTTGTTTCATGGATCCGCAAGAGAGTACTTGGGTTCTCCCAATAAATAAAAAGTGTATCATGCCTGAATCTGACCGGAGTTCGCGGTGGTGGAGGAACCGGATCGGAAAAAAGAGGGATTCTAGTTGTAAGATATCTAATGAAACCGTAGCTGGAATTGAGATCTCATTCAAAGAGAAAGATAGCAAATATCTGGAGTTTCTTTTTTTATCCTATACGGATGATCCGATCCGCAAGGACCATGATTGGGAATTGTTTGATCGTCTTTCTCCGAGGAAGAAGCGAAACATAATCAACTTGAATTCGGGACAGCTATTCGAAATCTTAGGGAAAGACTTGATTTGTTATCTCATGTCTGCTTTTCGTGAAAAAAGACCAATTGAAGGGGAGGTTTTCTTCAAACAACAAGGAGCTGAGGCAACTATTCAATCAAATGATATTGAGCATGTTTCCCATCTCTTCTCGAGAAACAAGTGGGGTATTTCTTTGCAAAATTATGCTCAATTTCATATGTGGCAATTCTGCCAAGATCTCTTCGTTAGTTGGGGGAAGAATCAGCATGAATCGGATTTTTTGAGGAACGTAGAGAGAATTTGATTTGGTTAGACAATGTATGGTTGGTAAACAAGGATCGATTTTTTAGCAAGGTACGGAATGTATCGTCAAATATTCAATATGATTCTACAAGAGAGACACACATTATATATATATATATATTCTCGAGAAAAAAGACGACAACATTAGGAGGTGTGCACGATAATAGCAAAAGTTGAGCTATTTGAGCTGCAACGTCCAAAAAAAAAAAAAAAAAAGTTGTTTGAACTTTTTCGCACATTATTCCCACCTATCGGTAATTCTGCTTCCAACTTGAATATTTTTTTTTACATTTAGGAACTTCTTCCTGCAGCTCATCAAATTTCTATATCTTCCAATAATGCTTCATTGTCCCACCGCAGTTGTCTGATTTATGCCTCATAACCTGTTTGTGCAGAATAATTTTTTTCACACAAATATTTATAATGTTCTTCGTTCGTAAAATTAAAATCTTCAACTTCAAATCTAAACGTTTCCTTCAATTTTTTAATAGCTAATAATGCAGCATCTTCATCTGATATACTTGATTGTTGTTGAGACATCCCCAAACTCTAACGACCTCGGTTACTTCTTCCCCTTCGTTTAAAATAATATCGGCAAAATATCTCAAAAAACTGCCGCCCTAAAGTTCAATCTCGCAAATTGGTGGGGGAAGTAGTAATTTTCTAGTGGTTTCCCACAACATAAGCTTGGAGAAATTTTTTACCAAACCCATATCTGCAATTAGAATTAATCAACAAATTAAATATCTAATAAAACAGTTGGCAACGAATAAAGACCAACTGAACAATTTTAACAATAATTAGGTAATTTTGATGGGTAATAGTTAGGATCTAAGTATCAAAATAAACTAATATACATACATACCATCTAGAGTCGGAAAGCAGCTGTGATATAAAAAAAAATTAGTTCAACGATCAAGCATTTAGAGAAAAAGAGGGAAAAAATGTCTAAAATGGCAATCGTAATGGCAAGCTATTTATTCGCTAATTTATCTAAAGTTATGATTTTTTATATAAGAAAATTAGTAAAGTAAGAAGGTAATATTATTTAAATTAATATTGTTCAAGTGTTAACCTGCCCTACAATATACAATAAAATAATATATTTTTTTATATCTCATTGCTTAGATACAGATAATCGAAGTGTTAATGTATTTAGCAATATATATGAAAAATAAATAAAGGAAAATATATATTTTTTTAGTGGATATGCTGATTAGAGATAAAAAGGTTTCCTAAGGTGGCTCTAAAAGCATGAGAGAGGACCACCTCTACTTTCGAATATTTGGGCAATATCGAACAACAGGATGGCCTTTCCGATCAAGCATGTATTCAGATAGGCAAATGGAGCCGTGGACTGGGTGGCTTCATATGTGGCTAGTTATTCCGGTGGCATCCTGTGAGTTGGGGATAGCGAGCTACCTAACGCTTCAGAATTTTTTATTTTCTGACTTTCATACTAAAAATGTATGAATCAGCCTAGCAAAAAAAAAATCCTATAAGCAAAAAAAATAAAAATAAATTTTTAGATATTTTGCATAATAAAAAATATATTTAACATGCAAAAATCATAATATATACTTTTGACATTTCCTTTATTATAAAATGAAAGACAAAAAGTCTGTCATTACTCAAAATAGATACCAAGCATGGGAAAAGGGAAAAAAAAAATTGATAGTCTTTTTTATAAAAAAGAAGAGAAAAAGAGAAAAAAAAAAATAAACGGCTAGTGAACTGAAAAGTTCCATCGCGTTTTTCCTCCCTTCTCGATAAGTTCCATCAATCATCCGCTTCTCCTTCCCTTTTTGGTTCCTCTCTCTCCCTCCCCACGTTCCTTCTTTTCCCCCCTCCCTTCCTTCCTCCTTGTACTAGCTCTTCATGCATAGGGAAAAAAAACTTCACCCTTTTCCCTCCGTCTCTCTTGCAACTTGGCTGCTTCTGCGCACTCTTGCTCCTTGTCCCACCCCTTCACACACAACGAAAAAATATATATTTTTATTTTTATTTTTCCCTTCTTTTCCCTTTCCCTCTTCCCTTTCTTCTCCCGTTCCTCTCCCTCGCCCCCCCTATCATTCATCGCTTTGGCCCTCCATGCATAACAAAACAAAAGAAAATTGTTTTTTCTTTTTTTTCGCTCTTTTCAAAAAAATGGTTCATCCAAAGTGGCTTATATTTAATTAAATATTTATTTTTTAGAAAATTATATAAAATATCTATTATATTTGAAATAAAGAAAAAAATCTTATACATCAATTTTGATAGTTTAAAAGTATTTTAGAAAAAAAACTCTATTTTCTAATCGCTAGTGTCTCCTATGATTGTTTTTCATAAAATATAAAATTTTATTTTTTATCTCTCTTTTAAAAACTCTAATTAAAATAAAAAATATATTTTTTTTATTTTTTTGTTGCACTTTCTTTCTCGTCCTAAAATGCGGTCCTCTTTCGTGCGTGGATCAGATCAAGAAGAAGAAGAGAGACAAAAAAAAAGGCCGCACGCAATATACATTAAAAGAAATTTATATGTTTAATATGGTACATTAAAAAGAAGATATATATCTTTTTTTATGCTACGAGGGCTGTATCACGGCCTAGCAATTTTCAGATGGAGATCGGGGCACACGGAAGCTCTCGAGTGCGGGTGGGCATTCACCGCTTGATTGTTGGATTCAGTTCGTACTCGATTGAGCTGAATTAAAAAAAGAAAAGAAAAATATGAATATAGGGCTCGTTTGGTTCGTGGGAAGCATTTTTTCTCGTAGGAATATGATTTTCTGGAAAGAAGATTTCTAGAAAGAGAATGTCTGAAAAAGTACTTTTGGCATGTTTGGTTGACTATAGAAAAGTGACAGATTTTTAGAGTGCTTATGTTTGGTTGACCATCCACTTTTCTGAAAAAGTTATGAATAATTTCTATTATACCCTAAATAAAAATTAGGTCTTTAATGCTTTGGATCAAATAAGGATAGTTGAAGGGCCTTTTTGGAAAAAAATAAAAATGTTTTGATTTCCAGCTCATGAAAAAGTAACTTTTTCATGTTTTTAATGGAAAAGACTTGTTAGTTTTTGACCCACATGACCAATCATAGTTGGTTACTGGATGGTTATAATAACTAACTCCCAGAGAAGTTGTAACTTCCTTATCTTTGATGGAAAGATAAACTCAAGGGTCTCTCTCTGCCTAATTGAAAAACACAGAAACCACTCTCCATCACGGGTATTATTAACGAGGTTAAGAGGGAGAAACAAGTTTATTTAATCTGATTATTTAATGAATCCATGTATACCACTCTTTTATGATTGTTTATGATCCTAATTATAGCTTACATGTGGCATCAGAGCATGATTCATTCTAAAACTAGATCACGGTAAAAGCATGAACCAGATCACGGGAAAAGGCCTATTATTTGATAGTCCATCAAGCCATGGACAATTCTCCACGGCCGCAGGGACAAGGCAATGGTCGCCTTGGTCGGCCGCTATCTTCGCCGACTGTCACTAGGATTGGATTGGTATAGAGGCGATCTGACTGTCACCCTGGCTTGCCGTCACTGGAAACAGACTGACGCAGGGGCAATTGGACCGTCCCAATGTTGGAGACTGGCATACGGTGCCGAAAGTCAACACTGGATCTAGCTGGCATATGGCACCAAGAGCCAACACTGAATTCGGCATAGCCGCCGACCATGGCCTCAAATTTATTGAGAATGGTGAAACTAGTGAGAGTGATAAACCACGAAATATGAAAATTTAAGAAGTTAGGGTGCAAGTCTTTTTACCCATGACTTCTACGAAAATCACTGTTCCTACAATTGTCACACAGCTTGACAACATTGAACAGCAAATTAATGACCAAACACTCGATGATAAAGTTATCACCACTGAACAAGTTGTAGAAGAATCATAAAGGATGACATTAAGGAGATCTCAAAGAGAAAGAAGATTCGCCATTCCAAATGATTATATGGTATATCTACAAGAATTTGATTTTGATATGGGGACAAGAAAAGATCCGGTTTTCTTTAAACAAGCCATAGAAAGTGTTGATTCTACTAAATGGATTGATGTCATGAAAGATGAGTTGAAATCAATAGATCAAAATGAAGTCTGGAATTTCGTTGATTTGCCTGAAGATTGTAAGATAGTTGGGTGTAAGTGGATCTTTAAGACCAAGCTCGACTCAAAGGGCAATATTGAACGACATAAAGCCAGACTAGTGGTCAAAGGTTTCAATCAAAAAGAAGGCATTGATTATAAAGAGACCTTTTCTCTTGTATCTAAAAAGGACTCATTTAGAATCATTATCACTTTGGCTGCACATTATGATTTAGAGCTGCACCAAATGGACGTAAAAACTATTTTTCTGAATGGAAATTTAGATGAAGAAGTCTTTATGGCTCAGCCCAAAGGTTTTCCATTAAAGAAAAAAAGAATATATGGTTTGCAAATTAAAGAAATCAATATATGGTCTTAAATAAGCTTTCCGACAACATATTACTTGCCAGTAGTAGGATAATATATTACTTGCCAGTAGTGATCTTAACCTATTGCATACCATATTACTTGTCAGTAGGATAACATATTACATGTTGATCTGTGTATATACCTGAAGGTCAGTAGGAAAAAGTTTATCTTTTTGGTTTTATATGTTGATAACATATTACTTGCAAGTAGTGATCTTAACCTATTGCATGAAACTAAGATTTTTCTTTCAAAAAACTTTGAAATGAAAGATATGAATGAAGCAACTTGCGTGATAGGCATTGAAATAGTTCGTGATCAAACACGTAGATTATTAGGGTTGTCTCAAAAGGCATATATAGATAGAGTTCTAGAGAGATTTGGTATGGAGAACTGTTCAGCAAGTGTTGCTCCAATTCAGAAAGGGGATAAATTTAGTCTCATGCAATGCCCACATAATGAATTGGAACGTAAGTAGTTGAAAAATATTCCTTATGCTTCGGTAGTTAGTAGCTTGATGTACGCTTAGACCTGTACCAGATCGGAAATCAGTTTTGTAGTTGGAATGCTAGGCAGATACCAAAGAAGGTGATAAGATACTTGCAAGGAACAAAGAATTACATTCTTAGATAGTCTTGAGGTAATTGGTTATTCGGATTCAGATTTTTTAGGATGTGTGGATAGTAGAAAGTCAATGTTTGGCTATTTGTTCTTATTAGCTGGAGGAGTAATCTCATAGAAAAGTGCCAAACAGACAAGCACTGCTTCATCCACCATGGAAGTAGAATTTGTGGCATGCTTTAAGGCCACGGTTCATAGTTTGTGGCTGCGTAACTTCATCCTAGAACTTGGGATTGTCGACTCTATTGCCATGCCGCCGAGAATCTTTTGTGACATACTGCAGCTATTAATTGCTCCTGAAACGACAAATATTCTAATGGTGCTAAGCACATTGAGCTTAAATATTTTGTTGTCAAGGAGGAAGTTCAGAAACAAAATGTGTCTATAGAAAATATGAGGACAGAGCTCATATTTGCAGATCCTTTGACAAAAGGTTTACAACTAAAGACTTTAAGGAGTATGTTGAAAGAATGGGTCTTTGTTGTAGCCCATGATGTTAGTTGAGGATTATATTATGTTTTATTTCTTTGACACTTAGATATAATTAATTATGTTTCTGACTTTTCTGTTCTTCAAATATATGTATATGTATGAGTTTGAATGTATGATCATAAGAATTATCTTTGACAAAGATATAATATTTGACCATTATAGATACTTCTCATTTATGGACTGTAGTTAAATAATTTGCTGGTGTTGTGGTACTTGAAAGGAACTATGCCACTTTGTGGATATGGAACTGTCATGACTCGCACTAGTAAGTTGTTTAATTATGGTATTATCATGACCAAACTCACCGTGGATTGGAATGATGCACGCTTAATGTTTATATCATTCTAACCAAATTGTGGTCATATAGGCCAAGTGGGAGAATGTTAGTTTTTGACCCACATGACCAATCATAGTTGGTTACTGGATGGTTATAGTAACTGACACCCAGAGAAGTTGTAACTTTCTTATCTTTGACGGAAAGATAAACTCAAGGGTGTCTCTCTACCTAATTGAAAAACACAGAAACTAGTCTTCATCATGGGTGTTATTAATTGGGGTCAAGAGGGAGAAACAAGTTTATTTGATTAGATTATTCAATGGATCTAGGTACGCTACTCTGATTGTTTATGATCCTAATTATAGCTTACAAGACTTTTCCATGAAACGTGGGAATCATATTCCCATAGGATTACAACTTTTCCTTCTGTCTCCTTTAAAAACTCTAACCAAACAAGTGGCATCTTTTTATTTTTTCGTTGACCACACTTTTTCCTTACTTTTTCCACGAACCAAACAAGCTCATAGATAACACATGTCATTATTTAAATTGCATTTGAGGGGAAAAAAATTGTTTACCTTTCTATGGATGTGATGGAGCCTGATAATGGGTGACCGGTGGATACCATTCGAAGCCTGATCAAATCAAAAGAAAAAAATATAAAAAAAAGCTACCACATGTCTTTGTTTCGAACATAATTAAGGATTTGAAAAATTTGCCTCTCCCTCAGGTCAAATATATGTATACACATATGGGGACTTTCACGAAAAAAAATCCATATTTCTTTTTAGATAATTTGTTTGTATTGCAGCTTCCACCAAAAAAAAGGAAAAACACTGAAAAAGAAAAAAAGGTTGTGACATTTTCTTCTTAAAAAAGCAGGTGATATTTATGCTCTATTTTTTTGAAAAAAAATTTAATATTTTTTTCGAGGCAAAAATAAAATGTTCTATTTTCTGTGCGTGAAGGGATCATGCAAGGATCAAAAGAGGAGGGGGGAGAGGATAGGGAGAGAGAAAGTGAGGAATAACATATATGGAAGGAAAAAGAAAGAACACTAAGAAGAAGAGAGAACTGAAGAGAGAGAGGAAGATAGAAGGGGAAGAAGAAAGGAAGAAGAAGGAAAGAAAAAAAAAAAAAGGCAAAAGAAGAAAAAAAAAATATTTTTTTTGGTTGTGTGAAGAGGTGGGACAAGGAGAAAGAGTGGGAAGAGCTACCAAAAAAGCTGAACATGATGAGCCAAGTTTATGAAATATTATAACATAATTTACACATTAATAGGGAATATCACCATAAAAATACAATGGATATAATACAACGCAAAGTAATATAAAAAATAAACTATAATTCACTGGAAAAATAACACCGTTCGTGAGCGGGGAGGGTATTTTCGGGTTAAACAAAATCAAATGGGTTTAAGCTATCCGGATAACCCAATTCCAGCTTATACCGTCGTCCCAACTTATACCGTCTTTGACTGGCTTGTCAGGTATAGCAATTCCAACGGCCTTTTCTTAGCATATTTTAGCTATTATATCCCGGGGTTACCAGAGGACCAAGGGGGCTTATCCCGCTTGCAGACCGACCCAAAGGGTTTTTCACTTCCGCCTTTCCCTTCCCCGTATTCGGAGCCCGGATCAGCGGAGACGAGGCGGGCTTCGGTAGCTGCAGCGAGCATATAGCCATGGAAGCTGCGTGGCGGCGGCAGGGGAGCGGCAGCTACCGCCATCACGATGACTTCTCCGCGTCTTCTCCTTCCTCTTTCTCTTCTTCCCCTCCCCATCCGCAAGCGGCTTCGGCTGCCACCAAGAAAGCCTCTACGCCCCAAGCAGTAGAGTGGGTGGCGCTCCAGAAGCACCCCGTCTTCTCCGGCCCCCGCTGCACACCGACGGAGAGCAGCGGCAGAAGCGGCAACCTGGCGGCATGGGACGCTTCGTCGTCACGCCTCTACCTGTGGGACCCGGAGGCGCGCTGTCTCCACCGTCTCTCCCTTCGCTTCCGCGACCCCCAACCCGATTCCTCCTCCTCTGTCTTCGCGGAGGCCGCCGTCCCTTCTGAGGTACATGTTCTTTGTTGAGATAGGCATTTTCTTGATTGAGATTAGTCCAAGAATGGAGATCCTGGTTACATTACAAAGATTTTTTCGGTTCTTGATGGTCTTTTATTCTTTTTAAGGACCCATAGGTGACAAAACCGAGACAATTACTTGCTATCCGCGTCATCTGTAGGACATATAATTTGCTGACAGATGGTGAACTCAAAACTATTAGGTAAATCTGGCATAACGTTTGCCATGTATCGAATATTTATTGACCAATTCATATAATCGAGAGAAGATGGCAAAGTATGAAATCAGAAATACGGAATTTCTAAAATGTCATTCTTCCAAGACATAGTTTCATCAGATACAATATAAAATGCATTGAGGATCATGGTAATTCCATCAAGACCTAGTTAGGTAAATGCATGTTAATTCTGGCTTTCTATGAATGCAGTTATGTATGTTGTCCAGATCTTCAAATACTTTTGGAGAATAAAACAAATATAAAGAAACATGGGCAATCTCTCACCAATTACATGCAAGTTGGGCCTCTATCTGTATCTGCTAGTCCCAATATTGATACACAAGACATGTGACGCTATTCACATATCATGGGTAATGCACAATTAACTCATGAGTTCATATGATCTTGTTTAAATATTTCTATGGATCATGGAAAATTGCATTTCTGGCATGAAGTTTTTGATGTGATGATTTAGTTTTTAGAACCATAATATGGCATCTAGACCTGACGTGCATTGCATATTAAATGAAGATTCTGCTTAAAGACTAAGCATCCTAATTTGTGTAAAAATCTCATGTAACTTCATATACATGAGAAATATAAACTTCAGATAATCGGATCATGCGGTAACCATTGAAACCTAGTTAGGCAGTTGATATAGATCTTCTCTACTTTTTCTCTTGTGATCATCAGCATTTTTATTTCTCCAATCAAACATTAGTTTTAGCTAATACCAGTATTGCTTTATGTGCAGTTATTGTTGCCAGATATTCAGATCCAATTTGTGGTCAACTATATTTCTCTCAATATAGATGGATCATCATTATTATTTGTTGGCTCTGGCAGCCTCAGCCTCATGTACTTATTTGAAAGGACTTATAAGAATGACAATACATTTACTTGCAGGTATATCAGAAGTACAAAAACTTTTAATTATAGTCCTGAACTGCTACTTTTTGTTAACATCATTATTACTGCATTGTTTTTCCTGGTCATTATAAAATCTGTTAGTCTATTTTCCAATTAATTTTAATAAAACCAAAGAAGTAGATGACTTGGAAGTGATTAAAAAGGGAAAAGATGCTATTTAGCTTATGCAACCTCTTTATATGTTTTGTATCAATGTGATTACATATTGTTTAGAATCTTAATTAATAGAAGTGGGAGTGGATGTGGGAATGGATTCGAGTGCGTGTATAAAAATGCAGATCTCTCAAAAAGGAAAACTAGAAAAAGCAAATGTTTGGGAAGCAGGTGTAGGGATGAGTTTCCAGAAAGGTCTGACACCGTAGGTCAAAGTTTCGTGCTACTAAGGGTAGAACCGTATGGTGAAAACAATGATTTCCTAGTTCTCATGTATTTGATGTGTATCTTTTTCTTTTCTGGTGTATTGATGTATAAAACTTAAACCATCAGGAAGCACAATTTGGAAAGAAGACATCCAACGAATAGATGTTTCTTTAATGACACTCCTAGGAAAAATATGAGATGTCCAAAGACTCCAATCACAAACATAAAGAACTTTGTAACCTTGTATTAGGTTCAATAATTTCATTACCAAATATTTTATATTTTGCTCTACCAGGTTTGCAGTTGGTATAGACCTGGCTCAAGGCCTTGTTTCTATAAAAATAACACCGAGGAGAAATAATGTTTTTCAATTTTTGTGCACTGAGACGAACTCCAGCTATTGGGGTCTGACATTTCCATATGGCGCAGCAAAAGTCATTTTGAACCTATGTCCATGTACTACTAGGTTTGAGCTTTCTGTATTGTTGTGTTATGTTCAGGACCGTTCTTTAATTGAAAGCACATTTAAACTTGTTATTCAAACTTGAATGTTATTAAGAAACCACACTTTGGAGTGCATTGTGTGACATGCAGTCATTGAATTTTACTACATAAAATGGGCATGTTCCTTTTTCATTGGCATGTGCATCAGCTGATGATGTTACTTTTTTAATTTTTGAACATTTCGTAGGTTCTGTTATTTTATTAGTTGATAAAATATAATAATCACTACTGTCTTTTTGCATCAAGGTGAATTCTTCTCTATCCTATATCAGCAGAAACAAACAAAATTCTGCTTTAGGGTTCTACAATTTTCAGCATAAATAAATGCTAATGATTTTAGCTCTGTTCTTAGTGATCAGAGGTCTCCTTATATTATCTGCAATCACTGTTTTAGGCTGCTAGAATAAAGGCTTATGGATGCAAATGTTTAAACAGGACAGTTTCAGTTGCTTCTCAAATATTGTTTGGCCACAACAATGGTTTACAAACTTTACGAGTATCATGGCACCCTTACAGTAGTAGTCATTTGGGCATCTTGTCATCAGATTCGGTTTTCAGGTATGTCATAAAAATAAATTACATAAACAGAAGCACTATTACCTTTTTTGCACTGAAACTTATACCATTATATTGCTGAATATTATATTTATTTTCATATTTTTTCTCTATTTACCATTTTTTTGTACATATGTGGTGTTTTCAATACGTCATAATTTCAAATCCAATATCTTCCTGTTGTATAAGAGAATTTTTTATCTCTTTAAGTGTATGTATTTAGATGTTGTCCTTGTCAATGAAGCAAACCATGTGCTCTGTCTATTTCTCTTCATATTACATCTTTACCACTACAACTGGAGATAATCGCTATTATCATGAGACCTGGAGTCTGCATGAAGCCTCTTAGATACACCCAACTGTTTTATAAATGCACCCTCTTAAGACTCTTTACAAAGAGAAATAAGTAAGTAATCTTAGAATATGTTAAGAGTGTTTTTATTAGTTCAAGTAAATAAGAGAGTAAATCAGGCGGCAAGACTTTATAATTCCAAGTACCTCATGGGCTGATGAAATCAGAACCATGATGCCTTCCACATAAATGGATCATATCGTTGCATGTAATAGATCAAGGAAATGGGAGTTTTAGTACGAGGACTCGTAATAATGAAAATGATTTTCATATAAGAGGATGATCCTATGATGCTTGACATGCTTCTCAAGTTCTTGGTGATTTTACCCCCTTTTTTCTCTATCTTGTCTGACAGTTCTTAAAAAGCATGCAACTCTGCCATTAATTGGTAGTGCAAAACATATTCTTCGTCACATTATCTCCTCCAATTTCCCTCATCAATTTCATGAGCATGGCATGTTCCTAACTAGCATCTTACAATATGACTCCAAATACATGATTAACCTTTTTGTTCGTGATAAGTATCCTGCATTTTCTTCTTTTGAATAAGTTTGTTAAACTTTCTTCATGAAGGTGATTTAGCAACAACGCTGACAAGATTTTTTTTTAATATTACTATGTTTGCATGATATCTGTCTACCACTTGTTGCTAGATATTATCTAAGATATGCTGGTTAAAGTCTTTTCTGCTGATTCCAATGATTGAAACAGTTGCACTTCTGCCATTAGAAACTTAAAAGCTCTTTCTGCAGGCTATTTGATTTGTCATCTGATTTAGAGCGACCAGAGCAGGAATACTATCTGCAGCCATTTGAACCTGGAAGATGCCACAATGCTGCATCAATCTGCCCGGTGGCATTCTCATATGGAGGTCAACATTTATGGGATAGATTTTCTGTAAGTGTAACTCTATTTTATATGCTAGTATGTTCTTGATCCCATATTCTGTATGTCATTTTTATGGCGGCAGCATTTCCTTTATTTGTTGTAATAATGTAGTTCATTTGCTGAACGGCCTGCTTATTGCCTGCAGTTAATATGTCATATATTGTTATGAATGATCCTTAATTTTTCTGTTCTACTAAACTTTAATTCATTGTTTCCAATCATCAACAATTATATCACCTATAGAAGGATTACCAGTGAAGCCTATCTGTTCTTTTTGAATTTTTCTTATTAGCTGCACTAGATCTTTTTCTGCTGTACTGGTCCATTGTCAATTTTGGTTTTCTGGGTTTCATTTGTGGGATTGATGTCTGACTAATGAGAAGCAATCAAGTGTTATATATTGTTATATTGTTAAATGTCATGCATCATTTTACTTTGAAACATGTTATAGCACATTAGCACTGATACCATACCTTGTATTCTTCCATTTGTACATCTAAAACCATTTGCGTACATTCTATATCATCCTAATACTATTATAAATTTAGCACGATCATCTTCACTCTGCATTTTTTCAACATCTCGAATCTTTGAGTTTATGAATTTCATAGTTTGCTCATTTTTGCATCTTACGTGATTATCACTCCATTGCATTTCTGTTTCTTTCCCTAAGTTCTCTCTTTATTATTATTATTATTTGCTCTGTGCATCTTCCTAATTTTTCAAGAGCCTCTTTCTATTTGAAAAATTTCTATGCATAGAATGTCCGCCTATTTTTAAAGAATAAAATCATCCTACTTCCTTTAGCAAAATCCATTTATTTCAAACAACTTGAATCTTAATTCCTTGATTGATTTAAAAATCCTTTCTAGTACATTATGTTTAGACTGTTATTATTTGTCAAGATTTCACTCTTTCTAACATTTCCTTCTACTTTAAGCTTTATATATATATATATGTCATATATCATTTCTTTTTTTTAATCCAGTAATTGCTCATGCTCAAATCAGTCCTTCCTTTTGGTGGTATAGTCTCAACCCATGTTAATTAGCTTATTTGCTGGACATTAAAGAAGAGCCTAAGATATGTACTGTGGCCAAAACATTGGTTCAAGTACATTGAGATATAAAAGTAGTTGCCGCCGTTATCAAGATCACATTGTTCACATGAGACAATTGTCCCATTATTAAATTGGAGGACGTAATTTGGAGGACTTATTTGGTTCATAGGAAGAATTTCTCCTCACTGGAATATTTTTCCTGGAGAGTTGATGTCTGGGTATATGATGCTTGGAAAAGTGGGTTTTGCATGTTTGGTTGACCATGGAAAAGTGACACATTCCAAAATGGCTTATGTTTGGCTGATCTATTTTTCTGAAAAAGTTGTGTAAAATATCAGTTATGCCCTTAATAAAGAAAAAAAATCCATTCTATCTAAAAACTTAAGAGCATTTTTGGAAAAAAAAACATTACCCCAATTTTTAGCTAGTGGGAATTGGACTTTTTCATGCCCACATGGATTTTTCTTTCTTATGAAATGTGGGAATCTTATTCTCATGGGAAAGCTACTTATCTATCTCTCTTTTCTGAAAACTCCAAACAAACATGAGGAATTTCTTCATTTTTCTATTGACCACATTTTTCTTCCTGCGAACCAAACAAGTCCTTAGATTCTTGAAGTGCTTTTCTTTCTTGTTCTTCCTTGTGGATTGGGTCTACTAGGATTGGACTTCAGGGGTTTTTCTTTCTCATATTTGTGATGCTGCTGCAATTGATTGACTGAATGTATTCCTTTCTCATGGTTTTTGATACAAAATTATTTACATATGATACATTCCCATCATATGCACTAATTTTGGGAGATTTTGAAATTTGGTTCCTCTATCTCGGAGGATGAAGAGGGTGAAGGGAGAAAGGAGAGAAATGGGTTCTTCGTTTCTAATTATATTCTAATGGGTTTTTTTTAAGCTTTTAATACCATATTGAAACATTTAAACCTAGTTATGCATGTTTCTTACCAGATCCTAAAGTGTTTCATGTGCGGATTATAAGATTTGGAATTTAGACGAAATCTCCTTAAGTTTTCAATTGGACATGCATTTGAATTAAAGTTTAAACCTGGTTCAGCTAAGTGGATCATAAATAAAATTGAAAATTTATATCCAATCCTCTAAACTCTTAAGTTGCAACCGGAGATATGTGTGAATCAAATAATTGCATAAAATTGTTTTGAAAGAGAGTCAAACCTCCAATTGCATAAGCATATCACATTCCCTACAACCGAAAGAACTCATTAAATTCGTTCAATAAATTTAATATTAAAATACTTATTTTTGTTAAAAATGGAAAAATAATTAGAGTATCAATTCATTAAAAAAGGAAAGAAAACCATCTTGATGAAGAAGGCTATAAAGGACTATATGTCGAAGAAAGCATTCTATGATATGAAAATGTGTGCAGATGGGTGTGGTCAAGCTAACAAGCCCAATCTCAATGTGACTTGGACTATGTTCAGATTGTTTTTGCTGGTCTAAGATACGACCTAGACCTGACATAATGGTTATCATCTCGAATTAGATTAAATTTTTAGGGCATTCCACTTTGATCTTTGTAGGGAGGGTCCACTCATGTCATAGCCATGCTCAAATTGCTTGGGGAGTCTTGTTTAGGTTTGGGATTTACAATCAACCAAACATTAAATTTTTCATTTGGTGTTAGACCTAAATGCGGTTATGCTGGACCCACCTGGGTCTACCTAACCGACATGCACCTTTCATGTACACTTGCAAATTCCAGTGGACTGACATTCTTTGAAGTTGTAATAATTGCACATTCCAGTGGACTGACATGCTTTGAAGTTGTAATAGTAAACTGTCTTTCCTCTCCGTATATCGTTCACGTTTAATAAATGCTAAACTTCTCCTTTAATATCCATACTTGCTCCCAGTTATTTGTTAAACATAAAAAAGATTTTTTGTGTTTACCCTTGTTTTATTCTCAAGTTAACTGCTTTTTTATGTTCATGCAGATATTTGTTCTATATAGTGATGGTTCAGTCTATGCCCTTTGCCCGGTTGTTCCTTTTGGAAGGTAGTTTTGTTTCATTTCCAATATTTGCTTGTTTCTTTTGTTGTTACACCAGTTATTTTTTTTAGTGAAGGTTCTTATTGTTGTGCTAAAGTTTTGTAGGGAAATAAGAGAGCTTTACCCAATTAACAAAGGAAGAAAAAAAAATACTGGAATATAGTGGAGGCAGTTTTTTAATATATAATGATAAAGACAAGGAAATACACCAAGACAGTTTTATAGTTTATAATGATATGGACAATATAATGGAGGCAGTTTTTCTTTGATCTCAAGAAAAAAGAAAATACACCAAGACAGGATATCTAAAATCTGAGAGTTGTGTTTTTGTAACATCATGTTCATGTGCTTATTGATTATTGTATTTGGTATTCATGGTATGCAGTCTCTGCAGTCGGGCATATGTAGAAGAAATTTATGAAGACATGAATGAGTTTGGATTGAAGTCATCAGATTTAAAAGTTGTTAGCAACTCACGTTTGGCTATTGATTGGTTAGAAGCAACATTTCCAGATTTAGCAGATCAATCATTTGAGGAAGGCAGTGTATTGGCATCAAGAGCTCATCCGTATGCCCCAATAGGTGCATCTCTTTCACTACAGGTTAGAGAATTTGGCTGGTGGCTTGTTGCAAATAGGTGCCATAACTCTTCTTTCTTCAGCATATGGAATTTCTTTCTATCATATTAGATGCATTTTTTGTTGATACAAGGATAGTGTGGATATCTTTTGTGGTAATTCTGTATTTTTCTCTTTTTAAATAATAATATTTTATCAGCCAACTTTTTTGATCATTATGAGATTTAGCAAAGTTTGAATGCTAAACTGGATTATAATAGTATGATATGTATAGAGGGTAAGTGTTAACATGATTTGAACCAGAATAGCTACTAATTTGCTTAGAGGGAATAATTGTAAAATTTAGGCCACGGTAATATCATCAGATATTTTAACTGTCAGTTTCATAATTCACAGCAATTGTTTTGGCCAAATATTTGAATTTAACTTCCTTGTAGAGGACCTGAACACAATATATGCCCTTCTTTAAGTCGTGGTTTGTTGCAGTCTCTTCTCAATTTTAGATTTTCACAAAACACTAAGATCTAACAGTGATTGAAATCTGGATCTATTAAGCCGTGGTTACTCGATCTGAAACTTCATGCTTAGTGTTAGGGTTCCACTTTGGCATGGGGAAAGGCAGGAATTGTTAACGGCAAGCTTGTGGAGGTATGAGTTTAGTTTTTTCTTTTTCTTCTTTTTTTTTTGCTCAAGAATATCGATCGGTCTAGCCAGATCAGACTGGGTGCTGGTCAAGACCTAGTACATTGACAGACAGTATTGATGTATCCATTGGCTCATGCTCAAAGTAGAATATCATCATTGTTCTAAGACAACATCTTTTTTTTTGTGTGTGTGTGGGGGGGGGGGAGTTGTATCAATCTTAAAACTGCATTCACTCTCAAAACCAATCATTATCATAAATAAAAAAGTAACACCTTAACTTGCTTAAACGCACATGCATTGCTAAAGTTCTGATGGAGTATACAGCTTCAATTGAAGTTTCTTTTTACTGATGACGAATCCCCTCTTACTTGACCATCTTTTGCACCTTCATTGTGCGCACAGATTTGTAGTACTCCTGTCTCTGTGTGGTTACTTATATTTTCTGATATTTTCTTGCCATAATGACTTTCTAGGCAAATGATCATATTGATGAGCATTCTAAAGTTGGTTGGTTTTTTTGGCCTTCCTACAAGGCTTTCCCATCTCTTGCAAGAATAAGTAGTTAAATATAGTTTCTTGCTTTTGCATTGATAATGGTATGCATCAGCTCACATTGTTATCAAGGTGTTTAGCTGCGCTTCTATTAACTCTGATTTGGTTGTATGTTACTCTTACTTTTGCTACTATGAAAATTAAAATGCATGATTTCAAATTCAGCTGCCATTCACCATTCTTATCGTGTCCTCACGACCTTCTTCTTTCTAGTTCCCTAAGCATTTGCAATATTTTTATAGTCCCTTGTGCATCTAGTTACTCACAGGTGAACTTACAAAAAAGGAAAGAAACTGAAAAACCAATTTTCATTTTCCCTATAATATGATAGTGTTTTATTTTTACACTTGATATTAGGTAGACAGCAAGTATTGAAAAAGGCACATCAAACTATGAAATGGGTCCAACTTCTGGTTCCGTGGATGCTAGCACATTCCTTGTTTTAGAAATAACATCATAGGCTGCCCTGAACAGGAATGCTTGTTAAAAAGGATTGATAAAGCCAACTTCAAATCATCGAGATTTGTTTTGATGGCCATAGTCGTGTTTTTATATTTTTAACAGTCTAGGATATTAGTTAAAACATGCAAGTGTAGAGAGAGCAAATCTTATTCTCTGAGCAACGATGCTAGACAAGATGGCTTTGAAGGTCTAATTGCGAACTTTGAAATAAAAGAAAATCCATTCATAAAGTGCACCAATGTAGCTCTTATATATTGATTTAATGTGCTAATGGCAATAGATATGAAATGCTTTTTATCTTTATGGTCTCTGCTATCAACAAGAATCAGATTATTGTACTTATTATAGGTGATTTTATGCCCCTTCTACCATGAATACGAAAAATTGCTCTTTTTCTTTCAGTTGGGGGGGGGGATAGCATTGTCTTTCTTTGTGCTCCGTAAGTAACAATCTTGTGCATTACTGGTGCAGGGTCCTCTTGGTAAAATTTGTCCTGGTGAAGAGAATCATGATTTCCAGAGCAGTGCAGGTTGTGATGGCAGGGCTGTAGATCTTCTTTACTGTTCTATTGACAAGGATTCAGTTCTTGTGACTGCCTGGAGCAGTGGGCAGCTGCAGATTGATGCCCTGGCAGATGAAGTCCAACCTCACTGGAACAATGGTAGTCCTCCCCACCTTAATGTGGATTCTTCTGGTCATATAAAGAGCATTGCTATGATTTGTGAGTTGAATATGCGAGAAGTTTCTACTTTAAAATCCAGCCAATCACTTGACCTGGTATCAAATATCAGCAGTACTGCAGATACGATTTGGGTGGGATGTCCACCTCCTTTGCTCAGGCTGGCTATTGTAGACTTAGCACTGCCAAAAAATGCATTGAATAATTGCCAGCTTTCTTTGTTTTCTGATCCTCTTGTTTCAGAGAAATTTTGCTGTCTTCATGGTGGGGGAATAGACTTGGTAACTTTGCATTTTCTGCCTTTCACAAATCTATCTTCTGCACCAGACAAGATTGCAAAAGCACCTTCTGTGCATCCTATCCTCAGTACAGGCATTAATGCTTCTTTCTCTCCAGTGCTCTCTGGTTTTGTTTCAATCGCTGATCCATATGGTCATTCACTAATAATTGGAATCACATCCTCTTATGAGTGTATTCTGCTAGGGATGAAGGGTTGGAATGAATTACCACCCCATCTTTATGATATGGACACTAAGTCTGTTGATGATACAGAAAATGCTATCCCTGAGATTATAAGCAAAGAGCTTCTTGATGGTCCAAAGGTCATCCTTGTTCCTCCTTCAACAACTCTTCAATCTTTAACTGCTGATTCGATTGAAGGACGATCAACTCTTCATCACTATATCAAGCTTTTTCATGAGAACTATGTGGAGTATGCACACAAGGTAACAACAAAGAAAATACTTCATCATCACTGCTTAATTCTCATTATTATCATGACAGTTGAGGAAACTTGCATACATCATGTATTAGGATTTTAGATGAGCACATAATTTTACAGTATTTACTCCATTTGGCCATGGTCTTCATTCATTGCCCACAAGAAGATCCCATCCTTCTGGGTAAGGTATAGCTGAAAATAATGTATAATTCCAAGCCATGCATGGATATTTGGAAACATGCATTTTAGATGAACAGTGCCTCGTCCTGTATTATTCTGAAAAAAGAGGCTCTTCCAGCATTCAAGTAAAAAGGTTTGATCTAGTGGTCTCTTTCTTTTATTTTTTTTTTGAAAATAGTGAACTGGTACCGTACCAATACGAGTATTGGTTTTGTATGGTTTGTACCATACTGTACTGGCAGAATAGCGAAACTTTGCTCTCATTTTTTTTCTTCTGTTGATTGGATTTTTCAGATCTTTTTGCATACAAAATATTTCTTTTCTGTAAGTATCATCCTTTTCACATAGTTGTAAAGAAGAAGGCATTTTTCTTTTTTATCTATATTTTATTTCTGTGATGCATGACCATCAAAAGTGATGTAGCCAGCCTAGCTTTTCTACAGTTAGAGACAGAAAAGAAGAAAGAATACAGGCCTCTTGATGTATTCACAAGCTGGTTTGTACAGAACACTTAGGTAACATAAAGACTGGGTTTAGATTTTATTACTTGGATCATGATGAGACCTAACCTCTGAATTTTCTGGTTGCATAATCTCGTGTTCTAGACAAATCTGCTATCCATCTGAATCATGCTTTTCCTGAAGTTGACCTGAAACTGCATGCTTAGGTCTATATTGAGCTGAAAGAGCATGCGGGTTATCTAAAAACAATAATCGAAGACCAGCATAAACATTTGCATGAGACAAAGCAGTTGCTTCTGAATGTTGAAGCCAAAGAACAAGGCATAAAAAATCGGACCGATCGTGCCTTCAAGGTATATGAACTTTTGGAGCAACGTCTACAGAATTTCAAAAAGTTACCTGGAGCAAGCAAGAAACCATTATCAAGAGCAGAACGTGAATTTAAGGCCGAGCTTGGTATGCTGTAGTTCGTTGCACTCTTCATTTGACCTATTTATAGATCATAAATTTGATATTTATTTTTCAATTTCATGCAGAAAGATTTGCAGATTTAGAGTTGGAGGCCTTGCACTCTTCTATTGAATCTTTGAATGCAAGGCTGAAAAGATATAGTCAGTCTTCACCAGTTAGTTCACGGAATGCTTCCAGGCAAACACCAGTTAGGGGAAAGAGCCATGTGTCAGATGCTCAGACGTTGCAATTGAAATCATCTCTGCAAAAGCTTTCCAGTCTTAACATTGATAATGCCAAGAAGGTAAAACTCATTGAAAATGAACTGAAGAACCAGGAGAAATAGAAAAATTATGAAAAAAACCAATTTACAGTCAAATATGCCCTTATCTGAATGTTGACTGTAGTTTTGTATCATGGATGTTGTTTGACATAATATCAAATCATTTTTATATATTCATATGCGTAATTTGCATTGCAAGATAAAGAATTGAGTGATTTTGAATGGCCAATCAATCCAAAAGGCAGATGTAACTCCCGGGGTTCAATTTCATGCTATTGTTGTGGCCATTCAATTGATAGATTTCATTCTGGGTGGCAGATTATCTGGACCACCAAAGTAAACGTTTGCAGTTTCTGGAGCTGCGATGCAAGCCACATAGCTGATGTCCTCCAATGGAACAGTTACTTCTTGTGGGCTCTCCTGGCACGATTGGCCGTGTGCTGGTCTCGTGGACCGATGGCAGCTTCAGCGAGATGGCGCTGCTCAAGCGCACTGCATGAGGATTCAACAGGTTTAAAACCGAGTGTCCAAGAAGTTTGTGTGGTCGACCGGGCCTGGTCCATTTAATAATTGTTTCCTGATGGCCCTTGGAGAACGAACCTAGCTCTACAAGCCGATCCTACCGATGAAGAGCCACTCGACCAGGGATGAAGTCGACATTCCACCTGCCCCTCCAGCAATACGTCTCCTCAGGGTCTGCTGATCCATTGATTATGATTGGTGCGAAGCTAACGATGAGAGTAGATACAGGGCATCACACTCAACCCCCCACCGTTGATGGCTTCTGGCCCTACTTGCAACAAGGTCTCTCTATTTATCAGCAACACCAGCACCATGATCACAAAAATCTTACCTCAGATCGACACCATTGCTGGCACCTCTGCTCATCCCAAGATCCTTAAAAAAGAAAACCCCTAGCCATCTTATGTCTCATCATCAGTCATCGTGGCCACACCATGCCTTTCCAGCAACTTTAGTCCCAATTCCCATTCTGGCTCACTTTCCACCGTTGTAGCTGCACAATCATGGTGGTGGTGATGATTGTGATCGTTGCGACCTTGGTGGTGCTAATAGTGACCGTGGGAGTAGGGGTAGGGGTGGTGATTATGGTGGTGGTGGATATGGAATGCTGCCACTCCCTCAAGTACCTTCATGTCGAACACCTTAACAATAATGCCGAAATGATGTCCTCTTCTCCTACTTCCTTACTCTTGCTGGCACTGTCATCAAGAAGGAGAATAAGATTGCGACAACGTCGAAGAGCCAGGTCTTGGTGAGGAGGTGATAGGCGTTGTCAAGGAAATGGGGAATCTTAGTGCTAGCTAAGATCCAATGCATTAGGATGCTTGTGGTGCTCGAGTGGAGGAGCATGCATGGTGCTCGGCTCAGAAACAGGTATGGGAAGACATTAACTTAAATCTTGCATATAATTCAGGTCTTCTTAACGTGTCAGTCGTTCATTGCATCTTCTTTTCATTTCATAGATTCAGATGTTCACAAGAAATTTATATGTATGAGTTTCTTAAATTTAATCTTTGCATTGATGTGTTAAGTAAAAGAATATTGTTTTGTAGTTTATTTCCATAAAGTACATAGTACATTAATTCCCCAAAATCATTATTTCAATCTGCAATTTATGGCAACAATGAACAATTGCTTAACAGAGAACAATAGACAGTTATTTAACAGAGAGTTGGGACCCTCTTGGTCTGACTCCACCGATTACTCATTTATTTT
>JAOXJJ010000725.1:11531208-11603529 GCA_025769935.1 Phoenix roebelenii | reverse complement strand
GCGGAAAAGAAAAGAGGGCGGCCTGGCCCCTTTTACTTTACCTCATATATATGATATTAAACTTTTGCTTAAGAATAGGCTGCATTTTGACTTTTCCGGATGGAGACAAAATGAGTAAAAAAAGCAACATGAACTGAATATGCTATCCCATTGTCATTTTCGGAAAATCAGATGGGAAGCGAAGGAGCATCACTTCATAAACATGGTAAAACCATTGCCGGCTTAAGTAGAAGTTTAAGCTGTGAAGCCTTGTCTGCCACAAGGAACTGGTTGGGGAACTCATATATTATATCTCTTCATCGGTTTGTTGTTCTGATGAAGTTGAATAGACGTGAAATGAGGATACCTGATCTCAGCAAAACTGGATGCTGGTAGAGTTGCAATCCAGATCGGCAAGATATTTGTCAGAGATAAAAAGAATGAGCAGATGATTGGACAATTACGGAGAGAGAAAGCTGACATGACACGGTGAACGCACTATCAGGAATCATATAACATGTTTAGAAGCCGTGTCTAGTAAGAAGAGTGAGACATTCATTATGACATTGTTGTATATCTATACCAAGAGTGCAGCCATGATAGTGGTTACCGCAACAGAAAACCAGGGAGGATTTTCTATGATGATTACATAATGCATTTATATATCAACCAGGTATATTTGCATTAGTACCAAGTCTATCTGATTTTGGTATAATATATCTTCTCTGACATCAACAATTGCAAAGTTTTGCAATAGTTAATTGCATAGGTTTTGGTGTATTCCAGATGTTGACGTGATAAAAAGTTAATCCTATGTTAATTTCTGGATCAGCTGAAATATGGAAGTCCATTTTCTTGTTGTTGGGAAAGTTTTATTGCAAGCTTCAATGGCTGTGGTGCATCTTTTTGGTAGTCCATTAGAGCTCAATGCCATAACTACTTGGTTTTGGGTATAAATTCAGTTCTTCTTTTGATCCTTGTGATTTTTCTATTTATCGAGTGCCATAATAAACTATTTGCATGTACAATGATTTATAGACGTGTTTATTTGTCTTGCTTTTTGTTAGTGTTACAACAGGTGCTGGAAGTGCTATTCGAAGAAAAAATCTCGCTGTAAATCTTATGCATTCTTGTAGAGAAATGGAAATAAAGTTTCTTGTTAGAACTTTGGTAAGAAAAATCTTCAGATTTTGATTAATAAATGGCAATCCCTTAATTTTTATCAACATTTCACTTTAGCATGGGAAGCTCACTATGCTCGTAGTTCACTGTAAAAGCCACAAAGGCACTCAGTTCTCATATTCTCATGTTTCCTTATGATTTTTTTATATTAGTTTTCACATGCTACTTACATTTACCTGTATAGATTCGTAATTTGCGTATTGGAGCTATGATGAAAACCATTTTACCAGCACTAGCACAAGCTGTGGTGCTGAACAGCTACTCTCGAACGCAGCACATGGGATCCCTGGAGAGCCTAAAATCGCAGCTTCAGGTTTGATATTTTCAGCTTGGAAAACTGAATTTAGCTCTATACTGACAGAAAATTGATTGCTTCTAAAACAAACTCTGTAATAGTTTGTATCGAAACTGGAAACAAGCCATATTCCATCTTTTGGAATGGCTTATGGATCATGACCTGATTCTTCAAAGTTTGCGTTGTTTTACAACCAGCATTAATAAGACTTTGAATGGCCAAGTCCTGGCCAAGGTGAACTCTGAACTACAGAGGACCTCCTAAGAAACCTAGAATGGCCAGTTGGCAGTCAGTGGGATCTACCTTTAAATTATGCAGGTGACACTTGTCAGATTTATATCTGATTTTGTTATGCAAGGATTTAATTACCAGTTCATACCAGTGTACTGGTTTGTACTAGCTGTACCAGATCAAACTGGTTGGATACCAGTACCAAAGCACCCTCTACTGGATCATACCAACATATGGTTTTCACCTCTATTTTGCTCTCCTGGCTCGAAGAGATATACTATGTATCAGATGCCATATGGTATCGGTCCATACGGTACCATCAAGGTACTGATATGGGTACTATTGGTACTCTAAACTTTAATAAGGAGGTCGATCTTTCATTTTTTGGTTTCTTTTTTCTGTTAATCAGTTATACTCTTGATGCTTTAAATTATCATTTTACTTTTGAATATAAGAGCATAAAATATTTGACCTTAAAAGGACATTATCGTCTTCACTCTCAAATCATTTTATTCAACTTATGCATGCACGTGCCAACTATTTGAACCTATATTAAATGCATTTTCTGTTTTGTGTGAATATTATTTTCTGGGGTGACCAGACTTTGTAATTATCAGTAAAATGGGACAGATTTTATTGTGAATTTTGGCCAGTTTTCTTGAAGTGGTAGCCTTTTATAAAGTTGGTTGCTTGAATTGATAGTTATCTTTGCCAGGGCATCTCTGCAGCAGTTGCTGAGGCCTACAATATACTTCCAAATTTGGTGAGTGTTTCTTTATCAAGTTCCAGCATGTTATGCTATTTTGCACCAGTTCTTTGAAGCATGAAACTGGACATCTAACTGGAGGATGTGTTTCTATGTGTATCTTTGCTGAATATCTCCATGGGGTAATGAATACATCACAACAGTATGATCATTGTTGTTGATGCATAGGATATGGAAGTCTTTCATTAGCAAACAGGAAGAAGACTCTTCTATGTGATGTGTAGTCCCTTTAAATTGCACCCTTCATGAAATGTGTCTTGTTGTGCATGTCTTCATTGCTTCTCTCCTTCGCTAGTAAAAATTTGCAAAACTAACAAGTAGCCTTCATCTATTTCTCATCTAGTATAGTCTCAGAAGTTTTTTCACTTGATCCAAAATGATCGACCAAACCAACCTGAACCGTCTAGTTCTGGGAGCGGTTCGAGGCATACCAATCCAAACCAAGGGGAATCGGATCAGTAAGGCCATCTGAGTCAGAAAGTGGCCCAAACTGGCTCGAATCATTCCGAGCCAGGTAGAACCGAGTGGTTCTGCTTGGTTCGGGCCACCCTGTGATTAATAAGAAGTCTATGGGATGACCTTCTCCTATATTTTCTTTAAAAAATCAGCTACCAAGGGTGGGTTTTGGGAGGAAAAATTAGGGAAGAGGGATGATCTGTCGTTTTTGAGCTCGAATCCAGGTACCATCCTCTCCCCCACTTCGATCTTTTTTTTTTCCATTTCGTATGCCTAAAATAAGCTAAAAATCGGTAAAACCAAGGAAAATCATGCCAAAATTTTGTAATTTGCCATGATTTCGTGATATGTTGTAGATCTAATATAATTTGCAATGATCTTGTGATATGTTGTAGATCTAACGAGATTTACACATTCAAGAAATTGCGATTTTTCATTGATAGTGTAATTTTTAGATTAAAAATATATATCTGGTTTAATAATAATATATATGAAATAAAATGACATTAAAATACTCTTCAATTCATAACTTAAAGATCCATAAATGTTAAAATGACCTTAGAAACCACAAAAAGTATAAAAAAGGCAAAAAATATTGAACCAGTATGCATCTACATGCCGAGTGTTGGCATGCTTTGGCTTGGTACTATACCATATCAGTACCTCAGTATCAAGATTGCGGACCTTGTCCAAAATTTCAGGGGATATTTCTAACTTGATTGCAGAAGTTTTATGGGTTGATACCGGCACATACAAAAAGTTGCTATATTTTTGTATTGTGGCATGGTCACATGACTGTAGGGATCATACTATAGTTGTACGAAAGCCTTCTTTTAATCTTCTCATAGCAAGATGGCCTTGTGCATTATTAGTGTGTGATCACTGGCCTACTTACCGAGCATTAGCTTCATTGCATTCATGGTTCCTTGCTCTAGGGCTTCACTTTATATGAATTCTGATGCTTACTATTGAAGTTAGAAGGCTAGCTTTGAGGAAGGCAAATCAGTCATTGCTCCAAACAGAATAATCTTCACTGAACTAGAAATGACATGTGTGCTAAGATTAATTTGCATGAAGGATTGACATAGACCATTAGCTCTCATGGAACTAAAGAGGGGCTCCAGCATGATACATTCTTACATGAGAGAACACAGGCGGAGACATATGGTAGAAAAGAAAAGATATATATAGCTATGCCAGTTTGTATGGTACATCATCAAATGAAAATAGTAAATGCATTATGACAGGCAATTGTTAAATTGTAAAAGGTTTGTTACATTCCAAATTTTGAGACTGTTAACTTATTGTTTTACCACATTTGATTTATGGTTGTGCATGCATCAATATTGTCATATTTGTGTGTCTAAACAGGATTTGCTTATTCCTTCTCTTTTGAGCAAGGGCATTGATTTTTCAGCATCAACTTTGACAATGGTGCCAGGCACACCAATTCCTCCTATGCTTGCTAGGTAGTTTTTTTTATTTATATATATTTTTTTGTTGATTTTTTTTTTCATGTTTTATGCTTGTGGATCCTTTTCACATGTTTTATGTCACAGAATTACCAATGGTGTTTCACAAGTGTTGAAGTTATTTCAGGGTAGAGCTTTCACCTGTGAATACAAGTATGTTGATCTCTTTTCAATTAACATGTTTTTTTTCTTTGTCAAGCAACCATTGTGGTCCATTTTGCAGGGAAAAACAGCAAGTATATGCTTATTGACATATTACGTCATTTGGGACAATGATATGTTAGGATTGTGTATACCCAGTAATGTCATCGAAATCTTGTTTGGAAGAGAATAACTTATCTTATTGTGTTGACTGTTGAGAGAAACCTGATCAGAAAAATATATGTGGTAGTAGGCAAGAAATTGTTACGGTAGTTACTATACTTATTTGAGTACTTTTAACTGAAAGGACAAACACCTATGTCTTTCGTGTACGCATACTTGGGGAATTGCTATATATTTTGAACACTAGTACCCATATCGGTACCTTGCATATACCGCACAGACCGATATGGTAGTCTACTGGCAGACAGTATGCCTCTTGTTGTTGGAACAGCAAATCATGATATGGTACCTGTAAAGGGGTTTCCCGGTACTTGTATGGCTGTACCTTGTTGGCGTGATTTAATATGGCCAATGCAAACTAGTATGCACCAGTACTTAGATCCCTTCTTTATACCAACAGGTCACAACTCACAACTGATGATGCTTTGGTTATGGAGCCAAAATGCTTTATGAGTCATTAGATTCCAGAAACCACATGATTGATGATATCATTTAGATCACATGATTGAAGTTTTACTAGTCTAGATGTTTTCTAACTATGATAAATTCAAAGTTTTCGTAATATGTTCATTTTTTGTGCACTTGATCTTGTAGTTGTAGGTCTTGATCAACAATGTAAATTCTTAATTTAGAAAGAAAGAGATGGAGATAGACTGATAGAGAGATACTTGGATTCTATTTTAAATGTAAAAACCTGAATCTTTGCAATCATGATGCCATTCAATCATATAGATTCATGAATAGAATGTTACAAACAGGTTAGTATAATTTTCTCTTTCCCTCTCACAGCTCTCCCTGTTCTGTTTACTGTGCTCGTAGACCTGTTTTCTTCCATTTTGAACTGTTTGCATCATGAGAACTGTTGCTTCCTTCATTAGGGCTGATTACTACACTAGCTTTCCATACCATTGCATTCTATTAAGCCTCTAAACCCCCATAAAAAGCCCTATATGTCTTTCTCCTTCCACCTTTTCTAACCTTTGTGTTGTACCCCTATCCCTCCCTTTTCTTGTATGGTCATTACAGGCAAAAGATATTTGAAAACATATGCCCTTCATAGGATATTATAACATGTGACAGAAGAGAATTAAGCTTTCCACTTCTTGACTCCATAAAAAGCAATTTAATACTAGGTAGGGTTGCATGCTCCATTCATGACCCATTGGCTCTGCATACAGGTAGTTGGCTACCCCTTGACATGTTTCATGGAATGGTGTAGATAAACATATTGTTACAAAAGGTCTTACCATAACTACGAATAGAATCGTTGAATATCAGAGAATTGGTAGAGTTGGTTGATGTAGCTTCTAGTAATATCTTTCACTTTGATGGCCATGGTATCTTCTGTATGTGATACAATTTCATAAAAGAAGATACATACGCGACAAGCTTTAATGGAAGCATTGATTTTGAGAACATATCACAAGGTTTTGTTAGCCATGAACTTAAGCTATAATCCTTGTACCATTTGGTTAAACAACTGTTGAGTACACCAGTATTGACTCTTAGGAAAAAGCTGTCCTCTGAACTAAGTGACCTTTACATGCCATACAGGCATACACTGTAAGAAAAAAGTTCGCCATGATTATTCTATTTTCCTATTATTCTTAAAATGTTATGTAGTGTACATGTGTATGTATACAGCTCTACTAATCATTTATTGTTTTGCTTCAGATATGATGGTCAACGTGCCCAAATTCACAAACTAGCAGATGGATCTATACGAGTATTTTCACGACACATGAAAGAATCAACATCTAGATTCCCTGATTTGATACATATAATTAAGGAAATATATAAGCCTGAATTTTCAACTTTCATACTGGATGCTGAGGTAACCTAAGATTTTGTAGAATTTTAAGTTGTCGGCTTTTTTAGCAAAGCGTTATTTAGCTGGCACCTTGTTAAATTTGTGGTCACGAATAAGCTCATGCATCTTTCAGGTTGTAGCAGTTGATAGGAAGAATGGCTGCAAGCTTATGTCTTTCCAAGAACTGTCATCACGGGAGAGAGGAAGAAAATATTCATCAATCACAGTGAACAGCATTAAGGTATTTTATTTTATGAAAAAGGAGAAATTAGGACAGAAAGGACGGTGATGAGTGGAGGAAGGGGCTTGGGGCTTTTCAACCACTAAATGTTGAAATGTTCACCAAAAGCTCAAGATTTTAATATACTTAAATAATCAAATGTTAGCTTGTAGTTTCTGTGGGCTACTGTGGTCTATTTGTAGGTATATGAAGAAAGTAGAAAACCCTATGACTTATGTATAAAATGTAGAAGAAATAATAACAACTTCAATTGCAGGCTAAATAACTCTGTTATTATTACTTCCGAGTTACTGATTTTTTGGTAATGTTTTAGATTTTGTAATGCTTAAGGTCACCACTAAGTGGTTGGGAGTATATATGCTGTTCCATGGAATGTTGATCCTGATTTTAATGCCTATATATTTCATCTAATATTTATCTGGGACTTCAAGATATGTTCTAACAGTGACCCCCTGTCTAGATGGTCCATTAACTTCATTTAGACTTCCTTACCATGGTTAATTGGATCTTAACCACGGTATGTTGGTTTGGTTTGTTAATTCCTTGTCATAGAGGTTAGATACTTAGACAATTCACAACACCTTGTGTTTTACAATTTGTGATTGTCTTCCAGCTTCACTGGCAAATAACATTAACTAAGAGGTGCTTGTATGTTGATTTTCTAAAGTTATAAGTTTTTCTGGTTAGCATTTTCATCGTGATCTGCAAGACTTGTACTTCAAATAGGTTGAAAACTCTAGTATTTTATCCTTCATGTAGTTATTTCTTGCAGGTTGATATTTGCATCTTCATCTTTGATCTCATGTTTTCTAATGGAGAGCGGTAATGAACTAACCTTTTCTTCAGTTTCAGTTTTAGATCTTCATTGTTTTCCTTATTTTATTGAAATTTGAAACAAAAGCTTTGATTCCATAAAAGAGTCCCTTACGATTGAAACGTGATGCAAATTTAATACTTTCTGTTTGCTTTAAGTTGATACTATAGTCGCATGCCTGTTAATGTAACTGGTGTATGGAGGTAAACCTTGCTCTTATTTGAACTGCAGTATGGTTGACATAGTGTAAGTGAAGACATCCCTTTTAATTGACCCATTAACAATTCTGGTTGGCCTACAATGGCTACTTAGCAAGATGCTTCCATAGAATCAGCTGTTTATTAGTTGTTATCTGCACAGAAAGTTTAAAAGTTACTTCCGTCTGTCCGTCCGCCCGTCCGTCCTTCTGTCCTGTCTATCTAGCTATCTTTCTACCTACAGGGAGGGGTTATACCTACAGGGATGGGTTATAGTATGGGTTTGTTGGGAATTATTTAAGGAATTTTTAATATCTCTAGAAATTGACGTCCGTCCATCCTGTCCTGTCTGGCTATCTGTCTTTCTACCTATAGGGATGGGTTATAGTATGGGTTTGTTGGGAATTATTTGAGGGATTTTTAATATCTCTAGAAATTGATGTTAAAATAATGTGGAGCATTTTTGTTAACTGGATTGAGGAAATGCGTGCTGCAACATAATTATTGGAGGTAATAATCGGTTACAGTAGGCAAAGCCTTTATATGTACATGTGGATCAACATATGTAAGTAGACATGTCCTTTACTGACACTCCTTATCATGACAGATGGTTTGCTTGATGGAAACAATGTTGTAAAATGCATGCAGAAATTCATGATTTCTGATAGATTAGATGTGAGGAAGTCTTATCATGATCACAAATGCAAAAGACAAAATGGTGGCAATCTTGATGTGCATGGCTGCTCATGAAATGGAGGATTTCGAGGAACTTGCACGTCACTAGTAATCATTGGTGTTTGATGACCTAGTCAACCTGTCCGACCTGTCACCCACCAACTAATGTGGGTTGACTCATACCAAGACCCGAATTTTTGCAAATCCGCCAACCCATTGTCAATCTGTTAAACTAGATGGCTGAACCCACTTGAATTGCCCAGCCCATCAACTGTTGACGCACCCAGACTTGTAAATAGAATGAAGAATATTCAAGACCTTCCCTCGGTCTTGCTTATTTCTGTTTCAGAAGGACAAGGGCTTGATGGACATAGAGAGGAGAATCGCTGTTGCCAAATCTAGACATGGGGCTGATTTTGACACTTGCAGATCAGGAGAAACTGCCTTCTCCTGATCATGGCATGAAATGGTTGTCATCCACTGAACCAAGCAAGAGGATAGTGGTTCCTGACAGATCACTGGAATGATGAAGATCATCTCTGACTTTACAAAGGAAGGTCCCTAGATTGGCAGATTTAGGGAGGGAAAGTGGTCTCTGACTTTCAATCATCAATGGCCACCAATCTCCTCTCTCTCTCTCTCTCTCTCTCTCTCTCTCTCTCTCTCTCTCTCACACATGCACATTTACTAGCACAGGTGAAAAACAGAATAGGAGCAGAGAAGATATCTGAAGTGCTCTCCTTCTCTTTTTTCTTCTTTCCTCCTTATTCTCTTCTTCCTCACTTCTGCACTTGTTTGAGACTGGAAAGATTGCTGAAACCAGAGCGATTAGGGATGGAAAAGAGGATTTAAAGGCTAGGCCTGGTTGGGGAACAGTTGACTGTGATCAAACCGACACGGCCATCCTAGCAGTTGGACCGGGTGAGCAGGTTCAGAACATTGATGATCATCTGGACTGAAGCGGTGGTGAGTGAAACACCTAAATTTGAGCAGGAGATGGTACTTATTATGACCAAAGATAGTTCCCTAAACTTGGCCATCTTTTAATAAGCTTCACATTGGAGGAGGAGACAGTGACATGCTTCTTGCTTTTTTAACATGTGGGAGTTTAAAAAGAAGATTGTCATCATTTGAATTCTGGACCATGTTTTGTGCATGAAGAAAAATGCAAGGAAGACAGCATAATAAAAAGGATGGCGGTGATTAAGAGAAGAATGATAGCGTACTCCTACAGATCACCATAAGATATTTCTTGCTACATGTACCAATATATGAATTAAAGCAAACTTTGCATGCAATTATTATATGTCTGAAACTTAAAATTTGATTAACTTTAGAGCTTTTAAGAACTGAACCAAGTAATGAGAAAGGCAATTGTGAAGCTGTTTGTTCATGGTTGACCGGGCTTGCCTTTGATACAGCTTGGTGAAGCGCTGATAAGCATCTTTGCTATTATAAGATCAGGTTGCGCGAAGCTTGTTTTCAGTTGTCCTGTTAGTCGTGTCATCATTCTCTTTGATTGTGTGGTTTCTTGGGATCTTTAAATATGGAAATTTGTTTCTTGAATGTTGAAAATCCTAAAAATCTTTGTTTATTTTTGTTTCATGGTCAATGTTGTAGTGTATATATACATAATGAAATGATTGATGTGGGATTTGGTAAGTTCAGGTTGATAAGAAGCCTTGTTTTTGACTCAAATTGTAAAGTCATATGGTTACTAGGATAAGTTGAAAGTCCTTTAAGGATGAGGAAACAGTCTTTTAATATTGTTTTAATATTGAATGGTGGTCTTCCAAAATGATCAATTTTGGAGGTTATATGAGTTCTTTCGATGAGTTAGTGGTGGATTCCACATATTTTTTTCTTCTTGTTCTTCCCCTTCTCTTCAGACACAAAACATTACCCAACATTGCATGTGACACCACAAAACCATTTGCGTCAATCGGTATAAGAGCCTAAGGATCTAGCAATAGAAGGATTGGGTCTATCTTCTATGGCGTGTTAACGGACATGGAATGCGACCAAATACTTCAGCAATTTGAGAAAATCTTTGTTAGCATAATTGCCATCTCGGTGGCTTAGAGAGACAAATGGATGAGATTTTGAAACAACCTAGACATAATAACTCAATGGAAGAGTCTCCAAGGAAGAAGTACGGTGCTTGTGATATAGATAGCAGCGTGTCTTAGCTAACAAACAGTATAATGACTTTGGGAGACCACAATGCTTGATCCTGTTTTTTGAAGTGGCTGACTATTAATATTCTATTTACACAATGTTGGTTGTCCAAACACATTAGGTTTCATGAATTAGTATATTTCGTTACAGTATTGGGTTAATAGATATCAGTAGATATTAGTTCTTCGTGGACTTGTTCATATGAAAGCATCTTAATGCATTTGTAGACTTCTGATGAATATTTAAAATTTTAATTTCCTTACCATTACATGAATTACTAGGTTGCATATCAGGTATTTTAAGCAACCTTTTTTTTTTTTCTTTTCCAGACGGTTGGAATTTCCGCTCCGTCAAAGGAGGAAGTGTATGTTTTACCTTAAGGCAATCAGAATTTTTGGCTTCATAATCTAGACAAAATATAACCATCTATTGCATATCGTTACAATTATAAAATGTTCTGTAATATCTATCTGCATTGTAACATTGCAGGTATAAAAGATTTGTTTCATAGTGAAAAGATCGGCTACCTAGAATTTGCAAGGGAAATAACGGTAAGTAAAAGGCCTTCACTTTACATATGTATGCATTCTTTGTATTTTTTTAAAAGATATAGCTCTTCTTTATCACGTTTTATTTTATTCTGTTCTCTCTAGTTCTATTTGAGAAGGTGAAGGACTTAGATAGTATTTATACTACTTGTAGTATGTGAATATCTAATGTTTGCTATCTATAGGTGGAAGCAGAAGAAGCATTTCTGAGCAATCAAAACACATTGACTAAGATAAATTCATTTTTTGAAGATGCATGCAACTCCTCATGTGAAGGAATAATGGTGAAAACTTTGGATGTTGATGCTGGATATTTTGCATCAAAACGTAGTGAGGCCTGGCTAAAGGTATTCAACTTTAGCATTGGATACTAGGACATAAGTTATTACAATAGGATGACTGCAACGGTTCCTTGCCGTGAAATTTTACCCACTTCGCTGCAGGTGAAACGTGACTATGTAGAAGGATTAGGTGATTGTCTTGATTTAGTTCCTATTGGTGCTTGGCATGGGAACGGAAGAAAAGCAGGATGGTACAGATCAATGAACTTTTTCCTTTTCTATTGCATCCTTGTGATATATACTGGTTTGGAACTTCTAGTTTTAGGGGGATAAGTTTGTTTATTTTGATTCCATGATTCAGGTACAGTCCTTTTCTAATGGCATGCTACAATCCTGATGCTGAAGAATTTCAAAGTGTGTGTCGTGTGATGTCAGGTTTCTCAGATTCTTTCTATAAAGAGGTAAACACAATTTATTTCTGCATACATAACCATGAATGCATCAAGAAGTCTGATAAAATCTTAATGAGGCGTGACTACAATTTTCAATTCTGGATATCCATTCATTTAGAGGCCCATTTCCATACATATTTAACTATTTATTTTGGTGTTTGTCATTGCAGTAGGGACCAGATATCTAGACTACCCTAGTCAGAAATGAGAAACTGAAGCTATTGTCGAGGAATTTTATGTTTAGGTAAAAGATAACTGATGCATACCATTAGAGATTATTAACCTCGAGTCATTAATAAGTCATGGTCATCAGTGTCTTTTTTGTCAAAACTCATCTCTGGGATTAGATAGGAAAAAATTGTCCCTTAAGATGAATTTAAATGTTAGGAGAGATAAACTGATGAAAAAAATAAGCGGTACAAATTATAGAATAAATGTTTAAAAGATCACTGTAGACCCCTTTAAGTGATAATGACAGCATTAGTTATTCCAATATATAGGATTAAGGGGCTGAGATCTCTCTTCCTTCTGTATATATATTGCATATCCGAATTTTGAAACACTGATTGCCTAAAATTTATGAACGCAGAAAACATTACAGATTTCTGAAAGTCTTGTTCACTCAGCATTTGCTGGTGAATACATTGCTTAGATGTTAATCAAGTAGCATTTCATAATTGGGCTCCCAGATGAAGGGTTTTTTTTTTTTTTTCTGGTGAGAAGTTTTTGTAGATGTTAACCAAATAGCATTTCATAATTGGGCTCCCAGATGAAGGAATTTTTTTCCGGTGAAAAGATTTTGTCCAAGAAGCCACCTTACTATCAGACAGATGAGTCGCCTGATCTATGGTTCCCTCCGGAGCTTGTCTGGGAAATACGGGGCGCAGGTATATAAAAGTTTCTGCTCCTTAAAATTGTATCTGTTATAAGTGAATATTTCAGTGTCAACACAATGCCGACCATTTCGTTTGTCAGACCTCACAATCTCTCCAGTGCACCATGCTGCTGTTGGCTTAGTTCATCCATCTCGAGGTATCTCGGTGAGACTACCGAGGTTTGTGCGTCCTGTATTGGACCGAAAGCCAGAGGATTGCAGCACGTCAGCTGATATTGCCTGCATATTTAAGTCTCAGACTAGAAGGATGGAGGTGAGCAAGGAAAGCTGAAGTGCTTCCCTTTTTATGCTGAGGGACTTTTGTATGGTAGCAATGATCTGGGAAAATTTATCCTCATGTATTCAGTTTGCCTGAATTCATCCTTAAGCTATGCTTGTAAATAGTAGGTTTTGCCTTTTTTTCCCTCTGGCTAAGCACTATGCGGTTCATTTTCTTATATGTCTAGGTGAAATGGGCTGGAAAGATTTTTTTTTTTTCTTAATTTTTCTGGTCACATTAAAAATGGATTCTGTTCACTTCCTGTAGATACGAGGAATACAAACCAAGAGTAAATGCCTTGTATAATTCATTATGTCGCTCTTGAAATGCTCTGGTGTCGTTTAGGAATCAAAAGTTGGACTGCCATCTTTTCTCTCGGTTTTTGTAGAGCAAGTCTCTCGCACATTGAATTCTAGAAATGTTACAGCCAACAGTTTAACAAGGTTATTGATCTGGAAGGAAAACCTGACAACCAAGTCACCCATTGAACGGGCCATGTTAGCATGGAATCCGCAGGCAAATTCCCCTTTGGTGGATTTGAGATGTACGGTGGTGCATGTTGGTTGTGAATGAAACAATGAAGCAGATTAACATTCCAGCGATGGTTCCTTTTAAGTATTGGGAGGCTGAAGATTGTTACGGTATTTGTAAGTCCTGTGACTATATCTATTTCATATTTGTTTTGGATCAGATGGACTTAGATCGGATATACAAATATGGATCCGGATACAGATGTTAAGGGTTTTTTTTTTCTGGATTTAGATCTGCTGGATATCCTAATTAAAGCAGGTTTATCAAGTCTAAACCCACCACCTGGTAGCTGGAGTCAGACTGGTGCCCTTCCCCTTTGTGCCGGAGACCCGATCCATTGCACCAATTTGCAATGTTGTCTTGAAATAATGATGCCATATGCTTATTTAAAATGACTTTCATACTTATTGAAATGATTAATATTTTTATAAATAAGCAATACTTTTCAGGTATAAAATAAAAAAAAATACTTCATTTTATTATTTATGATATTTTTAAAACTTTACCATCCAAAATAATTGCCAACAGTATATATAAGTTTTCTGTAATTTTTTTTTCAAAAAATTAGATGACTCATGATTATTTTCTATTTAGAGTAGCATAGAATAAAAACCCATGTGGTTTAAAGTATGTAATTAATATAAAAATATTAATATTTTATTAATATTTTTATTTTAATTTTGATATGTTTTAATGTGAATCTGGTTCAACCAATTGACCATGCTGTTGGACCAACCATTACGTTTTTGGATCCTTGGCTAGTTAGGTCTTAGGTCCATATTTGATATCTATATCTCATCTCTTAGTTACAAGTGCATCATATGCATTTTTCAGTTAGCGATCCTATTCCTATTCTTTATAATTATACTATAGATATTAGTTGTTATCATTAAGCTATGCTCAATATTCAATTGATATATGAAATAATGCCCGACTCATCCGTATTTGGATAGAATAATGTGGATATAACATCCAACTTGCATCCACATCTATTTAGAATAAATATAGATATTAATTTGGGTATTTGGTTAACATCTATATTCTATTCATTTAATATGTATATGGATAATGCATATCTATTTAATTTAATATCAAACTTGTATCTATATCTATTGAACACAGATATGGATAATAACTTTGGTATGCATTTAATATCCGTATCCAAATTTTTATTCAATAAAAAAAGTATGAATATGGATATAGATATATCAATATCCGGATGTTTTTAGCCCTATCATATGGTACTTTGTGCACAAGTATCTGCATGAACTTATGTCAAGTCACGAACTTTGTCTATTGCTTTTGCAACTCAAAGAATTAAAATAATATATTATTAAAAAATAAAAATGCACGCATTGTTGCCTTCGATCATTAGCGATCATTATTCACTCTTCATTGTCCTATAAATTTAGCCATTACATATATACTTTCCAATTCAAATTAACATCAATGTGCCTATTTTTCTTGTATCAATTATTTTCCTTTTCAGTAAAGTATTAATCTTTTCTTCAGAAGTATATCATTCATTTCTTTTCTATTTCCATTAAAAAAAAGCACTCCTCTACTCTCTATTTGCTCTTTAATGGATGATGTATAAAATAATAATAATAATAACGAAAAGTAAACTAAAATGAGGGGAAGGTTTTCAAAACTCACCCCAACGTCCAAACGATCACACTATCCGGAATATCCCGATCAGCGCCCTACATCAGATAAAGCCCGCACTTAAATAACGCACGTGCACTGCACGCGCCCAAGATTCGTATTTAATGGCATCTCCCTCCCATTCCCGCCCAGAGGCCGGGAGAGAGAACGAGAAGCCGAGAGAAGCAGGGGAGTCATATCCGCGTCGATGAGGTGGGCGGCGACCGCGTTCGCCGTCTTCTTGGTGGCTCTCTCCTTCGTCGGCCCCGGCGGCCGTAGCACCCAAAAGAAGCCCAACCCCTCCTCCTCCACCACCACCAATGCCTCCTCCAGTTCGGGCCTTCCCAAGTTTCTTTTTCGATTCCAAGAAGACGAGGAGGAGGCTTCCTCCTATTCCTCCTGGTCGGAGGCGGCGGCGGCGGCGGGTCCATTGGAGTACGATTTCTACCGCGAGAAATGCCCCCAGGCCGAGGAGATCGTCAGGTCCACCACGACTCAGCTCTACTCCCAGAACGCCAGCGTCGCCCCCGCCCTCCTCCGTCTCCTCTTCCACGACTGCTTCATCCGAGTAAAGGAAAACCCCTCCTTTCCTCTCTTTCCCTTGATCTTGATCCAATGCGTTTCTTTGACGTCAAGATGCGATCTTGGTTGCGATTCTTGAAGGGCTGCGACGCTTCAGTCCTCTTGGACCGCATCAATGGCTCCTCCTCGGAGAAAGACGCTGCCCCGAACCACACCCTCAGGGGCTTTGACGCCGTCGACGCCATCAAGGCCCGGCTGGAGGCCGTCTGCCCAGCCACCGTCTCCTGCGCCGACATCTTGGTCCTGGCCACACGAGACGGCCTCGTCCTGGTACAAAACCCTCATCTCCTTCTTCCCTTTTTCGATTCTTGGCGGTTCTTGATTTAGGATTTCGCGTTTGGGAAGGCCGGAGGGCCCTTCTACCCGGTCCTGACGGGAAGGAGAGACAGCGAGCGGAGCTTCTTCGACGAGGCCCAGCTCCAGATCCCCGCCCCCGACGACAACTACCCCCAAACCCTCGCCAATTTCGCCAGCCGAGGCTTCACCGAGCGCGAAACCGTCAGCCTCTTAGGTTCCCTTCTCCCCATTCCAGAATCGCAAACCCTAAGAACCTAAAAAAACCCCACCTCTTGATGTGATTCTCTCCTTCCCGCAGGGGCGCACAGCATCGGGAAGCTGCACTGCCGGTTTTTCCGGCACCGGCTGTACAACTTCTCCGGGACCGGCGAGCCGGATGGGTCGATGGACGTGGAGATGGCGTCGGAGATGCGGGCCGCGTGCGGCGCCGGCGACGGCGCGGCTGCCGCCGTGGGTTACCAGCCGGAGGGGCGGTTCGGGAACCACTACTACGGGCGACTGCTGGAGGGGCGGGGGATCCTCCACTCGGACCAGCAGCTGACGGCGGGCCGGACGGTGAGGTGGGTGCAGGCGTACGCGGCGGAGGGCGACTCCGGGCTGTGGGCGTTCCGGGCCGACTTCGCCCACGCCATGGTCAAGCTCTCTGGGCTCGGCCCCCTCTCCGGATCCCAAGGCCAGATCCGGACCCGTTGCTCTCAGCCGGTGTGAATCTTTGATTCCCAAGGCTGATGGTGAACTTTTGTTGTGAATCTATGCTTCCCAAGACTGATCGCGAATTCTTGTTACTCGTAAGAAAAATTACTCCTACGTCTAATGATCACCGTTTTTGTAAATTTTCCCCAAGAGAACCATTGTTGAGGCTTGTGATACCTGAGCAGGGCCTGTTTGGACGGCCGGGAAATTTGTCCCTCAAATGAGATGTGCTTTGAGAGTAGGGTTTATCATAAATTGGGGATTTGCATGACAAGTGTTGGGGTAATACGAACCATCCCAAGGCACGTGAGCATGTCGCGGAGCACATGATCGGAGGCGTCCGACCTCGGAGGCGCCCAACCTCAGAGCGCCCGACCTCGGAGGTGCCCGACCTCGGATATATCCGACCCCCTGAGCTCCCAACTCGGCACCCAATTAGGTATCCGACTCCGAAATCAACCATCTCGGATCTTCGATTTTGCCCTTCATCTATCACAGTCACATCCTTCCGTAGCCCGAATTTAGAGGGCATACCCAGCCATCGCCGTCAGCATTTCATGCGCATGGTCCCAGAAGACCTCCGGCTCACTCCACCATTAATGCATATTTCCGGCCTACTCAACCATCATCACGCATGGCTCCTGAAGACCTCCAGCCTACTCCACAATTAATGCGCATCTCCGGCTTACTCAACAATTAATGCGTGTGCTACCTACTGTCTACGAATCTCCAGTTCTCCACGGCAAGTTAGTTCGGCCACACTCAATCGGCCAGGACAACTCCCTGCCTCCGACCTCGGAGCATTAAATCGCCTGATCGTGCGACATGTTCAGTTGTACTACAGCTTCGCCTTGTCACATCATAGGTAACCTAGCATCTCTCTATAAAAGGGGATTCCTCCATTTTAGAGGGGACTGGCGGACAGAAACTCTTACGCTTACTGTTCCTTCTCCTCATCTATACTTGCCCCCTCTGACTTAGGCATCGGAGGGCCGACGCCGGAAAACCCGGTCACCGGCTTCCCTGCAGGTCCACCGGGAGACGCCGCCCGCCGACGGATCGCCGCCCGTCAGTGCCTCATCGGAGCTCTCCCCTTTCCGGCCGACCGGTCGCCTCCGGGTCCAGTTTCCAACAACAACAAGTTTTTGCCAGACGGCATATAAAAATCGGGATAACTGACTCCTATCATGAGGCAAGTTCCCAAGTTCCAATCATTGTAGGACTCTAAATGAATTTTTTTTCCTCATTTTATTGTTAACATCTTGTCGAAAATCTACTATAGATGGTATATTCGGCGGAAAAACTGTGACATCCAAACATGCCTGCAGATCAAAGTTAAAATGCTCCTGCATGTAAATAAGAAAAAAATTGTGTGTAAGTTCCGGTTAAAATTAAACTACTTCATTAATGCATGATCAGATATAATAATGAGCTCTAACATGTTATGGCATGACCTAGGTAAATTTGTTAAAATGTTGGTAGTTTTATCTGGGATATCAGACTAGTAATTATTCCATTTTTAATTAATTAAAATTAGGAAGAAGGTGTGCTTTCTCCCCCTTTCACCGTAATTTAGTATTGCACCAATATTAAAGTACGGTAAATTAAAAAATATTAGATTTATTTTAGTGCATACAATCTCTCTTTTAATAGCTTAGAGAATGAGGTAGCCTGCAATCATAATTAAAAAGTTAAATGGCAATGGCAGTAGCTAAGCAGGTGAGCAGCAGTGCAAAAAATTTCTGTTGAGGGGATGTATGAAATTTTTTTTGTTGGATTCGGCGTGATTGGTTGGAGTGAGGGAAGGGCGAGTTTTGCCTAATCATTGAAATAAAAAAAAAACATTGAAAGATCTTAATTTTAATCATCATTACATTTATGTTTGCTCATGATTTACAATTCTTAGTCATTTTAAGAAAAAAACAATGTTTAGTCGTTATTTGTCCAGACTTATAGGGCTCGTTTGGTTTGCGGGAAGCATTTTTCCTTTTAGGAATATGATTCCTGGAAAATAAATTTTTAGGAAGATGATGCCTGAAAAATACTTTTGGCATGTTTGGTTGATCATGGGAAAGTGACAAATTTTCAAAGTGCTTATGTTTGGTTGGCCATCCACTTTTCTAGGAAAATTATATATAATTTCTATTATGCCCTTAATAAAAATTAGATCTGTAATGTCTCTTTAATGCTTTTTTAATGCTGAAGGGTCTTTTTGGGAAAAAATAAAAATAAAGTGATTTCCGCTTTATGGGAAAATAACTTTCCCATGAGAATCATGGGAAAGACTTTCGTATGAAATGTAGGTAGGGCCGGCCTAAGCCTTAGGCGACCACCAATGGAAGGCCTTCGGGAGGCGAGAGAGAGAAGGGGTTTGGTTGGCTTGATACACGCCGGAAGCCACTCTTATCTTTCATCCCTTCTCTTTTTTGGTTTTGGTCTTGGTTGTCCTTCCCTCACATTACTCCTGATCCAGCTGGGCCATCAGGAAGAAAGATAGGGGGATTGGAGATGGACTTCTTGGAGGGTGGAGATTCTTTTAATTTTCTCCTCTCGGTTTCTTCTCCCCTCTTGGGTGGTAGAGAGAGAAATGGAGGGAGAGGGTTGAATGGCTGCTGTGTCGTGATGTTGCAGTTGTTGCTTGGGTACTCACTTGAAGGGGGAGATGGTGGGATGAGACTTTTATTAATTAGATGAGTGAATTTCGTATAATGCCCCTACTTTTTCTTATGGAGAGGTTTCTTCCTGGACAAATTTTTTTTCTTATCTTGACCATGAGGCGCCATGGGATGACCTTTTCCTATTTTGATATTGCTTGATATGGTAAACAATATTGCTAAGCATTATCTCAGTTATTTAATCAGTTTCATGGCCCTTAGAACAATTATATTTTTGTGCCTTTATTCAAAAATTTTATTAAATTGAAGAGGTTTCTTGTATAGATTCAAGTATCTTTGTTAAAATAGTGTATTTGATGGCTATCTATTTTCATATTATTTTTTTAAATATTTTATTTTTATTTAAAAAAATTATTATTAAAAAAAGGTTTTATTTATTGGATTCGTCTTTGACTTTCAAATGTATTGAGCCGTCCCTGAATGTAGGAATCATATTTTCATGAGAATACAATTTTTTTATATTTTTTTTTGAAAACTCCAATCAAACAAGAGACATCTCGTTACCTTTTTTTTTTTTTTTTGACCGCATTTTTTTTTACTATTTTTCTCACAAACCAAATGAGCCCATATTATTCTCACATCAGACATGCAAAACACTGGACCTTGCAGAGACACGGGGTAATAGTTGTATTAAGAGCGCCCAAAAAAGTATTTTACGGCACAGCCGTTTCCGGCAGCTTTTAGGGGTCGCACGATTTTCCCGAAGACGTTTCAATTTTTACTTTTTTTTTTGAATTTTTAGGTGCGCTTCCGACTCACGACCGTCCTTTCATCTATCACGTGCATGGACACGTGCCCACCGCCTTTATTACCGTCCCGTTGAAGACCTGATTTTCCCCTCCTATCTTTCTTCCCCACCTCCTTCTCCGTCTGCCCTAGCTTTCGCTCTCCCCTCCCTTTTCGGTGCTGCCATTGTCTCTTCCAAAACCACTCCGGCGCTGAGCTGCCTTTTCCCCTCGGAACTCGTCGCTCATCCACAGCCCTAGCTGAGGTAATCTCTTCTTCTTCTTCTTCTCAGGAGTGAAGTAACTTTTCCATCTCCTCTGCGATCTTTGGAGCTTTGTTGGCTGTTGGAAAGAAAGAAGGGAATTCGGAGAACAGAGATCAGAACTGTGGGTATGTTTGTGTTTCTTCTTCGTTTTTGACTCCGGAATGAATCAAGATGTTTCTATGATGAGGGGAAAACACTTTTTTGCCCTTTTACCAATGATTAAAAAAACTTTTTCATATGAAAGATAGTAATATCTTTTAATGGGTAGATGGATTTTTTGAATCCACATTGAGAGTCTGTTATTCTGTCACCCGTCCTTTGTTGTTTTTCGGCGCTTGAATTGGACTAATAAGCGACCAGCTATCTTCTTTTGAGTTAGGGCACCTTGATTTTGGCTATGATTAGTAAATTGGATTTCAAAATTCTTCATCATTAAACTGAATCTGAACATATAATGCTTCCTGAAATCAAAGTCTTTGAGAATTACATTTGTGATCCAGATGAAAAGTCTATTCATTTATCTGATAATTCTATGTCCTCAAATAGATTTGAGATGTAGGATGAAGTGCACTCACTATATTATCATATCTATTAGGCTTTAAAATCTCAATTGGCTATCACGTGGTTTCTATTGATTATATGCATTCATTAGTATATCTTTATCCATGTACAGAAAATATGAATATAACTTATGTCTAGCTTGTATGTGCATCTGTTAGAACTCATATGGATATGGGTAATTTTTTTTTTTTGTATCTTACTGTTCAGAACATATATGGTCAACAATTTCTCTACTCATTTAATTTTCATGTCTTTATACATATGTGCTGAACAAATTGGGTGGTGGGTATAGCCATTTTATCCTTGGACTCAAATACTGATATTTCGTCACATCCAAGTACTTTTAGATGTTATTATATGCTACCTACTGTTTGCATATCTAGCATTGCGATATGCGATCAAAAGTTTATAACTTAGTAAAGACACAATGTTCATATTCTTTGCGGTTTTCTCTTGTTTTTTCTTAGATTTTTAGATTTATCAGGATAATCTGTGGAGCTTACATCTTAAGAATGTCGCATATAATCCACTTTAAGAGCTGAGAATACATGGGTATGGTCGTTGGTTACCACTGCTATATTCATATATTTTTATTTTGTTTGTTTCATTTCTTCAATTTTGATATATCAGTTTTTGACTATTTAAGCAATATGTGCTATTTCTTAGTGAATTGTACCTTGTGTGGAAATAATTGATGGAGTTGTTGCATTAAAATCAACCCAGAATGATAAGTCGTTCTATTTATTTTTATGTTACATTTTTATGTTACTGATAGACCAAATCCTTGATTTTTTTTGTCAGCAGGAGATGCTTGAGAGATGTTAATTGAAGCTATCAGATCTTTCAGTCAATTGCCTTCTCTTTTTGTTCAGCAAAGAAATAGCTGATTTGTAACATTCAAAACATTATGAGTATTGCTCCGAAGAAGTTACATGAGGAGGGAGGCCATTCTACTCCTTTAAAACGGCCACTTGAAGAGACCGGCATATATTTGAGTGCTGGAAGGCTAATTCAACCAGTTGGTAATGATTTTTGCCTACCCATTGAATACGGGCAGGATGGACGATTTGCAAAAGTCCCACGTGTTGAACCCCGTGATATTGATAAGAGATCATCTCAGCTGCATTGGATGGCTTCAGCTTCTAACAGCTCCTTAGACCATCCAGTTACATCTGACAACAAGTTAGAATTCAAAAATTCAAAGGATGCTAGAGAAGTTAAGACTGAAAACCGGGAAACAAAGCCACAGGTTAGGGACTTGTTCGCCGATAATAGGATGGATCCTCAAGATAGAAAGGCTGAGAATCATTCAACGATGGATACTAGGGGGGATGAAAAGGAACTTAAATCTGATAGGGGGTTTCATGTTGAGTATAAGGGTGACACCAAATTTAATAAAGACAATTATGTTTCAATAAGTTCTCACCTAAATTGGAAAGATAATAAAGAGCACCAAAGGGGTAAAAGATATTTTGAGTCCCGTAATGATGGTTTGGACTCATGGCATGCTGCAAGGCCTGGATTACAAAGCATAGATGAAGCTGCAAAAGTATTTACAGCAGGTGAAGAGTGGGATTCCATGGAAACGCATGAGGCTGTTGGAGAAAACAAGGTTGATCTGAAAGGTGAAGAAAAATTCAGAGATAAGGATAGGAAAAGGAAGGATGACAAGCATAGAGATTATGGAGAAAGGGAGAAGGATAGAAATGATCGTCAAAACTGTTTGCAACAAGGTGCTGCTAGTACTGAATGCAAAGAAGTGCTGAGAGAAGAGAGAGATGTGGAGAAGCGGGAGAGGGAGAGAAAGGGCACTCAAAAAGACATGGAATGGAATGACAGGGAGAAGGATATTATGAAGAGAGAATCATCAAATGCAAATGAAAAGGAGGGTTTACACTATGAGAAGGAGTTTGTGGATGGATCTATCAAAGTTTCTGAGCAGGAAAATACAACAATTGAATCTAAGAGGCTTAAAGTTGACAGTTGGAAATCTTATGATAGGGATTTTAAAGAAAGTAAAAAGGAAAGGGATGCAGATGCAGGTGACGGACATGGACGTGACAGGTGTTATGACAAGGAATCAGGTGATGGTTGTGCAGAAGGAGAGGGAGCTACAGAAAAGGATAAGGACGTTTTTGGTGGTGTTCAGCAACGTAGGAAGATGTTGCGGTCAATGGGGACTCCTCAAGCACCTCGGTTTCGGTCTAGAGCATGGGACGAGGGGTATGATGTAAATTGAATATAAGCATACATGTTGTTTTCTTATTATACCATATGCTGACATGCCATGGTTGAGAGAGACATTTAATTGAAATTTTATTGCTCAGTTTTGAAGTTGGTGATAAGCACCAAAGTTTAGTTAGATCATCTGCATTTGGTCCACCTCCCTGTGAGGAAGATGCAGAATATGGCATTGGACCTGTTCCTAGTTAGTTCTCTTGATTCTTATTGTAACTGCCACTATAGGAGTTTTTCACTTAGGTGCTGCTTGGTTGTACTTGAGGGCGAGCCTTGGCCCAATGGTAAGATCATGGAATGCCGTACCGGCCGGTACGTAGTCGGTATCAGTGCGAACCGGGAACCGGTACGATTTTTTTTTAGAACCACAGCGCAAGGCGCTGTGGTTTTTGAAACCACCGCGTATTGGCCGGTACGTACCGGACCGGTACCGTACCGGTCCGGCCGGCCACCGGTACGCCGATCGGTACTGGTACGGCGGACCTTGGGTAAGATTATTTCATTGTGACCTAAGTGTCATGGGTTCAAAACATGGAAACAACTTTTTTGCACGTAGGGATAAGGCTATATACATTTAACCCTCCCTAGACCCCACAACAGCTGAAACGCCATTTTTGCTGCTTGGTTGTATTTAATATTTTTCAAATGCCTTCGTGCCTGCCTTATTGTTTGCGTCGTGTTTGAACATTAAAGAGGAGATATAGTCTGTGAATTCGTGTTATTGCTGTTATGCTGGCACTGTTCATTGTTTATTTGATATATTATTATTATTATTTTGGATTCTAATTTTTCCAGATTTTTCCTTATATAAATTGAATTTACTATGCTTGTGCAGCTTTGACCTTTGTGCATCTCCCTAGGCACCTTCACGGCTCCTAAGTGCTCGGCAACCCATTCGCCACCAGTTAGCTGCCTACGATTTGTTAGCTTTTACTTCAAACACTGCAGTGATCCACGTGTCTACATTATTTTGTTGGGAAAAAATCCTGATCTGTATACCTGTGAGAACTTTTCATAGACATGTGCAGTTCCTAATATAGTCTTTAAACAACCTTGATTGTAGCTTCATTTGCTTCCCTTAAGTTGGTTTCTATTTAAAATAGCAATTGTAGAAAGTATGCTTAAGGAAAAGAAAAACGCTCAGGCTGCAGAGAAAATAACCTTAAGTCTCCCTCCTTAAGGTGATAAACAGAGCAACAGAATAACTGCAGATGAGAATGTATGATATATAAAAAGAGGAATGCAATAAGTAATGCTGTCAAAAAGAAGGTTTGGGGAGTAGAAAGAAGAACTACCGTAGAAAGAAACATGTTGGCCAAGGTCTGGCTTAGTGGGTTATCGAAAAAGAAGCTAGTTTAAAGTAGGTCTGTTAGAGAAATAGTTAAAACCAAGTCAGTGCCATTTGTCCTATTCTTTTTCTCAATACGAACAGTTGTGATTTGGACTCAACAGCCAATCTGCGAGTAAAAGAGAAGAACAAGTGAGTTTTTAGTTCGTTGGTATGTGGGGGGAAAAAGAGTGGTCTTGGTTGGAAAAACAGAGAAAAGAAAATGTTTAACAAAGGAAAACCATGTGGGTGGGCTGGAAATATGGCTACTCGTGGGTTATTTAAAGGTGGGAGCAATTAATAAGTTAATATCTCTACTTAAAGCTGACGAAAATTTCCCAGGATCTTTTTTCCTCTTACTGGATAAACAATACTTTCAAAGAATGTGGAATGCATGGGGTTCACAAATAGGTTGGATATAAATCTTTGGAGAGAGTTGATGGGAGCCTTGTCAATAGCAAAAGCTTCTTAAAAACATGGGTTAGGTTCTTGGAGAATTTTTGAAACTCTCTTGTTGCCATGACTCATGCGAGGCCCCATGGTCCTTTGGTTGCATTTTGAAATCTCCATTATTGCTATGTCCTTGACAGGTTTCTATCTCGTCATCTTTTTATATTATTTATTTTTTTCATTTTTTGCATTAAACCTTCAGTTTTACTAACAATTCTCCTAACTCTGTTGGGTTGAATTTATGCTATTTTTGAGTGTATTTTTGAACAAAAACACGTGCAAATTGGACATTTACTCTTATCTTTTAAATTTGTTAAATGATTTTCTATGTGCTATTTTAGTAGCTTCATCACATGCTTCTTTATCTCATTAACTTATGCTCATTACTTTTTCTCACACTTTTTTGCTTTTGCAGATCTCAAGGTCAGCCAATCTATTCCCTCTCTTCTTTTAACGGGTTTTGCTGATTCAAATGCTTGATTGCAAGTTGGAACAAAGAGGAACATCTTGCTAGTGCAAAGCCAAGTTTTTCTTCTAGAATTTAAGTTCATGGATATGCTTCTGATAGCAATATCTATACTTGCATAATTATTTTCAATTATTCCTTTTTGCTTTCTTTTTCATAATAGCTTGATTGATCTATGGGCTATAATTTTTAATTTGTCCTGATGAAAGTATGCGCCCGCCCGCACGCACGCATATATGTCTAAACAAGGTTCGCTGAATCGGTATCTGGGCTTGTACTAGTTGGCGATTGGTTTGGTACGGTAGCAGCAAAGTGTATTGGAGGCGAAGGTTCGCTGAATCGGTATCTGGGCTTGTACTAGCTAGCGATTGGTTTGGTACGGTAGCAGCAAAGTGTATTGGAGGCGAAAGATCGGGAGAAGAGGAGGGGGGAGAGGGAGAAATTCTAACCCTAATTCTAGAAGGAGGAGAAACTGGGTTGAGAGAGAAGACGACCGGGAGAAAAAGGAAGAGCGCAGAGGGGTAAGAGGGAGAAGGAGAGGGAGGGGGAGAGAGAGAGGGGCATTACCAAGGGAGAGGTGCCGACATCGACACTCATCAAGAGTGACGGCGTCCGCATTGATCAAGGGTGACAGGCTCAACATCAGCATCCATTGACCTAGATCTCTAGGAGAGAAGCTTCCAGAGGCTGCTGGCTTGCTCGCTCACTATATTTGTTAAAAAAAGGGTTAAATTGAAGGGCCGAACCATGCTATTTCCCGACCGGTCCGGTTTGGTATGCCTCAAATTGCTCGGTTCGACAAAATGTAAAAATATGTGAATGCATGTGGTATATAAGAACATGCACACACACATGTAGGAATATGTCCCTAAGCATGTCTAAACATATAAACATACATGTATCGTATATTAATATTATTGTGATTTTATCTAGCAAATTATAGGTATATGCTAACAAGGAGTGACATACTTCAGTTTTGATCCCAAGAAAATCTGCAGTATTGTGAACAAATAAGTTGTCTTAAGTTTAGTGTTTAACACATAGTGAAAACTATGACTTCTTTTATGTTTATTTGAATTTAGTTCACTATTAGCAAACTATAATATATCCTGCAAGCATTCTAATTGTTTTGTTCACAGTATGTACTATAAAGTATGCTGAAATGCTAGCTTATTGTAGTTGAATCAATGAATTATTGGGTATGTTTGGACTAAGGCTATTGTCTAGAAAACTTCCTGGGTGACATGCATAGTCTATTGCCTGGAGTCGCCTAGGCTGTTGGACAAGATTGAAATCTTGCCTGTAGGTAACAATTTTACTAGATGATGTGTTAACTTGACATAAGTTGGATGATACAAAACATGACCGGAGTTTATAATAAGTGCTTACCCGTGTTCCTTAAAGTTCATCTCTCCATCGTCTGGTTGGATGTTGGCAGAATCATGACCTCAAAGAGCAATTGCTGATAAAAGATCATTGATGAACTCTGTTGTGTCTTAAAGTGTATTACAAAGCTTTAGTGTGAGTTCCATGCTTTTTAGTTATTAGGATAAAAAGAACAACATATAATTGTCAGTTTAAGAGAGTATATGTTTCAACTCCCTGACATCTCAGAGAACTTTCCTTTTAGAAGGAACTAGTGGATCATGCCAATTGATCAACACATTAGTCTTCTTGGGTCAGCGACAATGCATGACATATCACATTGTAAAAAACACAGATGTATTACTGGGTACTTAAAGTCATGCCAGCAGGTTTTCTGATGGTCGTTTATTCTGCTGATCTCAATATCTAGGTTCCCACCAAAATAAACACAACAGCATCTGTTGTTACTATCTTGAGGGATATGTCTTCACCCCTCTCATTCTCAAAGAAAATGTTGTTTGTATACTTTCAGTTTCTATTCTTGTACGTCTAAGTTTTAAGTACCTCAATTTTATGTCTATACTGAATTTGTTATAAAGACAATGTCTAAATGTTTCTATCATTTTTCAAGCATTTTTTATTTAGAAGCCTATTTATTTTGAGCTCTAGCTTTATTGTTGAATTCTTCACTACTCTTCATTCATTGTGTATGAGAATTGAGGTGCTTATTTAGGAGGACTCCTATCTGCACCTATATAATCATTTAATAATTGATTATTGAGCTGGATGGTTACCCTCTCTGCCTGTCATGCATAAGATGTGAAGTCAATTTGATATTGCATAGGCTATTTTTTATTGATCAAGATTGTCAGGGCACCTAGGTGGCCCCTAATTGGTTGGGACCCTAACTGCTGAGGCCCCTAGGCGGACTGCCTAGTGATTTCAGTAGTCTATCTTTGAAAAGGGCAAAAAGTGTATAAAGGGTCTAGAAATAACTCAGGTAACCCAGTTCTTTTTTCAAATAATACGTATAAACAACCGGATATAGCATAATAGCATAACAATAGTCAAGATTACTCAAAACCATAGCATGATTTCATGATATTTTTTGGCCAAGTCAAATATAAGAGATATGTGATACGAAAAGTAAATTTTAAACATTAAATCTGAAAATGACAAATTTGACAACTATCAAAAATAAAGCTCCTAAAAATTATATTCGAAATCTCATTTTTGCATACCTGAAAAAAAGATTGAAACAAGGAGGAATGTAGATACAAACAGGAAAAAAATAGAGAAAAACATGAGAGGGGGGTAATAAGAAGAGAAATGACATGAGAATGGAAGAGGAAGAAAAAAGAAAAAGAGTTAGTAATGATTTTTTTCTTAAAAAAATTAGGCCTTTGGAGAGTCAGACAACTTCAGGCATCTGTTGGAGGGCAGCTGGTTGTTGAATTGCTGGGTTCCACCAGAGCCTCCAGTGGGTGGTGCAGGAGCAGATGGGTATATGATAGTTGTGGAGGGCAATCACTTGCCGCAGCATTGAGAAATGACAGAGGCATTGGGTCGGAAGGGATGGGCGAAGGAATGAGCAAAACGAAAATATATCTTCGTTCTATTATTTTCATATCTAGCTTACGTGGAGTTTATTTCAGCAACAATAGTAAAATAAAGTATGGAAGTACAAAAAAAGAGAGAGTACATATCTGTTAATATAGGAGCACCTAGTCTGCTATTACTTAGGCAGTCTGCACTCTCTAAGCATCTAGGTGCTTAGGCATTGCTTTTTGATGCTACTGTCTCTGATGTCATTGTTATTTATCTGTCATTTTTTGTAGGTAGATTGTACTGGAATGTAGATAAATTAAATCTACTTGAGTATCAAGTAAAGCCAATTGCCTATATTATGATTTCAATTTCTGTGGAATGCTTCTGGTTTGTGGGTTCAGTGTTAAATGTTCGACCTGAATCTATCAAGTTGGACCTGAAGGATCCACAAAAATCAATGCCATTAAACTTAAACTTTGACATTTTGTTTTGATCCACTTTAGATACAACTCGACCTGGATCAATTAATTTTGTTTTGATTAGTTCAGAACAGGGAAATGGATACTTCCATGTTCGTCTTTGTCATTGAATTGCTATATCAAGTTTTGACATATATTACTGAAAACAAAGCATTTTCATTTCTCAATGTGTTATCTTTGTTCTCAATGTGTTATCTTTGTTATATTACCTTTTGTTTGTTCACTTGAATTTTATTATGTTTATTGATCAGAAAAAATACAGTAAAAAGATCAGGGAAATTTTGATGGGTTTACATATGTTGAAGAATAAGTGCAAGGTGTTTTGGGGCTTCTTCATGTTTCAATGGCTGTTTTTAAGAATAAGAACTACATGGATTACTTGTTTATGCTTTGACAACATTCTATTATTTCCTTTGTTGTTTGTAATTGGTTGCCCTTATATTGCAGGCAAAACTGAAGTATCTGCAGTTGTTTATAAAGCTGGTGAATGTATGCAAGAACTTCTACAATCTTGGAAAGAATTTCAAGCATCTCAACATACTAAAAGTGATGAAAGCTTGCAAAATGGTCCGACTCTGGAAATTCGAATACCTGCGGAATATGTTACTTCCACTAACCGTCAAGTGAGTACTAGTTTCTTAGGTTGAGATTTGTTTTGTTGTCATCTCAGTATTTTGTCAAATACTTGATGAGAATTATTTTAGCTTGTAAATTATATAGGGCACATGAAAATGATTATGGCAACCTATTGTAAGTGGTTCAATAATGATGATGCAAATATTTCCAAGAAAATTCCTTAAAAGTTAGCCCCGTGGTACAATAGTAAAGAAAATATTAATAACTTTATCCACTCAGAATCCATCTTTTGTAGGACTTATACGTGCAAAATGGAATAGTATTATTTGTAACAAGTGCCAACCTAATGCCAGAAGATGTACTAAAGTAGTTGGTTTATGCCAGTTAGCTGGAGGCATATTATTAACCCAACAATAAATGAATAAACATGGAATTATATATACCCACAAGTATTTCTTGATATGTACTGTGTTTATGTGCACTTTATAATGAGAAACATGAAAACCTAATTTATATGATGTTAATTGTGAATTGAGGATGCTAATGTTATTGAAGTGGCATTGCTTGATCAAAAATATATCCCAAAAGAAAAGTTCTTGGTGTACAGTTCATACTTCATAGCCTTTGCTTTTATGCATGTGCTTATAGATCTTAAAATATCAGATGTTTTTAGCTTCTAACACATCTCTGGTGATTGTTTTAAGGTTATGTTTCGAGAAATATGTTAGGGGGGTTACTAACGGCCGTCATCTGCAGGTCAAAGGTGCCCAGCTATGGGGAACAGATATGTATACGAATGATTCAGATCTAGTTGCCGGTATCTATTTCCCTGTGCATGCTATTTGTGACCTTATTTTCCTCCTCACTAAGTTGTTCTTAAATGGGCCTTATTTGCTAGTTCTCATGCACACTGGTTATTGCTGCCCAACATCATCCCCTCCCCCACCTACCATTCAAGAGTTATGGGTAACAGTTCGAATTCTGCCACCACAGGATAGTAAGTTCATAATTTCAACATTTCTTATTTATTTCTTTTGTATGTTATAGATATTGGGAGATATGCATGCTTTCAACCACATCAACACATCAGTGTTGATGTGGCCATACCAAGATTGCTATAATTGTCAAATTCTGGTATCTTCAAGAGTCCCTGAATGTTACATTCTAAGTAGCCCAAATTTGGTGTAAATTTTGACATATTATGAAATATTTTTTAGTTTTGTAATCAGGGGCAGTTTGCCTTAAACTATCAGTTGTAAAAACCTATTACAATCTGATGAGGACTGTGGACTTGCAGCTATGATAAGTGGAACAAATTGAACATTTAGCTTGGACCTGACCAAAACTGCTATAATGTCAAACGTTAAAATCTACGAGGATCCTTCATGTGGTTTCGAACCCGTTGCACCCAGGTTAGAATGGAGCAACCTTACTGTGGTGCCAATGCTCATCCTCTTGAACCTTAAATGAAATATACAAAATTTCTCTTGCTTGTGTTTGCTTCTTAAAGGCATCCTTCCAAACTTGGTCAGAAGTAATGATATTGACGTGTATATGGCATGCATTGGTGAAAGCTGTTATTTTTATGTCATGCATCACACATGCCCCATGCTATATAGGACATGCTGATCCTTGGCATGGGACCCACATAAGAACAGGGAATATGTGTGAACATAGTTGTTTATGATGATTACTAGTTACTACTGTATTAGTCTACCTCTGTCCCCCTTTTGAAGTTTATCCTGACACTATCAACTGCCTTTCTCTTGATCATAGAGCCCTATGAAAGGGCAGGAGCTATTCATGTGCTGCTCAAGCAACATTTCTGTTGATAGCATGTGGCTCAAGGAAACTACTCTGTCATAGGTTGTTCAGCATTATGTATGCTGCAGCAGTAACTAAGTCGAAAGATCCTACTCTTCAAAAAATACCCTGCAAACTACATTTGCCACTTGAAGCTTGCATGTCTACGAATCAGTATTCATTACTATGCATCCACTTTTGTGCTTTTAGTTCACTTAAAATTTTTTAGCCTCCTTTTCTTCATGTTTAAAAGTGATAGTGTTCCTGAAAATGGGTTTTGAGAGAACGTGATTATTTTATTTCAATTCTTCACTGAAGATACCATTTATACTTGTGGAACCACTCCAGGTGAACAGTTGATTGTTTCACTGTTGCTTGCTGCAGACATAGTTTTTCTTAAATTAAATTATATTATTTGTATGTTAGTTTGTGGGATTTATGTTCTTAACATTTGTTTAGGCTATGCTTCAACATTAAGAAATAATGTCCGTTCACGTGCCTGGGGGGCTGGAATTGGCTGTAGTTTCCGTGTAGAAAGATGCTGCATTGTGAAGGTAGTAAACATCTGCTATTATTTCTTACTTTGACTGCACTTGGAATATCTGATACTTGAAATGCCCATTTGGCTTTTGTAAATTGTTTAGACAACCTATTGTCTAATTTTCTCATTAAGTGGATTGATTAGTTTCTAACATTTTGCAGCTAATGATTTTTATTCTTTAGATCTGTACTATGCATTGTGAATGCTGGAAGTATTATAGCAACTTCTTCTATAATCTATCTTGTTTTCTTTGGCTTATTTTAATTTTATGTGACAGAAAGGTGGTGGGACAATCGATCTGGAGCCTTGTCTTACCCATACATCGGCAGTGGAACCAACTCTTGCTCCTGTATCTGTTGAACGCACCATGACAACAAGATCTGCAGCTTCGGTAATATCATGTGATGCCTTATGTTTTCTTTCCTTTTTTTTACATGTTGCTTTGTACTGTTAGACATTTTTAGCCATGTTATACTTTCAGGGTTATCATGTTACTGTTTCTAATATAAAGTTCACTTCCTGAGACTCAAATCTTGTTGAATCCCAAGTTGCGGCCATTATTATTTATGCAAAAGTAACCTTAAGAGTAGGCCATCTCTTATGATTGTATTGTTCAAAATATATGATTGATAGTTCACAAGTAAAAAGGGTGTTATACAGTCATAAGTCATAGGCACAGTCCATTTACATATCGTAGAATCTTACTTACTGATAAAAGACGATAACTTTATAAAGATGCATAGTAAGATGTTAGAAGCACCAATACTGAGGCGCCTGTATTGTCTGAAGACTCTGAACTATCACAAAACTGAACAGGCAACCCTAGACAAGAGTCCACTTCCTTCAGAATGTACACCCCTGCAATTAGTACTCACTCTGAAAAGGTTTCATTATGGTTGAATAAGCTGCATAGCTCTGAGTAATCTTCAGTGTGGTCAAAAGTATTTAAAGTCACTAAAAACAAATGAATTGAAACATATAATATAATTCCTACTGTGCAAAAAATGATATTCGAAAGCTCAAGCAAAAGATCAATGGAACTATTTTGCAATAACATGCTAAAGTCAGGATATCAGGATTTCTAATATAAAATGAGACACTGCAAAATGTTCATATATATTTTCTAAAAAGAGCTTAGTTAATTCACAAAGGCTCACATTTATTGTAAAGTTTCACGGTTTTTCAAGGCCACATATATCTCCATTGCGAATGCAGGTGAAGTCTGCATATATCATGATTAATAACAAGGATGATGCCACAAAAATCCTGACGGTGCACATATGGTGTCATCTATAATTCGTGTAAGTTCCTAAATATGCCAGTCATTCAGAGGCCCATGTACATCCTCATTGACGATTTGACTGAGTCCAAAATGTACCACCTAGCCAGAGGCCCACTTATATCAATCATCCAATAATTCAGAGGCCCAATTATATACCACATGGCCCAGTTGTCTACATATATTCTCATTATTGATTTGAGTTCCAAATATACCATTTGATTAGATGTTTTTGTATATCCTCGTAGATAGTTCAAACATTCCTATGCACGACAGCTGTGTCTTGCAATTCAAAGCACTCAAGTTCAAAAATATCAACTTGAAAACTCACAATCAGATTTTCCAGGTAGAGACTTAAAAACAAATTTAAACTAATGTTGGTCCAGAGTTCCAAATAACAGTAAGCCAAAAACCCTTAGCTAGCTATGCTTTCAAATTATGCAACAACTTCATGTACTGGAAGCTCATTAGAGTCCAAAATGTAATAAGAAACCCTGAATTTCAGGAACCAACAAAGCTTTTAGATATTGAAAATAATACAAAACGAATCAATTTAAAAGTTCAAAAAAGCACTAGCGATCTTAATTTCAAAATGCATGGAAGAATTTCTTACAGCACGGTACAAATGAAGCCTGCAAAATCCTTGTTCATTCCCCCCCCTTCCCCCCTCTCATCTTCTCTCTCTCTCTCTCCCTCCACCAAAAGCCTACTACCTCTATTTTTGTTTCTGTATAGTTGGCTTAGTTTCCATAACCCTTCTTTATAAGCATGGTAAGTCAGTTCACTTGGTCGCTAGACCCAGAGTCAAACTTTATTGCATGAATATTGCATAAGTAAATGTTTTACTAATTCAAATATTATGTATAAAAAGGAACAACCTTATATTTGAATTCATAAAAAATAAGCAAATCTAGTTTCCGTTAGAATGAAAGGTTTACTTTCCTGCACAAAAACAAAATTCCTGATTTTATGGATGTGGTCAAAATACCAAATTTTAAATGTTAAAGGTATATATTGTATCTTAAGGCCCTCATATTTCGTTACATCCAAATGTTACTAAATCTGAAAGTCTGGTATCAAAGGTCCTAGATCTTAGTTTCGAAAATATTTTTATTTTGTTATTGCACTAGTAAGGACACACCACACTTCAAATCGAAGAAGATTCATGCTTAGATTTCTATTAGACATATATTTTTCAAAGTTCACGTTGTGTCCTTACAAAAGGATCGATGATTTTAAAATAGCTCTTATTTGATACATGTTTTGATGTATAATTACTGTATGGATGCCTCTAATTAGAACACATTATGTAGAAAACACACAAGGCAACTCCTTGATAAGATACAGGCATATTAATCTGGTTATGGACTATGTAAAATTTTTGATTTTGTTGTTCATCATTGTTATCATGTACATTTGTAGTCATTGGTGTGCATGGAATCTTTTGCCTATGTCTACTTTTTTGGTTTGCTATTTACTTCTAAACTATTGTATCTCTCATGTTGCTGCACTATTAAAATTTTTTGATGTTAGTGTTGGAGAAAAAAAAAAGGACACATGAGATTTTATGGGTGAAGTATTGAAAAGGCATTGCATGGCTTTGCTGCAGAATGCATTGCGTCAGCAAAGGTTTGCCCGTGAAGTCACAGTTCAGTACAATCTCTGCAATGAGCCATGGTAATATTTAATCACCTAAAAACTTTTTCCTGGAATTCATTCTGCAGGGAGCCTGTTTATGCATTTTATATGATGAAATGACTTTTGGTTTCTTTTCTTTCCATCTTAATTGCTTCAGGCTGAAATACAGTATTAATGTAGTTGCTGATAAGGGACTAAAGAAGCCTCTCTATACTTCAGCGCGACTGAAGAAGGGCGAAGTTCTATATCTGGAAACACATTTTAGTAGGTATGATCTTTATCTAGAATTTTATTTCTCTTAAGAACTTGTCTGATTATTTTCATTTGATTTATTTTACTATTTGAAAAATATTCATAATTTACATGCAATGATCTATTCTGTGTACTGTCAAGTTTAACTGCCAGTATAGGTGAATCACTTCTGTATCGTATATTACTTTTTATTCTGTAACTAAATTTTTTTGATCAGTATCATATATATAGCTAGATGGTGCTGATTAAAAAGGTCTCTTTAATTGCTGGTTGGTTTACAGCGTCTTGGATGCTTACTGAGCCTCCGTATCCCATCTATTCTTCAAAATATTATATCTTAGACAAATACTTGACATTTTTTATATTGCATCTCCACTGTTACTGTATAAGAGTAGAGAAAATTAATGTAGGTTAGTCTTGAGAGTAATAGAAATCATCCAGTAAATGATGATTATGTCACACCATCATAACGTCATTAGCAAGTTTCTCAACACTGACTCAAACCACTTGGTTCAAGGTGTACTATAACGAACCATTGCAGAACCGAGTTGATAAGGAGGTTCGGTTCATGACTCAACAAGAACCGGTCCGAACCGTTTCGAATTGAGTGGAACTGTCCAGTTTCGCCTCTTTCAAACTGGTGCCTATTGGTTCCAAGCTAATAATTGAAGAGGGAGAAAGGGCCTTCTCGACCACATTCTCTCTCTTTTTGAATTTCGGAAGGCTTGGAAGTATTGGATGCTAGGGAAAAAAAGGGTAGTGGGATTTCGCAGGCCAGTGGCTTGGCTGAAAGAAGGAAAAAAGGTAAGTCTTCTTCCCTCTATTCTCTCATTTTTTTTCTTTTCAGCACTAAATAGGCAAAGATTGCTAAAACAAAAAGAGATTGTACCAAGTCTTTTATTTTGGTATGATTTCTTGACTTATTGTAGATCTAAGCATGATCTTTGCATTGAAGAAGAAATTATGATTTTTCATCAAACATGAAATTTTTAAGATTAAAAATATTTTTTAAATATGAAAATAATATTTGAAAATTAAAAATGGTAGCATGTTAGGAGTGTGTATGTTACATGTCTTTAAATTCAGAAATGGTTATGATTGCCCAAACCCAAGTCCAAATTCAAATAAATTTCAATAAGGTCCCATGGATTTTAAAAAAAATATGTAGTACCCTTGGTAGAGTTTTACAAAATCCATATTATTATTAATTTTTCATATATTTTATAATTACATGATATTTTTTTATTGAAAACTAATCAAAATATTTAAAAAGCAGAAACAAATTAGTTTTGAAGTATTTTCTAAAGTAATCCAGCCATTTTTTGCATTACAATATGTAAGATCAATTTTTTAAGTATTTAATAATTAAAAAATATTAATTCAACCAAACATATTGAAAATTATCACAATGTGTATTGGTAATTGGGACATATTTCCTTCGGCATTACCACGTGTTAAGTGAAATTAAATTATAGTCACTAATGTCTAAAAAATATATGATATTTTTTATTTTTGTAAAGTGTAGATTCATTTTATGTAATTCGTAGTAATGAGTGAGGTGGTTTATGATGTGATCGTCAAGCTTGCAAAAAATGGATTTAAGAAGGATAAGGATGCTGATATTTTGAGACATCTCTGGATCCTCACTGCTGGATCCTATTCTACACGAGCAGTATATGGTCTATATGCATATCTTTCATCTAACACATCATATTCGAGTGGCTCCTACCCTCCACAGTCTCAACCAAACTATGGGTTCGATTTTGCTGCCATGATCTTTTCTTGAGTAGGATGGCCAGTCTAGTATCCGACAGAGTATCAATATCAGCATTGCTATTCAAGACAATTATCAGCATGGATATAGCACCCAGGTTGGAGTCAAGTCCAAAGCCCCTTGAACAAGATCTCGACATCTATGAGCAGTCTAGGTAGTCCACAAGGGACTAGATGTCAGTATATATTTTATAAATTAAATCTATCTTGGTATATGTATTATCAAGCTAAAAGCTACGCATTGTCTATTTTGTTAATTACAATGGCATGCAACAAGCAATTATATGGTCTCATGGACCAATATGAAGTAAAATGACAATAAAACAATCTTAAAATCATATTTCTAAGATCCTAAAATCTTAAAATAATGGTAGCAATCAAAAGTTAAAAGATAAATGTAAAAGTTAAAAATAGTGAACCTGTATTGTGTTGATACGCTTTTACATTCTGAGTGTCTATATGGTATAGTACTATATCGCCTTGGTATCGGATTGGTATGATACCTGGTATTGGGATTGTGAACTTTGGTCATTCATGTAGGTGACTGATTGTAGTACTGGGAGTTTGAAGCAGCTGGAACTAACTAATGGAAATCACCACGAAGTTTCACTCAGTAATTATGATAAAGGATTCTGGTCAAGTTGAATTATAAAAGGTGATACCAATTTATAAGTTTTAGATGCAATTACTATCAATGGCATAGTTGTCAGGCACAAGGTGACGTATTAAGGTCATCTGGATATTATAATACTTACAATGCAAACTATGGGTGTTCATGCCTATAACTTACTTTGAGGAGAATTTCTAGTAGGCAGACAACTCTCTCTTCTTTATTTCATTTATACAGGGATTACCATACCTTATATTTTTTTCTATTTGAAATACAATTCTGGTGGTTTAAGATTTGTCTAAGAAGTCCTTATGTTTGTTGAGGGTGTTCCTTAAGTTGTTAGAGGTGAGGATGCCTGATGCAACTTACTGATATTACATTCTCTTAGAGCTGTTTGGGTTGGATGATTAACTATAACTACATATTGATGCAATAGATAATGTATGCCATGGTTTTGAAGATCTAATATTGTTCAGGGAGCAAGTTTGTGCTTAAGAGGTTCCTAAAAGAAGGATTGAAAAGATTCAAAACAAGGATTGGGAGTGATGATCTGAAACTGCGGGGAGGTAGAGGAGTAGGGGCAACCCAATTGGTTGGGCATTCCATCCTTTGGTTGTTGGATAAGAGGGACTTGAGGCTTTTGGGAACTGGTGTTCTCATTATTCTTTTTAACATATTTGTTGGTCAAGGAACTATGCTATTCACCAATGTATTTTATTAACAAAGTTGTTGAATGTTTAGGATACTGGTCCCTCAATATGTTCTGCTGTCTCCATCTATTTGTGTTTCTGGGTTTGAGAAGTCTGTTGATGTATTTAAAAATTGGGACTGGATTCAACAGTATCAGAATTTTACTATTTTGAACCAGGTCCTTGGTTTTTTTTCTTTGTTTTTTTTTTCCTTACAGGTATGAGTTATGCTTCAATGGGGAGAAAGCAGTTTGTAATGGAACAATGTTGACTTCATCTCAAGCACCAGAGTCGGAGCACAAGAAGCCTCGAATCCATAGTTATTATGTTCAAAATGGTGACAGGAATTCAACAGACCGTGAGAACATCATTGATGTATTTCGGTGGTCTCGCTGTAAGAAGATTTATCCTGAGAAAACCATGCGGTCCATTGGAATCCCATTACCCATGGAACATGTGGAGGTAGGTGCCTGGTTTCCCTCTACTGAGAAAACTACCCCTAATAACTATTTTTTGTTGGGTATAGTTAACTGGCTGTATTATTATAACTAATTTTTGTCTGAGGCACAACTAAGCTTTGGAGGTAATTTTTGGTCACGTTTTGGGAACATTGGAAGCATTTTTTGGGGATATGTTAATTTTATATTCTCTTAAGCAGCTATTGTATTTTAGTTAATCATTTTATCAACACAGGGAGTCAAGTTCACTTTGAATTGGAAGTAGATATTCAATGTTAAAGTTCTTTCATTTTTGTCCACCATCAACTCCTTGTCCAAGTTTTGGTGCTCTCCAGTGGTGGCTACTCCTTCCTACTAGTCGAAATCTGATAGCTTGTTGAAATATCTGGATGGTTTTGGTATGGAACTCTACTAGAAAATCAAGTCAGAAATTTCAAAGTTATGGTTTTGGTATGGTGAAGTACGAGTAATAGGCTATTAGGTCTGATTGTGGCATTCCTCAGTTGTTCATCCACGTAATATAACCTGTCAGCCTGGTGCTTTTGAAATGTTATGGACTTTAAGTAAATTTTGGAAAGATAGTCGAAGGAAGATATTCCTTGGTTAAGATGGCATCTTAATATTTCCATGTTAAGAGCATACTGTTCCACTCATCTACTTATATTGCTGTTTTGATGCAGATATTGGAGGAAAATGTGGATTGGGAAGACGTTCAGTGGTCACAGACTGGCATTTGGGTGGCAGGGAAGGAGTATGCCATTGCTCGAGTCCATTTTATCTCCCCAAACTAGTGATCTATATGTATCTCTAGTCTCCTTAAATTTAATTATAGTTTCATTCAAAATATATGTATCCATGTATATAATGCTGATGGTTAAACCTTCTTTAAGGCGTGACTTCCTTTGTTTAATGAGGTGACTCTAGGTTGTTTTATTATCGTATTTTATGAGTAAATGATATTTATGATAGTTTTTCCTTAATTTCAATGATGATGTTCAATGAATTTGCAAGTGTTTCACTTGATGTTTATGTTTGCTACAAAACTATCAGCTGGAATGGTGGTTAATTGTTATAAAAACTAGTACAGGACAATCTTTGGCCTGAGATAATCTTCAAAATTCATTGGCCTGAGATTATCTTTGCCTCTGCGAGATTGGTCGGTCATCCAGTCTTTGATCATAAGAATGCTAGGCATTGTTTTTCAAATTTTGCATGTGATGCTTCTCTGTTTCATTTGTGATGATTTACTCGCTGAAAAATGGATTATATAATCATAATTATATCCTATTTTTTCTCGCCCTTTGTGTTATTTTTTGTTGCTGCCTGAAAAGGAGGAAAAAAAATTCGAGAGTTATTCTCAAGGACTTTTTCCTGTGAACGTTGAATCGTGCATCTTGAAACTGATCCCATTTGGTGTCAATTTTGTGTTCGATCTTTTGAATAAAAGTGGATCATTCACCAAGGAATAAAGGGGAACCTGTCCTTGAATCTCGTCCCTTTGCTTTTAAAAGCTCAATTCAGTGGTATCTGACACGGAGCCCCAGTGAACCATAATCAGCAAAATCAATGCTTGAGATAAGCTCAAAAAAAAAAAAAAACTAAAAGACACTTGGACTGGTCATCGAACGATAGATCCCGATCTCTGTTCGCTCATCCGCTGTATGCGGATCGCTTTGGTTCGCTCTTAATTCTTTTGTTTATTTTCTTTAAAGGTTTAACTTCCATTCTGTACATAATAAAGAAAAAATAAAATAAGGAGAACCACAGAATTCAATCTTCCCGACTTGCGTGTGCCTTTTCCAAAACCGAACCAGGATTGACTCCTTAAAAAATCAGTGATCTGTCCTTATTTAAGTGCTTCACTAAATCATGCACGAACATGATTTGATTTAAGATACAACAGCTCCAGCAAGAGATTGCTTAGTCATGGCCAGGGGCACAATCTTGGGGCTAGTTAATCATTCGGAATTCTTAGGATTTGCTGTGGTTCTATTTTTTTTCCTTTTCCATTTAACGAATGCTTCTAGCCTTCAGCAGTCAGGATAGTTGTTACAGAAGGTAGCTCTACCATAAATAACATAAATACCATAAATGTCTCATGAAACTATCTTTTAAAAATTCCAGCTCTATTGTCAATCCTTGTTCAGAAAAGAAAGACAAAAATTAAAAAAACAAAGATACAAGAGAATACCTATTAGGAGATCCTTCCAGTAATTCTAAAAAGACTTGATCTCTCATTTGATAATTATAAGCGATACGATGATTGTAGTTGTGGTGAGAAAGAAAAAGTTTGTCCAAAATTTCTCTAATAATATTATTAATTATAAATGTTCATCTTTCTTTTCTCCAAAAGATATATTTATCTTGCCTTGTTCCACAAGTAACAACAACAAAATACATTTTAATTTCATGATTTTAGCATCTAAGATGCCATATCATATATTCGTTTCAATTTTTTGTTCCAAAATATTGCTAGCATCGGGGTTGAGTGCAAGCATGTATAGAAATCACCTTTATTTTTCAATGTCCAAGGCGATTTTGTATGTGAATTAACCTCCTGGCCTTCTATTTCTCTAACTTTTATTTCTTCTTTCTCATTCCATTTTTTTCTACTCTATTGTAGAAGTGGCGGTTCAAAAATCTCCCGCCAACCTCCTCCCCGCCATTCCCCCTAACCGGAAAAACCGGCTACTCCCGGTAGCCTCCGTCCCCTTCCGGTTTCCCCAGCCGGGAAAAGCCTAACCTCCTCCCCCTCCATTCCTTTGTATCCTCGCATACGGCGGCCCGCCGACGCCCATCCCCGGGAGCGAACCAAAAATTTTAATTTTCCCCTTTCTATTTTTAGCCCATTCTCTCCTTCTCTCTCCTCCTCCTTCGATCTCCTGCCTTCTCTGTACGCCTCGATCTATCTGTGGCTTAGGGTTTTTGGCCGATAGATGGGCGGGCGCTGAGATCTAGGGCTTTCAATCGAATCGATTAGGTTCTCAGAGGAGCGGCGATCATGAGCGCTGTGAACATCACCAACGTTACCGTGCTGGACAACCCGGCGGCGTTCCTTAACCCTTTCCAGTTCGAGATCTCCTACGAGTGCTTGGTCCCACTCGAAGATGGTATGGTTTTGTTCCAATCCCTCTGTTTGGTTTGGATTTTGGAGTCGGATGCGGTTCTAAAGCTGTTGTTTTTGGTCCTATTTTTTTGTTGGTTTCCGAGAGGTCTTTGTTTTAGGGTTTTTTAGTCTGTTTGAAAGATTAGGGTTTGCGATGTTGATGTGTTATTGGTTTTAATGTGCTATTTGGAGCTTTAATAAGTAGAAATTTTGGAAATAGAATACGAGCAAGAAGGAGAAGAAGAAGCTAGGATGATCTTTAGCCTCATGAGCTGCTTTCAGGAGTCCCTTCGAAAATAAACAGCAGATGGAGAGCAATGGACAGAGAAAAAGGGGTTGATTGCTTGGAAACGCATCAGTCTGTAATGATATGAAAAACCTAATATTTTTTCCTTCTTAAATTATAACCCTAGTCTGCCTCCAGCAATTGTTGATGAGTGAATAACTCCCAAATATTGTAAGATTCATGCCAAGTTTATGAAAGTGAAACCCTAATAACTTAACCATTTTTTTAATATCCCAACTAAAAATTTTGATGCACAATCTAATTTATCACCATGAATTGGTCATGCTTTAAGATATGCCTTTTATGGATTGAGGTTTCACTAGAACAATACTTATCCTTGATATGTTGGTAAGTCGCCTGCTCCTGGCATCAATTATTACTTTTCCTCACTGAAATGTACTGACTATTTCATCACAATACTCTATCCAAGTATCCTTACCTAAGCTTTTTGGCTGCACAATATATCCACAGTTCTCTAAATGCTGTTTTCATGTTTTTTTTTTTGTGTTATGGTCTTGTATGTGTACACTTAGATGTCAGATGTGGCTTGTATGTATCCAAGAAGGTTCTTAGTATGCGAGATATAGTGACATGCACTTTAGGTTGAAAGAGCATTGAAAAGAAAAATAAAATTCTAAATATATTATGTCTTTGTTCTTATTTATACTACCTCATGACTCGACTCTAATCCAGTGCCCAACTGCACCATGATCGAAAGTTTTGCATGCCTCTTTTTCCTCTTGCAGTTTGAATCTCTGTTTTTTCTCTTAAAGAACGACCCTGTAATTGATAATTTCACTCTTGCTTACCATTTTTTTCATTTCTCTTATTTTTGTCAAGACAAAACATGAGTATACTTGATTCAAGGCATGAGGATCAATGCACGTGCATTTCTTGAAGTGCAGGCTCCTATTAATCCTGCTCACGGGTGATGGCCTAATTGAATTAGGAATGAGAATTGCACAATAAGAAGATAGTACAAGGTAGTCTCCATAAGTTCTCAATTAGTAAGAAATCAAGCTTTGGGCCGATGGCTAATACCAGCAACAACAAAATAGTGACTGTTGAAAGTTCTCCGTGATGGGCCAACAAATATGTTGGATCCCTCTAGGTGCAACAATAAGGGGCATCCTTAGCCACATGCCTAAAAAGTGCCTCGTTGGTTATAGAGATATTTAAGAATAGATTGAAAACGTCTTGAATATGCAGAACAGCTCGAGTATACTGATGGAAATATATGAGATAGTTCTGGTTACGAGGTTGGATATTTTCAAATTATACAGATGATTTTGATGGTTCCTAGGGTTGAAACCCATTGTTATCCATTGATATATTCTAATCTCCAGTGACGAGAAGTGCTATATTACAAGATTGCTTTAAAGTAAGTTGATGGTTACTTGTAAGTGATGGTTGACTAGCTAAAGCCCACCAAAAAAGAGTTGCTCTAGATACCTTTAAAGTAATTTGTGCCATTGACATATCTATTCCACATGTTACTTGGACACATGACAGTCGTGTTTAGTATCCAAGTGTCCAGAAGAATTTGACCCAAGAATTTTCTAGAAATCGGGCATGGGGACATGTTTATATCTTATATGTGTATAAATATGTATTGATGTATGTATAAAATGAATAATAAGCAAGACATATGCTCCTTAAGTCCATGAAATTTGATGAAATGGTTGCTAACTGTTATGTTAGAATTAGAATTTTTTCATATAGAAGTGCCAAATAGACATGTAATGATTATGGAATTATAATTTGATAGTACAAAGTCTCAACAAGTGTCATAAAGTATCCCAAGCAAGGTTTGTCGGACCAGTACTGAAGGTCTTACCAGCCGACTATGGGTTTGGTACAGTATCGATATATACCTTACCAAGCCGAGGTGTACCGCAGATAAAGGATTGGAAGAATAGGAGGGGAGAGATGGAGAAAATCCTAACTTTAACCCTAGGAGGAGAAACGGGGTTAGGGAGAGAAGACGAAGGGGAAGGAGAAGGAGAGGGAGAGGGAGAGGGGGGAGGGGCACACATGAAGGGTATGTATTTATGTGCGTGCATATGAGAGAGAGAGAGGGGGGGAGAGAGAGAGGTTGACGGGCTATGGGCTTGGGATGGAAAAGAAAATTAGTTTCTATTTTTCTCTTCCTTTAACATCTAAATATAGGAGAAATTTTAATATTAAAGTAAGGGTATTTTTGACATAAAAGTTGACAGATGGTATCAAGAGGCGATACTCCTTGACTTTGATACTGTTTTCTCATAATTTTCTTAATAAGGGGAGTCAATAATGGCAGTCCATTGAATTAATATTGTGCACCTGTGCTATAGTGTGATTGGTGCATCATTGTGTAATTATGGCTTACTAATTTTGTTATTGCTCTTTTTGAAAGAATCGTGTGGCTGATTCTTTATAGAGCGAAGCTCCAAATAAGTATTCTTGTTTGTTTCCAATTCCACAAGCCATGAATTGGTTGAGTTGTAATACAAAATTCTTTAAGTAACGTATCTAAGTTCTAAATGTTCTCAAATTTCTATGCCTCATCAGCTCTTGATTACAAATTGCATTGTGCATATCTTATATTTCAATACCTACATAAGAATTATAATGGAGTAAAATTTATCTTGAGCTAACCCTAAAAGAATTGGATTTGAGTTGGTTCTTGACTTACCTATCCTAACCATTATCCTCATTGGATCTTTAAAAAAACAAAAGGAATTTCTAGACGGACCCTACCCTGTCCAATCTAATAGTAGTTTCGGGCAAAAAAGATGTTGGGCCCAAATTTAAATGGGTATGGTTTTGGACCAAGTGAATCTGCAGTACGACATACCCACTTGTAGCCCTAATTGACGAAGCTTGTGGAAGGAGTTCACAAACATTGAAATGCCCAATAACTTAGGTTGGTAAACTTAAAACCACAAAGTTTAGAGTGCTTATAGGATTAATCACCAGTGTCAAACCTATGGGGGAAATAATGTATATACTAGAATCTTTTGGATTGTTACATAAACTATCTTAGTACTCTAGTGACTAGCCTTTGTCTCCTTGTGAATAAATGTACTATATCAGAATCATCTGGAGTGACTCGTAAACCAAATACTCTTATGCACACACTCTCAAACCTACTTCTGTGTTTTGTAACAATTAGTCTCAAATTAAAATGTGCAAGTGAATTCACAGCCTCATATTTTTCTTTTGTTCTTTTCCTTCACTTGTTTTCCAGTCATTATGCCTATTTAAGTTCTCCACCAGGTTTTGGCATTTGGATAATGATAAGCTATTCTACAGCCTACAACTACCATTTGATCCTTCAATAGATCATAATCATTGCCTTCCGCTTAAAAAATGTGCTGAAGAATATAGAATTGGTGATGTTAATCCATCAGATTAGTCAACTAAGGCATACTTTATTGGGATATATTGAAAGCCGAGTGCATTAATGAGCTTCATCAACTTAGTGGAAGTAGCCTGTAGTTGGTAGACATCATCTGGATGCTGCAAAAGTAAGAGGTTACATCATTTACTCAATTCCTGGAAACAGAAATCCACCAGGAGGTCAATTTAATTAGACTATGCAAAGCATCAATTCTCTACCCTGCAATGCATTTTGATATAGTAACAATGACCTATCCTATCGCCAGCATCCACAGTATCTTTCTCTGAATCTGTTGCTTGTACCATATACTGAACCTTTATAGAGAGTAGTTTTATAAGGTTTAGCTAGCAAGTACCTTTTCAAGTCATGCCAAGAATGACATCACCTTAACCATGTTATAAAGGATGTTGAGTCCTTATTCAAGGGAGAATGAACATATATGGCAGGGTTAGATGAGAACTCAGCATTTCATGAGTCTGAAAGATATGCCTGTTGACATGTTCACTTCTGCTGTACATGTTATTCAATTTATATCTTTGTTAGATGGCTACAGTGGAATTAATATATCCAACTGTTTTTGGGATGTGAACAGCAAGATTAGTTTAAAGTTTCAGAGTTCAAGGATAAAGGGATAGTATATTATAGATGTTGATGTCATCATTGTATGATCGAGACTGTTTTGGACCTTGGTGAATGATTACTAATCTTACATCGGTTTAGGATAAACAAATCAAAGACTGCCAATGCTAATCCTAGTGTAAGATTGTTGGCTTTTGGAAAGTGTTTACACTATCTTATATGGCCCTGTCTGGGGATTTGGATCTGGTAGACACTATATTATTCTGTTTAACAACCTACTAATATGAGGGAGTTGTTAGGTTTTTGTTTTGTTTTCTAAGTTGATCATTCACATCATATGGATATTATTTGTCAATTCCTAGGTATGGTTACATGTACTCAAGATGATGAAATTATCAAGCAAGAGTATGCAAATGACTATGAAAACATATGGACCCATAATAGTTTTCTTACAAACAGTCTGTCATTGTTACAGATTTCAAAACCCTCGCTATGCCTTATTTTTAAAAAAAGTAGCGAACTCCTATTTCTTCATCTTAAGGTGTTTTCATGGTAGGCGAGGGCGCAATGGTAAAGTTGCTCATTGTGACCCGAGTGTTGCGGGTTTGAAACATGGAAATCTCTCTGCATACAAGGACAAGACTGCATACATCCAACCCTCCCAGACGTTGCAGTGGTAGGAGCCTTGTGTACTGGGTCATTCTTTTTTAAGGTATTTTCCTGGTAGGCAAGTGTAACATGAGGAATTTTATTATTCTAGGGACCATATGGCCCCTCAATAGGGGGGAAAGGCAAGTAGTAATTCAAAGATAAGATCATTTAAGTTGGTTCGTTGCTTGACTAAAAGGGTCAGATAATGCACCAGTTGGATACATTTCCCCAACTAATATTTTATATCCATAACATTTTCTTCAAAGGTCATTTTGAATATAGAGTTAACTTCCTTTGTTGACAATGATCATTTCCATATTTCATCTTCTCAACAACAATAAGGCACCATGTCATTAAGAATTCAGTGATAATATTTCTTGTTATGGAGGAGGATACCTATAGGGTTGGTACTGTTTGAAGTGATAAACCATTAAGTTGCCCATCTGATGAACTCTAAAATTAATTATTTATCTGGTTCCTTTCAGTGTTGAAGCTTCAAGTCAACCTTGTAGTTTTTCTGTACAGGAGGAAGAGATGAAGTTAGTTGCACAAGTTGAGAAACTCTTCTGGTAAATATTGCCAGTTAAGGACTTAAGCCAATAAGCTTAATAGCTGAAGACGGTGATGTTGGATGGTTAATAATTAAGCTTCTTCATTTTACCATTGCTCCTTTTTCCAGGAAGGTAAATTTCTATTTGACAACTGATGAATGAATTCCCTTAACAATAAAAGTAGGTCTTTAAGAAATGCCAGTACAGTTGGCTCGGAAAACACATGTGATCATCTGGAGAGAATTTCCTTTTGTATGAAGAAGGTGTTGCATAGTCTGACGAGAGCTTTGTTGTTGAGCCATGTGTACGGGAGTAAGTGCATGAAGAATCAATTACTATTGCTGAGTAGGATTCCAGAGGCTTAATTTAGGGTTCGTTGTTAAGGGCCTCAGACCAATTGACATGTCATCATCATCCTCTGCATAATTTGGAAGAATTGTCCAAGTTGGTTCGTGACTTTGCCTGGAAGAACATAAATTGTAGTTTAAACTTCTAATTCTGGATTTGCCCTGCCACCTTTTAAGCAGACTGACTTCAATGTTGTTGCATTATAGAGAATGTTTCTCAAAATTTTAGATCAATGGACTTTGGTGCACCTACATAGTTGCAGAATGGTAGGATAGTGTCAAATTGCACAGTTTGCTCGTATGGTTCACTTAAGCAAATAATCCCTCTGAAGTTTGGTTCCATCAATGTGCAATATGATTTTGCATCGGCAGACATTTTGCCTTTGCATTTACGTGATGTATTTGGAGCCATACCTACAGTTGACTGGTATGACATAAGTATGCAGATATATATGAAGGATGCAGATATAGTTTTTTTTCCTGGTTATATTTCATTGATGCTAAATTAAGTTCCTTTAGTAACCTACTAAGTTAAAGAGTTACAAAACCTTGCAGTACCATGGATTCTTGATATTGAACATAATGACCAGGCCTTATTCCTTGTACTGGATCAGGTCAGTGTATGATGAGATAATCCTAAAACACCATCAAGCATGAGAAATGGGTTTTCAGAACATAGATATCTAATTTGTCATTTTCATGAATACATGATATTTGAAGTCTCAACTTGCAAGGTATTAACTTCTAATAGCCATAGGCCATTGCAGTTTCCTAATTCAAAGTCTCCAGTGCTGATTTTTCATGACATTATTTTTGGTGAATTGTTTGAGTAAAATTTTCATTGTTGTACTGTGATGACAGGTTTTTAAATCCTAAAAAGGTTTTCACTGTGTCCTTTAAGCATCATAGTTTGCAGATGGCAATAATCGTATTAGTTTTGAAGGAAAGTGCTAATATCTTGAGAATTTTGCTATAGTTGTAAGGAATATATACTATTTTTTTCTTGATATATATAATTATTCAACTTTTTGTCTTTGATATACATACATACATATAATATATATAGATATAGATATAGATAAGAGTTGTACTTGGTTATCCTCGAGTGGATCTCCACTTAGATCTAGTTAGATCTATATTAGATAACAAGGGTCCCATATCAATGACCTAAACTGTTTGATGTGATTTACTATATTTAAACTATTTATGTACCAAAAATAAAATGATTTTGAGACCTCTAGCCTAACAGAACTAGCAGATAAAAAAAATAGTAATAAGATCTTGGCTTTCTTTTTTGAAAAATCAAATGTAATTTTATTCTTTTCATCAATAAATTTTATCACCATTGTGCTAAATGAGCATGGTTTAGTAGCATAGGAGTTCCTTACCTGAAAGTGGCTGGTGTCGAATAATTGGTGTTTCTGTTTGACAGTTCATCATTAGCAAAAATTCTATATATCCTATATTAATCCTTTGCTGAGAGTTGACAAAAGATATTCTTGTTCAACCCTGCAGATTTGGAATGGAAACTCATATATGTAGGGTCTGCAGAGGATGAGACCTATGATCAGCTCCTTGAGAGTGTGCTTGTTGGTCCTGTCAATGTCGGGAACTACCGCTTTGTATTCCAGGTAATCTTTCTCAAGCTGAATCAATATCTGACATGATTTCATCTACTTCAAAACTTGAATTAACAGTCTTTGTAAATTTGTACTTTTCAGGCAGACCCACCAGACCCTACAAAGATACGTGAAGAAGACATTATAGGTGTGACAGTGCTGCTTTTGACTTGCTCTTATTTAGGTCAGGAGTTCATCAGAGTAGGCTACTATGTGAACAATGACTATGATGACGAACAGCTAAGAGAAGAACCACCGCCAAGGGTTTTAACTGACAGAGTTCAGAGAAATATCTTGGCTGACAAGCCCCGTGTCACTAAGTTCCCCATCAATTTCCATCCTGAACCCAGTGATAGTGGCGGCCAGCAGCAGCCACCACCACCTACTTCGCCGGCAAACCGTGCCAGTGATGAGGCACAGATTGACCAGCTTCCAAAATGATTTTTTTTATTAATATAAAGTGAGAAGGTCCGAAACAATATGGACAAGGCTTGATGGTTATGGCTCTGGTAAGGCGAACAGATGCAAATGCTTAACCTTTTGGGGTCTTTGTAGAAATAGAACTGTTCCAGTGGCTTGTGAGCATGCTATTCCAGCTTAACTGCATTTTGTGATGCAAATATTTTTGTGCATCGCTTGAATGTTGGTATACCCTAAGTGATGCTTATGGGCCGGTTAAGCATGGTTTTGGTGGCTGCTGGAACTCTTGTTTGTTGATCTGATGCCTTCTGTTTTGTTTGTTCAAGTGATTCACAAAGTGTAACAAACTTTTTGTGATGATGGAACTCTATTATATACTTGAGCCCAATGTCATGATTCACTGTGTCAATTGTTTTAAGCATGCGTCCTAGTGAAACTCATTTCTTTCAATTCATTCTAGGCATGTTCCTAGTTAAACTTTTCTTTATTGAATTTTTTCAAACTAGCTCCTCTTAGCTCAGGCAGTTATGGTTTAGAATATGTTCTTCTGGGTTTTGCATTTAAATTCCTTGAAATTTAAGAGCAAGTGACACTAAACTCATTTCTAATTGATCTGAATGGCACTTTGACAGAGGCAAATTGATGTACAAGGAAAAAAATTAAATACATATTAGAATCAAGTATCACATGGTAAAAAATTAAAACATGTTATTATAAAAAGATAAAGAAATACAAATTAAAGTATATAAAAGATAAATATTAATAATAATGACCGAAAATAAATATGCATGGTATAGATTAGTTTTTTTTTTTTATTTGTTTTGTTTTTTTGATAGAACAATCAGAAATTTTCATGGGGGTACTCCTGAAAGCTCAATCAAGTTTGAGCACCTTGAAAACTTGGGAATATTGCATCATAATCGAGCAATCTTATCGTCAACCCAACTAGAATCTTTTGTCAATAATAATCTGGATTGAACAAGAATTCAGTTGGATGGCAATTGGCAAGGTTTAGAACATTGCCTTGAAATCTTGTCTTAACCTTTAAAAACAAAAGAAAGTCTTGATCTGAGGTTCTTTTTTCTCCAAGTGATCCAAGTACTCTTTCTTTTTTCTTATATAATTATGAAGCATGAAACCATGTGTCAATTGGTTTGTTTTTTGGTGGTGGTGTTGATTGAGCTTAAAATCTCTGCAGACGCATGCATGGAGTAAACAGCAAAAGTCTTTTATTAGGCTAACTGGGGCTATATTATTATTGGAACCGAGTGGCTGGGAAAAACAACCGACCAAGTTGCATGCATTGTATTATCCACTCTGATAGCAATCCATCTGCAAGACTTGAACTCCTGGGAGGACCTCAAAAGCATTTGAGTAATATCCATCTTTGGCTAAGTCTCGATAAATACAAGCTCCTTATTATTTTCCGCTTCTTTTCGTTTTTAGGCCAGGGCCGGGACGGCAAGCAGCCGGGGGCCAAGTTGCATGGATCTTGCTTCCTTTTTCTAGCCATCTAAAGAGAGACAAATCGCCTTACCCCTGGAAAAGGTCCTAAGCTGAGATTTATGAGACGAAGGTGAGGTGCTTGGAAATGTGAACAACCTGGTTGTAGATGAGTATATAGGGTGACTAGAAAAATAGTGCTTCTCCACGTTAGACTATTCTTTTTTTTATGTTTCGATTGTTCGCAAATAGCATTTTATGTTTTGCTCATCTGTTTCCATACAAAGTCATCCCTTTCTTGTACACTAAGATGGGATTAAAGATAGATGCTCATCAAAATCAAAGACTCACAGCATGGACTAAATTTAAAATGGCAGTCAAACAAGAGAAACTTAATTACACCTATAACTAATGCTCCCCACCAGACAAAATTCCTGATGCACTAATTTGTCAGGATCCTTCACCTTGTTTCTTTGCCCCGAGGACGCATTGGCTTTGAAAGTTTCATGCTTAAATAAAGACAACTAAGATGCAGAAATTTACCATCCACTCACGGCATATAAAGGATTGCAGTATTTGCTAAAAAAAAAGGGGGCAAGCATTGAAAACGCTTCCTTATGGCTTAGAGATCCTTTACAACCTGGACAGAAGAATTAACTGGCTTGGACATGATTGCTAATGTTTAGGCCTCTAGTTTCTCTTCTTTTTCTTTTTTTTTTTCTTTTTTTAACAAGCTATTTCGAAACCATCTACCCAATACCAACCCACACCAACCCCCAAGCTGAAGTCCAGGATCTCAGGCAAACTGAGCTGAAAACAAAGGTCAATGGCCTTCAGAATTGAACCCCGTCCCCTTGCCACCAAACCAAGGTTCAGTGATGAAATGAGCATGTCTGGTGACTTTCCAGATGGTTAAGTAGAAGAAAACTTCCTGAAATGTGTTGCAGAACATCCCACTCCACCTGTATTGTCCACGTCTTGAAACCCTAACCATCTGGGGTGTATTTGCTTCCAATGCATCTGACTGCACGTTTGCATCTCCAACAAACTTCCCAAAGTTGTAAAATCCAATCAGCAGAAACTCTCACATTCTGAAAACTGATTTATATGTGTTTTTTTTTTTTAAATAAAAACTCTGAAACAACAATAGCATAAGAAACAAATAGCATAAAACATGCAACTGAAGATTGCATTTTAAAACTTCCTGCCTGGAAAATTCGCAGGACAACTAACAGTTTATAGCAAAATTCACTCTTCTTCAATCTTCTAATTTCCGTTTTCTCTTTGTGGGATTTTCTGCCAACTGTTCTGGTTTTCCCTTTTCAGAACGATAATGCAACCTCTGCCAAAACATGAGCAAAGCAGCAAAATCAGTAATCCTTGTATCCCATACCGAGATTGGACAATGGAAGCTTTGTCAGAAAATATACTTTCTACAGACCATCCAGCCTAAATTCAAAGACCCTTATAAAGAGGAATTCTGTCCATCCAATGATGAGTGCAGTTGTTCAGAGACCTTTACAGAAAGTGAAAGAAGATACCTTTTTCCTCCGGCAGCTCTGTCGCTGACGACCTGTGTCTTTCCTTTTCGGAGCAATCAATTCCTGAAAGTTTAGAGCAGATCATAGCGAAATAGAATGCCCTCTATAAGATCATATTAAAAGCTTAGTTTGTGTTCTATTTTACATCAGAACTATGAATAATAATTTGTGTTACCTGAGCAAGAGCTACAGTTCGGGCATGCCTTTCTGCATGAGTTTCCTGCTCCTCTTCGATCTCCCCATCGCTATTGAGCATCAGCCTAAGCCTCCCCTCCCCTAATAGCTTCTTGGAACGAGCATGTCTCTTGAAGCAAGGAAAAGGTACACATGAATGTACCAGATTTAATTAACAAAGATGGTGTTTCAAACATCCAGTGAAGAAAAATAGTTAATTTTATATTTGCAAATACTATTTCACCCTTAGCAAGCAAGCTATAATATTAAGTTTATGGAACTTTGAAAAATGCAGTTATGTTTTGCATCTCCTTCGGCAGATCCAAGAATGAAAAGTGAAAATATCTCCCTCTAAGCAATTGTAGGCTGCTGGCAAAATAAAGCTCTATTATGCTTTACCTTTGATTTAAGGTGTTGCTTGACTGTTTCCTCATTTAAGCATACAATTCTTGGGCAAAGTCTGCACTTAAAAACTGATTTGCACTTCAAGATACAACTTCTCAGATCAGCTTGAATTGGATCATTTGAATCAAAGGCACTGCTCCCGGTGTTCGCATTCTCATTCTTTTCAACATCAACTTCATTGTTCAGCTGGCCATCTTTAGGGCTTTCATAACCTCTTTCAGGTCCTTTCTCCTCATTACTGAGCAAACCTAGTGACAGCTTGAAGCCATTATGCATCTAAGGTGTAAATGTTATACTGAATCAAATAGAACAAATATGTGTAAAGTGGCAATCCTCAACTAACGATTAGTACATAAATGAAAGACGTGAGATCCTGTGAGCTAGAGGTTGAGAACCCAATGAATGCATCATCATCTAAAAACAGCAAAACAAGAGGACTAAATGTTTTGCTAATTAAATTTTGTATACAATCCATAATAATCAAATGAAAGAGTAACAGGTAACTATATAGTTGTTACTCTGAGATGAAAGATCTTATAGTAGCATTAATTTAGAGAATATTTTGCAGGACGCCAACATCAGTGGAAATAAATTGGAAAAGCAAACCATATCAAGAGCATTAAAGGATTGGCGGCAAAATCTGTCTTCTGCAATTTCTCGATGAGTTGATAGAAAAAGGGGTGGTACCATCATACTCTGATTCGTGTTTAACAGTCTAACATCATCCAGACTACCATATTTTATGTACTGCTCAAATTTCATTCCAAGCATATAATACCAAACTCAGTTTGTAAATGGCGTCAAGTTTCATTTCAAGGGCCAGATCATTGTTAAATTGATCGAGGCAATAGGCCTCCAAGAAAAAGCCTGTATACAGATTATACGTTTAGTTGAGTGAAAATGAAAATGAGGCTCAAGATAAAATCGACAGCCAGAAGATACAACAATGACATTAATGCCATTACATAAAATACTCCTTGAGTTCTAGAAAGGCAATAAACTGATTGCTTGACATCCTAGAGGCACTACTGTGCATCAAGCACCTTGCTCTGATTTTGGTATTATTATTTTATATCTAGAGCAAGGAAAAAAATTATCACTGGGGTTTCGCAATGTTGGCTCAGGCCATAGGTTTGTTTTAAGTCCCACAATAATTGCATTCCATGGACTTGGTTCTACTTACTATTTTAGAACTTTATTGCTCAAGACTTTCATTGCGTAATAACTTCTCCAATTAAGCACTTGACCTTATCAGCAACACATTAGATAATGCTGCATTGTCCATGAATAATGCATCATGGTCCTCTTTCAATATACCAGCTATCAAGTCCGAAGCATGTTGAGATTTTCTTATCAAAAGTCTAGAACAAAGATCAGCCTTAAGTCAGGAGAGGCATTCTTAATATCAAACATAGAAAGCAGCCAAAAACTATGGTTGATTTCATCATTTCACCCAGTTGGGAGGTTTTTCCCTTTTAACCATGAACCTCTACCAACATGAACTTCCCATCAGTACCATCAAGGTTCAAATCATCAATTCTAATATGTATCATAACAGAGCTTATTAATTGTCATAGTTTCAAAGTTCTCTAGTTTTCATTTTCCTAAGGCAAAAACATGTCTTATTACAGAAAAAGCTTCTCTAAATAAAAACGTGTTAGATTTTAGTTTACAACATTTCTTTACCTTCTAGTTAGACTATCACGGACTTACATATGAAACTATCTTTTTCTTCAAAAACAAGAAATGATGTCACTATTGCATGCCTAGCTAGCACAGCTCAAGTATCCAAGAATGTGCTGTGAATCTTCCCTTTTAAACATGTAAACATAGGTATCTATATTGATGATTTTATCTTTTGAGCTAGTCCTGCAATACTTTTTATGTTCTAGCAAGAGCTAAGCTATAGCTTGAAAGCCACAACAATGGATAATGACCCATATTTTCATACAACATGTGCCATCCTTGGCCCTCCTCATGAATCCCAAGTTACTGGATTTTCATTTTAGCAATTCTCCAACAGAAAAAACTGGACACCTACACAACCAGTTCAATGAGGCTAGTCAAGCATCTAAGGACTGTTTGGACACTCAGCCCCTTATCCATGGGTTACCTCCCCACTAACAGGACTTTATGCTTGAAAGGATGTGAGAGAAGAAGCTAGAGGGATCAAGAGAGATTCCAATCATCATAGCATTTTTTTTTTTGAAACTAAAAGAAGAAAATCACTTTTCAGACTATAATAATTAATCCCTAAACAATCAGGATTGATTGAGCAACAGAATCCTCGATCTCTCTGATTTCTCCTCTCCTTCTTCTTTATTAACACAAAACTCAGCCAGTGCAATGTATCTTGGACAAGGACAACAGGCATCCAAACAAGCCCTAAGTTAATAACTTGAACCACAGAAACCGTATCTCAACGAAGTATGAACCTAGTGATTCCCCAAAATACCAGTCAAAGAATAAAGGAGATAGCCCAATGCGCAGCTTTCCATCCTATCCAGGTGGGGAGGAAAAAGATATCCCCCAAAGAAAACACTCACTTATCATCATCCTACCATCAAGAGCAAAACCAATTCATACCTGAAGAATCACCATCAACCTCATTCCCAGAGCTATCCTCACTCTCGTATCCCGAACCTGTCAAGACAAAGACAAATTTAAAGAAAAAAATACAGAAATACAAAATAAAGTCAAAGCATATGAGCAAAGCCCAGGATACAGATTCAGATCCCAGTCATTATCTTAGAATTTTTACAAGCATCAAAGATTATACATCCAGGAAAGATTCAGACACCATGTTACAACTCAAGAATGTAAAATTCGTGTGATACAGGCACAACAATCAACAAAAATTTGGGGGGAAAAGACCTAAAATCACATCACAAAAATCAATAGAACAGGATGCAAGCTATCAATTCTAGGGCAACGTTATTCAAAGTACCAAGAACAGAACCTACCAACGATATTCAAATCTATGCAGAGCCTTCATCAATTAAGCGAAGTAATCCACAAAATCTACCATCAACTCCTACAGAATATTAGATGTAGAAACAAAATATACGAAAACTCTGGTTTTCTCCTGAAACGCATTAAATCAAGTAAACACCTGACACTCATTTCGGGCTATCATACATATTTAGAGAAAAAAGAAAATTTTGCGATTGAAAAAGCAAAATTTTTTTCCATATAAGTAGATCAAAACACTAGAAATATGAAGAAACAAATCAATAGGAAAAAATGCAGCAAGGATCTCCAAGGGGACGAAAACGGCGGCAAAACGAACCGAACGAAGGCGAGAGCGGCTCTTCGTCCTCCTTTGCTCCTCCTATCTCCTCTCCCTCCTCCTCCTTTTCCTCTTGTTCTTCTACTTCGTCTTCTTCTTCCTCTTCCTCCACTTCCGGAGTAAAATCGGAGGCGTCATCGGAGGAGGACGAAGAGGAGGTGGAGGAGGCGTCCCTATCGCCGTGGTCTTGCTTGTAGCAACGGCGCTTTATCATCTCTCGCCGGCGGAAAAGAGAAGAGCCGAGGGGGCGGACGGGCCGTGGAGGGTTTTTTTCCTCTCTTTTGGCGCTTTCGCGGCGGCGAAGGTGGAGGGTTGGGGCAGTCCCTTTCGACTTTCGAGAGGAAGCTGGGTGCGGGCACTCCCGGTGTCGTTACACCCCTAGAGGAGCGGGCGGACCCCACACGATCACGGGTCCAGACCCATCGCTACTTGCGCGTCCGATAGACCATACGATGCATGATGGATGGCTACGATCCTATGCGTAGATCTGAGAAAAGATTTTCCGTTAGGATGTCCTTGTTGAATTGTTAATTTGTTTGAGTATTCATTTGCAATTTTTATTATTTAATGTTTTTGTGTAGGAATCAGGTCCGCATGTTCCGGCGACGCAAAACGCTTCCTTGCTTGATTTGCTGCCCAATCAACCATCTGATTCGCCTCATGGAAGTCATGGGTTGCTTCGAAGAGAATTAAGTTCCACTTTCATACCATGATATCTTTCAATAGTGGATTACATGCTCGAGCATAAGTCTTCCGAGCCCACGAACTCAATTCTCCTGCTGCAGTTATATCTGAGATGGTGTTCCATCTTCTTGGATGAGCATCGATTTTCTACATATCGACTAAAATGTCTTCGGCGGATAAGAGTCTTGATCTTGTTCTTTAGTTGATTACACTATTCAGTATCATAATTATGATCCTTGTGAAACCAACAATATTTTTTGAGATTCCTGATAGCTAAAGATGTCTTCATCTTCGACTATTGCAAATATTTCTGATGTTCCATTTCTATTAGGATTTGGGCTCGGGCATATTGAGAGGAGTATATTTTTCTCGAACCTTGATGGTGGGTTGCTTAATCATCGGTAGCTGTCCCTTGCAATTCTAGACCTCTTTTTTGATTCTTCGCTTTCTTCTTGGCCCCTTTTTTTGCCCTTTTCTCCTTTATTTTCCTCCCTCCGAGCTGCTATAGCCTCTTCGGCCTTTTTCATGTATTTCTCAGCTTACGACAACAGCCCCGCTAAGTCTTTGGGAGTCCTCTTATCCAAGGAGAAGTAGTAACAAGAAGATTTCAACCCGCTTTTTGTTGCTGATACTATAGTCTTCTCATCTAAGTAGTGAATCTTCGACATCCCTATATTAAAGCAGTTGATATAGCTTCTACCTCCGGCTGCTCACAAAGTGAGCCACGAATTAACGGTTGAGCTGATAGAAGAAATAAATAAATCTTGGTTAGAGATCAGAATATCAAAGGCATGTGCTGATTTTCTCAGAGTGGTTGAAAAAGCTCTGCACAAAACTGTATAAATTGCTTCTTGTAACATCGTGAGAGCCTTAAAGCTCTTGAGGTGGTCCATCGGATAGGTGCTATCATACACCTCAAATAGTGGCATCTTAAATTTTCTTGGTAATGGTTCTTCCATAATCGCTTTAGAGAATGGTTGATCGATTGTAATTTTTAGACCTTCTCCCTAATCGGCTTGCCTCTCTCAGGGCTTCAATTTTATTGTTCATCTCCTCGATCTTTTGATCGAGGTTAGTTTCTCTCTTAGAGAGCCCCTTCGGTCGGAGGGCTCTGAATCTCTCGGGTTGGAGAATATTTCGGAATGGGTGCTAGGGAGATTATCTTCTAGGTGTCGGCCAAAATTCTTGGGCGACAATCGATGTGTTTCATTGGATCGTCCTGGTGGTTTGGTGGTACAACGGCAGTTTGTTGGTTCAGACATTGCGTACCCCGATCCGTCAGAGTCTGCACCTACTGAACGAGCAAATTAAACTGCTTGGCCATTACCACCTTAGGAGCCTGTTGTGGAGTCGAATATGAGGGCTAGGTTGGGAGTCATTAGACTCCTGTTGGTGTTGGTTTGTGGAATGGTGATTGTTTTGTCTAGACTTTTTCACTTTTAAATGATGGGGACATTAGAGCCCTTCATTCAAATAATCCTGAGCCTCTGGATTGAGTCAGATTCGGATTGGATCCATTTGAGTTCGAATCATTTTTTTATTACATTATTTGCCCTTTATCTTAGTCAAGTCAATTTGATCAATTATTTTGTTATTAGACTAGTCAATTGGGTTTATGTAATTGGGTCAATTTAGTGGACCAATTTTGGTAAGAAATTAATTGATGTAAGGATCCAAATTTAGTCAGTGTCATTTGATTGATTTGGTCAATTGATTACTTGATTTGGTCAAGATGTAAGGTCTATATAAACTCCATCCCTCTCATGTATGAGGAATTGATGATTGAATGAAAAAAAATCCTAGCCTCCCTTTTATTCTTCTTCTTCCTCCTCCTCTTCTCTTCTTCTTCCTGCATCTCTATAACCTCTTCTTCCTTCTCCCTTCCTTGTTCTTCCTCTTCTCCTCTTTCTTTGCAGTTGTGCTACATCATTAAATCTCTAGAAAACCTCAAAAGAAGAGGATTCTTCCTCTAGTACTAATCTGTTGCCGCTCGAAAATCCGACCTGATAGATGATGAGCTGGCGGACATGCTGCATTGCTTGATTAGGCTAGTATGGTGTAGCATGGCACTGGAACTGATCTACAACCACAAATTAGGGGGTCACTAGAAAGTATCCGATTGGGGATCTTCCAATGCTCATGTTAGGCAAAATTTTGAGAGAAAATGGAAGAGAAAAAAGAGAGAAATATGAAGGTATTGTATTCAGAATTCTCATTATAATTGAGGAGTCCTGTGCTTGGTATTTATAAAGGAGAAAGTGAGAATCTATGTAGTTAGGATACGATTCGCAGATGAGTAGTTGACCTCTTTCTATATCCGTTGATCGGAATGATTAGAATATTTCTTTTCAAGTGCGCCATGATCGGGCATTTTTTTATCTACTAATTTGGTCGGTTACGATATTCCTTTTCGGACATGTTGAGATCGCGTCGAGCTATGACCGATCATATTGATTATTTGAAGATTTGATTGGCCATTGATTTCGTTGGACACCTATCTTCATTTGGTTGGCAAGTTGAGCCATCAGGCAAGATTTTAGGGATGGTGAATCCAAGCTATATCATTGCAAAAAGGGACATGAAAGTGATACATGTATAACATCTTTGATTTGATCTAAGCATAGGTTGACATGTGGTGAGCATTTTGAAAAGATTTGAATTCAAAAAAAATTGAAATTTTGGCGGGGTCTAAACAAGGAAGGAGATTACAACATATATGAATCTAAATAAGAAAGGAGGTTACTGCAATCCTTTGGTATTCACTTTCAAATTGTAACAAATCATACCCCCTCCGCTATATAAACAAGCCCAAGGGATCCCCAGAGAGAAGGAACGATTGGAGACAACCAAGCACAGATAGTGAGAAGCTTCCAAGAGAGGCTATCGAGCTCTCATGGCTATCTCTGCGCCTAACTTATCTTCCATAGTCGTCTCCACACACTTTGTCCTCTCCAAACAGGTTATATATCCTTGGAGACCAGAATGCGAGCCCTCGAAGGTACCCTTCCATGCCACCCGAGACACGAGTGTCGTGCATATGTAACCTGCATCCTTGGAGATTAGAACATGAGTCCCTGAAGGCTGCCCTTCCATGCCATCCAAGACAAGAGTGTTTTGCAGATGAGATGCACAATCGCTGACCAGAAGGCCGACTAGAACCAGGCCAAGCTACTGAGCCCCAGGCCAAACTCATATGTTGAGCTCCCAGGCTATGCATCGTTAGAGACCAGGATGTAAGTCCTCGAAGGCCACCATTTCGAGCCGCTCGAGATACAGGCATTGTGTGCATATGCAACCACCAACAAGAATCATGCTAAGTTTGCATGCCGCACATCCTTAGAGACTAGGACATGAGTCACTAGAGACCGCCCTTCCGTGCCACCCAAGATACAAGCATTATGCATACGAAACACATGACCACCAACAAGAAGACCGACAAGAACTAGACTGAGCTACTGAGATAGAGGCCAAGCTTTCTCTCTATACGGGACTTATATCCTTGGAGACCAGAACATGAGTCCCTAGAGGCCGCCCTTCCATGCCACCCGAGGCACAACTACCACACGTACGAAACCGACATCCTTGGAGACCAAAACACGAGTCTTTGGTCGCCCTTTTGTGCCACCTGAGATACAAGTGCCGTGCACATAGAATGTGTGACTGTTGGCCAAAACCAAGCCGAGCCACCGAGCCCCAAGCCGAGCATTCCCGATTGAGCTCCCATGTCGAGCTCCCCAGACTGAGCTCCCTAGACTGAGCTCCCATGCCGAGTATTCTGGGCCAAGCTTCCATACCAAGCACTCCAAGATGAGCACTCTAAGCCAAACACTCAAGGCTTAATGATCCAGAAAGATCACTTTACTTTGATGCTTTTTATTATATATTCTCTTGTTATTTTTTGCCGTTATTCCAAAATCCTATCTGAATAAAGCATCGAAGGAGGCATGACTGGAACCATCCTGTCGGGACTTTCTTTTCTCTTTATGTGTAGATCTACGACTCTTCATGGCAAGTTGGTGCTTCGTCTTCCACCATTATGGTTCGAGCGGATTGATTTGTGTCTTTCATGCCTCCAAATCATCAGGGCATCAACAATTACCATCCAATATTCCTTATTACTCATTTGCATTGACAACTACAAATTTGTTATATTTCTCTATTTCTCAATGGGTAAATGACCTAGGATAAGGAGTTGAGCTACATATCCGATAACAAAAATATAAACAAGGGGTGAAGAGTGGTAAATATCATCAGGACACCTTACATAAATGAAAAATGAGTGAAGGATGATTTTTTTGATTACTTACTAGACTCATTGCTAAAATCAAAAGTACAAGGGTTTTGACAAAAATATGATAAAAAACAAAATTTTTAAAAACTATTAACTCTTATTACATAAACTAAGAGATCTCCACATAATTTTAAATTATATCACAATCAACAGTATAGATTTTTTATTTTGAGAGATTTATGTTTGAGTTTTATCGAGAAGCATTCGAAACTAAAAGTTTCTAGTTAGGCAAATAATATATATCTTTTTATGAGTTCATTGCATTTTTTCAAGACAACTCTAGGTTTGAATTGTTTCACATTTTGTTTCTTATATTAAGCTGGCTCAACATTCATTTGCTACAAGTATATGATCTTTTGGCTCATATTGTTAGAAGATGCAATTCTTTGTTTTATTTTAAATACTAGCTAAACTAGCTTTTTAGGATTCTTAGCCTTGAGCAATTTTTCTTTTCCAATATTACCTTTTCTTGTAAGACTATGGAACCTTTAAGATGATGAACAACAAATTCTCTCAAACATAATATGAGATAAGATTGTCTTATGCTTATGTATGGATCATGTGGTAATATTTCATTTTTTAGAAGAAATGGTTTATCAACTTGGTTTGTTTCCTTTTTTTTTCCCAATGCTCTATGATAGCCTCGATCATGGGGCAACATCTAAGCATCATTGTTCTTTGGGACTCTTAGCTTTGATCAATTTTCTTCTTATTAATTTTCATTGTCTAACAATAGTTCATTTTTGAATGTGCCAATTTCAGTGTTTTTTTACTTATAAACCATCATATTTTTTTGTTTAGATTATTTCATTTCATTAGAGTCTTGGTTGCATCTCATGATAAAAGAACAAGAAGAGATTGGCAATTTTGATGTATGGACCCCAATCCAAGTATGTTATACTTAATCAATTAGACTATTTTCCTTTTTAGATCTTTTATTTTATAGTCTTTAATGGTGCTGCAACTTATAATAAAGGATGTGGAAGAAAGAACTAGCAATCATAATACGCAAGGAAGTACAAACAGCACTCCATTCTTTTCTAGGTAGCCAATTGGAGTATTTTATTATTAGATATTTTGATCCAAGATCTATCTTAAGAATGAGAAGAGAAAGGGAATTAGTAATCATAATTTACAGGAAAGCCCAAATATTATTTGCCCATATCTTTTTTTTTTCCTTTTACAAATCTCATATGTTTAGCTCATCTTCAATTTTATCTGTTTTTTTTTTTCTTTTAGTCCATAAAGTTCACAGAATATTAAAGATGATGTATAACAAGTCAAATGAGACAAGTGTCGAACCCTTTACCAAAATCTTTCAACAAATCTTGCCTATCCACGCGCGAACCTCATTCTGCCGGAGAAGTAAATTTGAAGATCTCGTCATCTGGTCGTCGGTCGTGACATATACAAACGTACACAGTAAAGCCTAAACCTTCTTGTCTGATAAAGAAGTTGCTAAAAACGGGCACATGTCAAGCTACACTGCGATCTGCACCGTGTTTGCTGTTTCATTTCCATACTTTAATCCAGATATAGTGAAGGTCCCATTCGGCACCGCAACTACCGCGGAGCCTGGATCTTGTGAAATATCCACAAATTCTTAAATTTCTACTCGTACGACCTAAGTATCCATCCTGGCGATCTCATCCATCAGGGCTAAGTCAGTAATTTCACAAAATCACCAGAACTCTCCCTCTTACGATGCACCGCGGAATATAATATAGACCGAGTAAGCTCTTACCGTTTATCTAACAATTTAACGAATCAAAAAGATCCCAACCATTCAAAAATAAAATCTATTTTTGTTACGATGATCTGCGGCGCAATGTAATAACTAACTTTGTCATCAAGATGCCTCGCCTGCCCCCCGCTTCTCTCGTCCCCGACATTCTCCAGTCTCTTGCTCGAGCTCGAGCTCGAACGCCAACTCACCATTCAATGGCGGACGAGGGCAACTCACAAACCGTGGAAACCTTGACCCTAGATTCGAGCCCTCCCGAGACCCTCGTCGATGGCAGCACCGTCGTGGCTCGCTCGCTCGCCCGGGCGGGCGTCCGGCACATATTCGGCGTGGTGGGGATCCCCGTTACGGCCGTCGCCACCCGCGCCGTCGCCCTCGGCGTCCGCTTTCTCGCCTTCCACAACGAGCAGTCCGCCGGCTACGCCGCCTCCGCCTACGGCTACCTCACCGGCCGCCCCGGTGTCTTTCTCACCGTCTCCGGCCCCGGCTGCGTCCACGGCCTCGCCGGCCTCTCCAACGCCGCCTCGAATACCTGGCCGGCAGTCATGATCTCCGGCTCCTGCGACCAGGCCGATTTCGGGAAGGGCGACTTTCAGGAGCTCGATCAGTTGGCTGCCGTGAAGCCCTTCGTCAAACACGCCGCCAAAGCCACCCATGTAACCCAGATCCCCCGCCTGGTTCGCGAGGTGCTGGGCGTTGCCGTCTCCGGACGTCCCGGAGGGTGCTATCTGGATCTCCCCGCCGACGTCCTCCACCAGACGATTCCTGAATCGGAAGTCGCTAGGGTTTTATCCCAGGCTGAATGCCCTAGATTTCAAGGAATTAGGTACGAAGGCGCCCTGGATATTGAAAAGGCGGTGTCTCTACTGAGGCACGCGGAGAGACCTTTGATCGTGTTCGGAAAAGGCGCTGCCTTTGCTCGGGCCGAGAATAATCTAAAGAAGCTGATCGATACCACCGGAATTCCGTTCCTTCCGACGCCGATGGGTAAGGGTTTGATGCCCGACACCCACGCGCTTGCCGCCACCGCCGCCCGATCGCTGGCCATAAGCCGCTGCGATGTTGCCTTAGTCGTGGGAGCACGGCTCAATTGGCTCCTCCACTTCGGAGAACCTCCAAGATGGTCTAAAGATGTGAAATTTATACTGGTGGATATCTCCAAGGAGGAGATCGATCTCAGAAAGCCCTACTTGGGCTTGGTGGCTGATGCAAGGAAGGTGCTGGATTTGATCAATGAGGAGATCAAGGACGAACCTTTCTGTTTGGGAAGGTCAAATCCTTGGGTGGAGGCCATTTCAAAGAAGGCAAAGGAAAATGTGGCAAAGATGGAGGCTCAGTTGGCTAAGGATGTGGTTCCCTTCAATTTCTTCACCCCGATGAGGATTATAAGAGATGCAATTCTCGCTGAGGGGAGCCCAGCTCCAATAGTGGTGTCGGAGGGTGCAAACACGATGGATGTTGGGAGGGCAGTACTGGTTCAGAATGAGCCAAGGACAAGGTTGGATGCAGGAACATGGGGAACAATGGGGGTTGGCTTGGGTTACTGCATTGCAGCTGCTGTGGCTTCACCTGGTCGCTTGGTGGTGGCTGTGGAAGGGGATTCTGGCTTTGGATTTAGTGCCATGGAAGTCGAGGTATGGTCAATCTTTTCCGTACATATGATACAAATATACATCAAATGGTTTGGTTAGATTTATATCCTTTTGGATGAATTCCAATATAGCAGCAGGGGCATTAACATAGATGACAATTGTCTCATGTTCTGGAATGGAATGCTGCTATATGACATTTTATTAAATCGATTGCAAATTTTGTGCAATGTCTAATTCTATTAGTTTTAATTATTTTTCTATACATATAGCTGGTTAAATACATGCTGAGAAACAGAGGAATTTTTCAGAGGCACCTTACGTTTCACTTCATACTGTTATGCATGAGTATCATATGATCACATAGGTTGGAAATGTTCATCAGTTATATGGTGGAAGTATTTCATTTGTCTATCTTGATTTACATCACTGCCGAACAATCTTAAGATAGTTTAATTCTTTAGAAAAGGAAGATCGAGCACTGGCCCCAGATTATTCCTGATTGTGCTGTCAGACCAAGGTTCTAGAGGACATCGCCGGATGTTTGGCATTTTGGCCATAGGTTCTTCAAATATCACAATATCTAAGCTAGGTATCTGCACTGGCTTGTTTGCCTTCACTTCTATAGCTATGTATGGTGGTCTGAGTTGTATGTAACCAATGAGTTTTAAACCAAGTTTGAGGTCTTTTTGATCTGTACTTCTCACTCTAAGATCTAAATGCTACTTTTGAAGATATTAACTACTTAGGAAAAAAACATGACTATCGAAGCATTTTATGCATGCAGTTCTATATGTTACTAAGTTTGAGTATCCTCCTTCAAACATTACTGTACTGTTCTATATGCTATTTCAGAGATGACTGTTTTAATTCTCCTGTTGCAGACATTGGTAAGGTACCAATTGCCCGTTGTGATCATAGTGTTCAACAATGGTGGAGTGTATGGTGGCGATAGAAGAAGCCCTGATGAAATGGCTGGACCATACCAAAATGACCCTGCCCCAACCTCTTTTGTTCCAGGTGCAGCTTACCATACTCTAATGGAGGCTTTTGGAGGTAAAGGCTATCTTGTCGGGACTCCACAAGAGCTCAAGTCTGCTCTTGCCGAATCTTTCTCTGCAAAGAAACCAGCTGTAATAAACGTTATCGTAGATCCATATGCTGGTGCGGAGAGTGGGAGAATGCAACATAAGAACTAAATGCCATGTCACACTCTTGCTCTGTTTCCAGGTTCTTCATTCCAATTAATAATCCTTGCTTTTCATGCAATGTATCTTCTTTCCAGTTTTACCTCATGTCAGTTGCCATGACACCGATCATGTAAACGTTTGTAAATTAGAAATTTAGGCAGATGATGTTGCCTCCATATGTTGTTGAAGATATTTGATGCAGGTTGGGTTAAGTTATTTAGGTTTGATTTTTTGATAAATTTAGTAAAAAGATCAGTGGGAATCGGCCAATTTGAGCTGCATTGTATATGGCTCGTACCTGACGCGACCCGATAGGAGCAGTCCAATGTATTTAGAGGCCTAAGGCCATTTTATCTTTTGAGGCATTTTTTTTTTACAGTGGGTTATCCTGAGGCGAACTTACAAGATTTTTTTTTTTTTTGTTGTTTTTGAGATCTTTTCTATAATAGGTCTTCTTTGGACACCGCCTCAATCGCGTTAAGAGTTGGCCGCTCCGTTGCCACGCCAAGTTTTTTTTCCGTACCCCTCACATTAGCGTTGCTCCTGGGTGGAATCGGCAAAATCGCTTATTACGACCCCTCCGTTCCGGCTTATTGCCGCGCCACGGAGATTCTTGTACCTGCAAAGGAAAAAAGATAAAATGTTCTATTAGCGAAAATATGAGACTGTTTTGGCTCGATTTTTACCGAGGAGCAAATCCAATTGACGGCCTATACCGGCTTCCTGTTAACTTCACGCCCGGTTGTAAAACATCCATCCCCACACGAGGAGAAAAGCAAAGAAGTTTACGTCACACATAACTGCTTCAAAATATCCTTCGCCCTGTCAGCTGCCTCCTTATCTCTCTCCCACTGGAGAGAGCCGAGCTTCCCCTCGCTCCGCGCCATATTCTCGCCTTTCTCGAAACAAAATCTAAAACATTCAAGAAAACGGAAAAAATGGCTCTTTCCACGGCGAAGCTATCGGAGATCCCCTTCCACCATGGCTCCCTCCCCCTCTGCTCCCGCCCCTCCATCTCCCTCCTCCGCTACCGCTTCCGCTTGCTCTTCTCGACCTCCGCCTCCCTCCGCCTCGCCGAGCGCGGCGGCGGAGGCGGCGGCGACTCCCACTCTCGCCGCACCCCTAAACACCACAAATACCCCTGGGACGACGAATCCTCCGCCGGCGAAAACCCTAACCCCAGAAACCCCCCAGGTACCCACCACCTTCGCGCCGCTCCCTCCGCCCCCTGGCTCCAGCAATGGACCCCTCCAGACCCCCTCCACCCTGCCTCGCCGCCGCCCTCGGAGAGGAGCCCGGTCGCCGTCGGAGAGCTCTCTCAAGCCAACGCCGGCCGTGGCTCGATCGAGAGGATTGTGCACCGCCTGCGGAATTTAGGGCTGGGCCTCGAGGACGACGAGGAGGTGGGAAGCTCGGAGGAGGCGCGGCCGCTGGATGGGAGCGAGAAGCTGGGGGATTTGCTCGAACGGAGCTGGAAGCGCCCCGATTTGCCCGGTCCGGACCAGGCGGTCCTGCCGTGGGAGAGGGAATGGGAGAGTGGATTTCAAGGGGAGGGGGAGGGTTTGAAGAAGAGGAGGGTGAAGGCGCCGACCCTGGCGGAGCTGACTATTGAGGATTCGGAGCTGAGGAGGCTGAGGCGGCAAGGGATGTTGTTGAGGGAGAGGATGACGATTCCGAAGGCTGGTGTGACGCAGGCTATAGTGGGGAAGATCCACGATGCCTGGCGGAAGTCGGAGCTGGTCCGGCTCAAGTTCCATGAGGCATTGGCCCATGACATGAAGACGGCACATGAGCTTGTCGAGGTCGGTATGTCTGATAGAATGCCAAACTCAACCTATGAAATATGTTTCACTATTAAGTCGAGGTATTTCAATGTTGATATAGAGTTGTCCGAAGAAGCAAGAAACAAATAACATATTCATATTTTTTCTTTGAAAAGAAAAGACATGCACTTTAAATTCTTGGCCTTTTGTATGGATCCACAAGATTTTTGCTCATTGATGACTGATCTACTCAATCTAGAAGGCAAAGAAATATGCCTGGAAGTTTTTGTTTTCTGGAACTTGGCACCGAAGAGGAGAATTGATTTCATATCTGACAAATCCATGCTTAATATTGCAAACCCACTATTTGGAAGTTCCAAGCCACACCACCTCTTGTCCTAATAAATCTCCTCCCAAGCATTTAAACTTTTTTCCTGAGTTTATTGCAATCCACCAAATGCTTCCAATCTTTCCGACAGTATACGGGTCAAATATAATTAATTGTTGGAACTCAAATGAAGGAACAATGACCAAAAAAACAACCTTTTAACATAGCCTGGCTTATGATTTCCCAAGGTTTTGATGAGGCCTATTGGTTGCATACAAACATGTTATATTTCAATGCATGGTTTGTGAATTGTCAAAAGAAATGCAGTCCAATTTGGATCTGTGTATTGGTCTGCAACTAGTATATAATACTGTTCGTTAAACTTACTCAATCCCTTACTCCTCAAAGTTTTAGCATGCGTATCTGTAGGAGATATGCCTTGTTCTTCCTCTTGCTCTAGTGCACTTGTGGCTTGTCATTACACCTCATTGCATGCCATATGGCCCACTTTTCTTCCATTGTTTAGAGTTATGCAATGCTGCGACCTTTTTTTTCACAGAAACTTTTCAGGCTTTTACTTTTTTGTAATATCCATTTCTACTTTATCTGGATTTCTATCATACAAACATATATATCTATTTACATATCTTTACATGTTAAGATGGCTTACTAAATGACCTCTTATGCTGATCAGCGTCGGACTGGAGGATTGGTTATATGGAGATCAGGAAGTGTTATGGTGGTCTATCGTGGTTGTAACTATAAACGGCCTTTGAGGTCTCAATCTTCAGATCTCGAGACCAATTCTACAAAATTATCAGATGAAGGCAGCACACTGTTCATTCCAGATGTTTCAGGTGCTCCCAAATTGGCTGATGAGAAACAATCTATATCTTCAACAGCAGAACAGGCCAGACCATCTCTAATGACCCCTGAGAGCACTGAAAGCATGACGGGGGAGGAAGCAGACTTTAATCAATTGCTTGATGAGTTAGGTCCTCGCTTTGTTGATTGGTGGGGTACTGGAATTTTACCTGTAGATGCTGACTTACTGCCTCAAACTATTCCTGGCTATAAAACGCCATTTAGACTTCTTCCCACGGGAATGCGGTCACGGCTTACCAATTCTGAGATGACTAATTTGCGAAAGCTGGCAAAAACTCTTCCTTGTCATTTTGCCCTCGGTAATTCACATTTTGAAAATAGATTGTTGTCATTGCTCTTTATATTGTATGCTTGTACATGCTTATGAGTTATGACATTTCCTTAACTTTGTATAGGCAGAAATAGACACCATCAAGGCTTGGCAGCTGCTATTCTGAAGCTCTGGGAAAAGAGCTTAGTGGTGAAAATTGCTGTCAAACGGGGAATTCAGAATACAAACAATAAGCTAATGGCTGAGGAGCTGAAGGTTTGTTATTCTCTATTGGTTAAAACACACACTTGACTCGATAATAGTCTCTCAAATTTCTGCATCTATCATTAAATTATCTCATGGTTATAGCTGATACATTTATCGTAAAGTTTTGCTCCATGCTTCACAAATAGGCATCTTCATATATTTACCTGAGGGAAAAAAATGATACTCTTCACCTTAACACGTGGATTCAGTCTTTTAAATAAGAGTTCCTTACTTGCAACTTGCCAACTAACATTATCAGAATATATCACTTTTAATATTGGTGTATAGTATGTATTGTCTTAGAAGTAGTTGTCTTTAATGAAAGATTGGTTGCTAGCTGGCATGTATAAAACCAAACCTTGTTTTAATTAGAGAATTGTCTATGTCGCCTGGGTTCAATGTAACATGACCTGGCCAGTATAGTTATTACGCCAAATATAAATTCATATGAGTATGAACTTGTACCCTTCCAACTACAAACATGTGGCATAAGCACATATCTGGGTGCACGCATGTATACTTGCCTTTGTGTATCACATACCTTTTAGAATTGCTTCAGTAAATCACTTTATGTTATAGGTGATATGAGAGAAATGTTGGCACTACTTATTGAGGGTATGTTGGGTATCAAAAAAATATGTAGTACTCATTAGGCTTCTGTAAAATCTATGGGATCTGATAGCTCTTGTGTTTTTGTGGTGAAATCTTGACAATCTAGAATGGTCGGCTTATTTGAAGAGAGACACTGGTGGAACGGCGATATTACTTGTTGTTAGGCCTCTGTAAAATTTATGGGACCTGATAGCCCTTGTGTTTTTGTGGTGAAATCTTGACACTCTAGAATGGTTGGCTTATTTGAAGGTAGACACTAGTGGAACGGCAATTTTACTTGTTGACATACTCGAGTGAAGCAATCCGCCTTATTCAGTGACAACATTGAATGATGCTTTGGGTAGCTATTGAATACTTTCTAAAAAATGGCTCAATTTTGTACTTAGAGGATAAAAGTACCTCGAGATGCTCCAAAGCTGCCTATGCCATTGAAATGTTCATATGTGACAGAGATGCAAGAGGTGATGCATGGACTATTAACGTAAGGGAAATTGCATCTAAAAATAAGAGAATCAGCAATATAGGGAAAGTGGTAAAATAGTCAGCTCTAGAAAGAACTTAACTAGTGAGTTCTCATTGTCCTTTGCAAGTTCTCAACTACAGACATAGTCGAATGTTGCATTTCAATGGAACCCAAGGTTTGAGGTTGCATGTAGAAAATTTTCTGAGGCAAAATAGGCTTAAGATGATAAGAATGTCATAGTTCTGCCCTAGTAGAATCAGGGTGATTCCAACTCATGAACCAAATCCCAGGTTGCACGAGACTCTGCTTGCATGCAAGACCCCTTAGTATAGTCGTTCTCCCTACCAAAAATGGAGGGGAGCTTGATGGTTTGACCCCTTATTTCTTTTACATCAATGGAAGAAAAGTCTACCTCCTTGTGTAGTTAGAACAGTGCAAAGGGCACTCACTTACATAGGCTTGAAGCTTAGCAACGCCTTCATCATTGCTGTGTAGTGCTCTATGGGTGTAATGTCATGGGATCCAGGTACCAATACTTCAGCCTGGTGGATCCAGCATTCCAGAATAAGCTAGTCCAATATCTAAGCTTTTAGGACGATGCGACCAGCCTAAGATTGTGATACCAATTTATTTGCTACAAGATGCATATTGATATGCAGTTTATCAGACATCAATTTTCTTGTATCCCTCCCCTAAATTTGGAGGTTGTATGAGAAGATGTTATTACAACTACTCCCTAGAATTTGGAATATCGTGAGGTAGGTTCAAATGATGATGCAAGTATTTGCATTAAGGCCCATAGGCCTGCCTAACAGTTTTCTTATATTAGTCTGATGGGATAATTATGTAAACACTATCCAATGCACAACCAATATAAGCAATGTCTATTAGGCACCAGAGTTCAATCAACATTGGAGAATTCTTTCTCAGATAAATAATTTTTTGATAATATATTTGGTATTTATTTTGTGCAAAAAGAATCAAACTCATTTAACAAATCACTAGCACTGGATTTAATTGTCGATCAGTCTTCTTGACTCAGTCAAGATTTCTGCTAATTAGGCAGTCAGATCCTAGTTGGGCTTCAATTTGTCCTTACTAACAATGGCACCCACTTGATAGGCCTCTTGAATTTTAACCTACAACTTGGTCTACACAATCTGGTATCTAAGTGTCAGTGAGTGATATAGTGCACGTGAATCACCCCGGTCAGGGATGTGCAATGATCATCATGTATGAGTACACAATCTATCCGAGAGTGTTGTTTCAACAGGATGTGCACTCTGGTCAGCGTGTTTATGTGTAATGACACATTTTGTGTTGTGTGGAGTGGCCACCTCAACAACCAATACAACTTACCATCACTGTATGATCACTATACACAACTTGCAGCGTATGAATGAATTGCCCAAATGTCTGCCCAGCTCACTGGTCTAAGAAACAATGAATTGCACCCTTAGCTTCCCCTTGATTGCCTGAAAGTTGAAGTGACTAATTGAATTTCTTATGATGTTGCTATGTATGTTAAGTACCCTTATTATACCATGCCAAGATTCTAATGGTAACATAAAGTTTACCTCATATGGATGATAAAAGATAAATGCTATCTCATAAATGCCTCAAAGGATTCCACACATAATAATGATTTTGTTAGGGCAACACTTCCAATGATGATTATGATTGTAAGCTTCCTCATGTGCAGATTTAACTCAATAGCTCTATTTTGGTAATTTTATATGATCCAAGCATGCTGAAGCAAAGCAATTAATTCATTTTCTTAAAAAATAGAAGATTGAAGAATATGAAGTTGCTCTAGATGTCCGGCCAAGAACAGTTTTCTATATTGGTTAATGCCTTTTGCTATTTTATTCTACATTTTTCTTATCCTCACAATTGCAAAAATAATCCTTTCCCTCCTTCGCCCCCCCCCCCCCCCCCCCC
>JAOXJJ010000725.1:11501840-11531108 GCA_025769935.1 Phoenix roebelenii | reverse complement strand
CCCCCCCCCCCCCCCCCCCCCCCCCCCCCCCCCCCCCCCCCCCCCCCCCCCCCCCCCCCCCGGGACTCCCCTTCCTTTCTCCATATTAGCATCACTGCTATCACCTTCAATTGTATTTCCGTACCTAATCTTGTATATATTCTCTCCTTTTACTCTTAGAGTTGATCAAAATATCATGCCCCATATTTTAAAAATGTAGCATTTACTTACTAAACTTAATGCTGTTGGTAGTTTGTGATTTTTGGCTTTCACGTCTCTGTCCCAAGTTACTTATTTTATAAATTTATTGCAAATTTTGTTACAGCTTAATCATCTAATAGGTTGTGCATATGCAGAAACTGTTTGACGATTACATCTTGGTTACCTTCAAATGGCAATTAATTTGTTTTAACTACTAAGGCCTAGTCTGAAATCCCATTAAATTTGGTTGCCTTTGGGAGTCATGAACTCAAGCCAACTCACTTGAACTATAAAAGTAAGCCTGGAAGGACTAATTAGGTACAGCAAAAGTCGATTGGGAGTAAAACATTGATTAAATTTGCCATGGTTGTCTCCATATTTGTGCTGGCAGTGAAGCACTCTGCTTAGAACTTAATGATGCTACAAACTCAGGTCTACTTTAAGCCTAAAAGTTTATATTTCCACTTTGATGTTGTTCGAGGAAATAACCACCATTTTCTTCTATCAGTTATTAGGTATTGGACGTTGATACGGAATAGGTATTAAGTTAAATTTTAAAGGCTGCATCAAATTGTTATATCATATTTCCATTTTCACCTGCATGGTTTGGCATGATTTATGGTACTTGTACTTATTAGTACTTCTGCCTTTCTTAACAATGCATATATTAACTGAACTTAGATCTCAAGTTTGTACCTTTGTTTCTTGCTCACTGTCTTCTTTTACTCAATTTTCTGTAAACCACTATTTTGAATATCTTCTTTCCCTCCAAGGCCATTTTATGCACTCATTTCTAGTTTTTAACTTATGAAGGTTGCTTTATTGATTAAGGGGAAAAAAGAAACTATAAATTGATAAAAAGGCAGAGACTCTATCTATGAATTTGAGTTTCAGTGTGTGTAGGCAATAAATTGTTTTACCTTATCAGAAACTGACAGGAGGAATCTTGCTTCTCCGGAACAAATATTACATTGTCATATATCGCGGAAAGGATTTTCTTCCAACCTCAGTGGCCTCTGCTTTGGCTGAAAGGCAGGAATTGACAAGAAATATTCAAGATCTAGAGGAGAAAGCACGCAACCGTATGGCTGGGGTATCTCATGCTGATGGACTTGAAGGGTATGCACTTGCAGGTACATTAGCTGAATTTCAGGAGGCTCAGGAAAGGTGGGGAAGAAATATATCTGCTGAGGAGTACGAGGCAATGAAAGAAGAAGCTTCCAGATCTGAAAAGGCTAGGTTATTCAAGAAGATTGAACATAAATTTCATATTGTAAGCCAGTTTCTCCTTTGGGCCATCCACTTGAATTTTTTTTTCATATAAGAGAATGGGCTGATTTTTGACAGATGACTTCTATTTTGTTTCTTAACATAAAATTTTCCAAAAACTTTTTGAATCTAGTATTTTTTTTCCTTCTTCCCTCATTTTCCCATCCTTGTTTTCTGTCAGTTTCCTAGTATTTGTGCTGATGTTTATTATTTGTGCTGATGTTTATGCTCTTGTTCTTTTTGCTTTTGTGTGCTTGCTTTCCTCCTTATTCCCCTGCTTCCATAACTTGCAAGTCGATATCATTCAACCTTCGAATGTGTAGCTTGCTGCATGGTCTTGTTTTGAAATGTGACTTAGAAGGCATTCACACCTGCTTCTGCATTGTACCATTCATCGAGTAAGCAATGTTGCGCTGCCCCTATCAGAGTGTGGAGGATATCAACTCTTTTCTACTTTTTCTTTATAGCTTCCAGTTTGACATGCCATCTTGGTTTTACTCTTTGGCTTCTCTTTCAGACTAAAAGATGGTCTGGTACTTGATTATGATGTTTGTTGGGCAATATATGGAACAGGCTGAAGCCAAGAAATTAAGAGCAGAGAGACTGCTTGCAAAGATAGAAGCATCAATGATTCCTGTTAGCCCATCTGATGACCAGGAAATGATAACCGATGAAGAAAGATCTGTCTTCCGCAGAATTGGTTTGCGAATGAAGGCATATTTGCCTCTTGGTCAGTTTTTTTGCAACATTTTGCAGAAATGTTGTTCCCATTCTATAAGCTAATTACTCTTCTGCAATTCCTTTGCAGGCATACGTGGTGTTTTTGATGGTGTCATTGAAAATATGCACCTGCATTGGAAGCATAGAGAACTGGTGAAACTAATATCCAAGCAGAAAACTCCTTCGTTTGTTGAGGATACAGCACGTCTATTAGAATATGAGAGTGGTGGAATTTTAGTGGCAATTGAAAGAGTTCCCAAAGGTTTTGCACTAATTTTTTACCGTGGAAAAAATTATCGACGACCTATCAGCTTGAGGCCTAGAAATCTCCTAACAAAGGCTAAAGCATTAAAACGTGCGGTTGCAATGCAACGCCATGAGGTTTGTTCATCTCTTTTTACTCAACACAAGAATGAGATGTGGGGCACTCCCTATAGCACAGAGCCTTGTTTGGTAACAACCATCAAGCCTTTTCCTAACTAATTGGGGAAGGCTTTGTAATTCATATTCGCCAGTCATTTTTTTGATTTAGTTAAGAGGTGGAACTCACAAATTCTAAGTTGTAATTCAGTTTAAAATGACTCATGCAGGCACTTAGCCAACACATAATTGAGCTGGAGAAAACAATAGAGCAGATGAAACTAGATCTGGTATGAAGCCAAATTGTTATATGTTTAAGCACTAGGTTGCGTGTACATATGCATAGCAGAACCTGTTCTTTAGAATTGCAAAAATAGGAATTTTATTTTATTTTTTATATAATTACTAACTTTTTGGTCTTGGCAACATAGCATTTTGATATTAAATTGTTATTTGCAGCATACTCTTTAATTTTTTTAAAGTCTCTCTCTCTCTCTCTCACCCACACATTTTGTCTGACCTTTATTTTATCAAGAGTTAAGCTTAAATTTATAACTTAATTGGTAATAGAGATGGCAATAACCATATATGTTTGAAACGGCAATCACTTTGGCACCTAGAAAAGGCATAGGGGCAGAATCCTAGGTATCTAAATGAATTATTCTCAGAGATGTGAAAGACTTCATTTCGGTGCATGAAAAGGAGAGCAATGGCATATGTCGAAATGGGACAAGGAAAGCTTATAGCGACCATGGGGGCAACAATAATGAAGAATGGCCTCTGGGTGCATCTTCTTTCTAGTCACCTTTCTGAAAAATGACCTTGTTGTCTATTATAAATGCACCAGTTGGACAGCGCTGCCTAGGCTTGGGCAGTTCCCTGGCTGCCAAAAGGCCAAACTGTCTCATGTGGCTTACATTTGTGGGATGAAAACTTAGTGCAGCTCTTTAAGGCCTACGTAACGTGACCTAGGATGTCCTGATTGGTCTGTACTTTATGTTGGATCAGGATATTAGGAATGCTATCTTTTAAATTATAACCATCTGTCTTTCTCATTGGTGCCCGGACAAATTTATCAGCAATAGCTTACAAGTTTTACTAATTTTTGATTAATTGTTTATTTATACCATGATTGCTTGTTGCATTAAATTTTTAAGAAATACACTTTTATTTGATAACAATGAATGTTGTTGCATGGTTTAGAGGTGAAATTTGTAATTTTACTAGTTAAACATGTAATGTCACACACAACTAGATCCTCAAAAGACACAGGGTAGTTTCTTTAATCAACCTATTTGTGCCTCTAATTTTGCATTTACTTTATATATTCATGAATTGCAAGAAATTTTTAGAATAATTAACTTGTCTAGGCATCTGCCTAAGTGGTCCTATTCTCCTTAGGTACTTCACTTTCCATTGCCTCATTTATATTGCAACTGCATTTTTGAACACTGCAAGCAACATCTGACATGTTAGAACCAACAAGTCCCAGTTGACTAATTGGAGTAATAAGGTATGAGGTGGCTCTTTGTAGAAATTGTTCCCAGAGTGGCTTAAGGGACTAATCAAGCTTCTGATGGTCCTGGGAATGCTGGTATCCTGCCTTGTATAGTGGAGGATGTGCGTACCCCATGTCTCGAGCTCATTCTGATTGTCATCCAACCACTTGGTCATTAAGTAAAATCATAGTCACTTAAAAGTTGATCCTTGTGGGTATCCACAGATAAAACCAAATTTGCATGCTTGTTTGGCAGTTGGCATATTTAGGAGATCTTAAGGTTGGAGCAAATCTGCCTATCAATTTGATGCCACCAAAATGTGATGACGATGGTAAGGTAAAGTTGGTGCATTATATCTTAGAAGTCAAATTCGATGTTGTTGATGAAGCTAGCTCTGGGTAAATGCCATCTATATGGTCTCGGCATGGATAAAAAATGGCTCAACTAGTTGTTAGTGGTTTTTTGTTGCTAGTGCCGGCTATCCTTGGTCCAGAATAGTCTTGCTTATTGGCTTTGTATGACCTACCGCACAGAAATTCTCATATCTATTTAAATGATGCACAGGGAATCTCAGAAGGTGAGGAAAGAGATAGCAATAATCCACAGCTTATTCAATCTGGTTCCACTTCATGTTTCAGTGAGGTAATGCTTCGCTGTATGATTTATAATCTTGCTATGCTCCTTAATTGGGAATACGCATCACTCTTTAATATTTACTTTTCAGATCGAAGAGGAAGAGAACTATGTTGAGCCTGAAGATGTTGATGACAGTGACAATGATTATAATGATGATGAAGGTTCAGATTTTGAGATAAATATTTCTGACATATGATCTATGATGCTAGAATTCTTGTGTACAATGATTCTTGTGAGCATTCTATCAAGGCATTTTGCTTCATAAGTGTATCATTTTTTCCCCCTAATTATTCATTTTTGATGAAACTATAATTATCCATGCAAATTTGGATCAACCCACGTGCGCGCGCACAAACACACAAAAAAGGCACTAGGATACACGCACAGACATCATTTCCCATTTATGAGGACAGGGATACAATGACCATATTATTCCAATGTCATTGCTATATCCATGCATTAAAAAATTGGTACTTCATTAATCTGCTGATTCAGATACTTTAGGATTGCATTCTTTGAACTGATTGTGTAGACTTTTTGAGTATTTTTTTTTCTTTCAAGTTGCTTGGGTCAAGGTCAAAGGGCTTAAGAAAGAAGACCTAATCTACATGAATGGAAGCAGTTATAAAGAATATGAAAAATATTGTACGAAAAAAAAGAATTTGAAAAATAGCTTAGAATAGCACCAGGGATTTTTCTTAACTGGAACGATTGGTAAATAATAATCTATTTAGCTGATCCCAATTAGTTGGGATAAGGCATGCCATGCACTTATGATTGTATTATCTTTATCCCCAATTTGTACGCTTTAGTTCTGTGAAACTGTGCAGTTTGCCCACTTTATTTTAGTTTTTGCACATTTGAGTCACTTTTATTTATTTATTTATTCAGAAACATTTCAGTTTTGAAATATTTGGAAGTTTTTGACCTGAGTCTCACCAACATTTTATATGCATCATTCACATAGAAGGTATGTGCGTTGACTGGTAACATATGAGCCTCCACTCCACCACAACCCTCCTCTCACCATCCACTTCAACCTCCCCCTGTTCACTGCCCACTCCTCTGCCCTCCATCCACTCCTCTATCAAAGCTGTAGTCAGCCCAGCTCCTGGCCTGAAGCCCTCAGGTTATTATGACCTGTTATTTGCTCTGCTTCTTGCTTTCACTTATTTCCGCGTCTCACATTTTGTGTGAGACCTGCTCTGGTTGGGGCCTTATTACGTCGTTCTACACACTGAAGGGGGTTATCATTACCTGCAGTAAGACTCATGCTCCCTGGTGTTTTCAATGACTTCCTGCATTCCTAAACCATCAACCACTAAAACAGAACCAGTATTTGCTGAAGTCGTTGAATCATCGATTACAGGATTCATATTAACAGAATGACGCTCTGATTTTAAACAATCAGTAACCTCACGATTTGCTTTTGTATCATTTGCCAAGTGGGCTTCCTACTGAATGTGAGAACTTTTAACCACTAGTTGTCAATGGTGAACTGGCTATCATTCCCACCAACCATATCATCCTGCAGAGTCCTTCCCTTGCAGCTGGAACTTCTTGCTGCATTTCAATATTGCCTTCTGCTAAATTAGCACCTGTGTTTTTTCTTTTTTTTATTATTTTTTTTGGTAAATCGGATGCGTTAAATTGAACTAAACGTGAATAGATACATCGAAATCAGAAAATAAAATATTTAAAAACTAAATTGGAAGATTAGTCAAAGAAACTCATAATATTGATTCTGTAAGGTGTGCTGCATAAGATGCCATCTAATCAGCAGCACTATTAGTCTCTCTGTAAATATGTGAGGCGTTAATGGAGTAAGGAGGCGCATCATTAGTAACTGTGTTCTTTAACTCAGAGTTGTTGGAGGCTGCAATAATAAGATGCATTTCAAGACTACGAAACAATTAACTGCTCTTTTTAACACTGAAGATGTACCAAGACTACCCTCTGAAGTGAGAAATTTGCCGCTGCAATCTCTGGCAGATCTTCAGACCTATCAAGTTCTCGAAGTTGGTTCACGATCAGGTTTTACAGTTCCATGTATTCATGCTCTGAGTTAGTTCCACTCTTTCTTCCCCTTGGACTTGAGAATATGCACCTTCCAACAGCACAATATTTAACTTACAAAGCTTGACGTAGATCCCTCTACAACCCCTTTTTCCAATTCTGAAAACTCCAGCATTGGCACGTTAAAATATGGATGAGAAGTTTCCAGCTTTTCAGGATCAGAAACAATCATTTTATTGTTTAGCTTTTCTGCAATGGATCACTGCTTCGCTATGCAGTTAGGTCAGCCGCGCACCCAGCCTCCGGTTCTTTTCTCTGATTCCATCTCCGTCCGACTGCCCATCCCACCAGCGGAGAGGAGGAGGACGGCGGCGGTGAGGAGGGCAAGGCAGATGGATACTCCATGGCTTTTCTTTGTAGCTTCCAGTTTTACATGCTATCTTGGTTTTACTCCATGGCTTCTCTTTTCAGACTAAAAGACGGTCTGGCACTTGATTATGATGTTTGTTGGGCAATATATGGAACAATCCCAATCCAAGAAATTAAGAGCAGTGAGACTGCTCGCAAAGATAGAAGCATCAATGATTCCTGACTTCCTGGTGGTCAGCTTTTTACCACATTTTACAGAAAGTTCGTTCCCGTCCTATAAGCTATATACCTACTCTTTTGCAATGCCTTTGCAGGCATACGTGCTGTTGTTTTCTGATGGTGTCACTGAAGATATGCACTTGTTGCATTGGAAGCATAGAGAACTGGTGAGAAAACCCTTTCATTTGTTGAGGACGCAGCACGACTATTACAGCATGCGAGTGGTGAGATTTTAGTAGCAATTGAAAGTCCCCAAAGCATCTGCACTAATTTTTTACCGTGGGAAAAAATTACCACCGAACTATATCAGCTTGAGGCCTAGAAATCTCCTGGCGAAGGCTAATGCATTAAAACTTGCAGTTGCAATGCAACGCCATGAGGTTTGTTCATCTCTTGGTTACTCAAACACAAGAATGAGATTTGGGGCACATCCTACAGAACCGAGCCTTGTTTTGTACTAACCATCAGACCCTTTCCCAACTAATTAGGGATGGCTTTATAATCCATATTTGTCCATCTTTATTTTGATTTAGTTAAGACTGGAACTTACGAATTCTAAGTTGTAATTCAATTCAAAATGACTAATCCAGGCACTCGACCAACACATAACCGAGCTAGAGAAAACAATAGAGCAGATGAAACTAGATGCGGTGTGGAGCCAAATAGTTATATGTTTGAGCATTAGGCATGTTGCATGCCTACAAATGCATACTAGAACCTGCTCCTTAATTGCTGAACATACAATTTTTATTTTATTATATAAATTGCATATTGTTAGGCCTCCCAATCCGTACGGGTTTCTAAGGTAGAACCGTACCGATAGACCACTAAACTAGTTCGGTAAGGGCTGAACATACAACCGGTTCAGCATACCATGATGATAATAGAGATAGCGATAACTATATATATGTTCGAAAGGGATCATATTGGCACCTAGAGAAGGCATAGGGGCAGGAATTAATCCTAGGTATCTAAATGAATTATGCCCAAAGATGGGGAAGACTTCATTTCACTGGAAGAATGGAAGAGCAATGGTAGATGTCGAAATGGGTAAAAGAAGACCTCTCTCTCTCTCTCTCTCCCCCCCCTCAATCTTCTCCTCCCTAACTACCGGTCCTCTCCTCCGGTAACTACCGATCCTCTCCTCCCTAAAAAAATTAAAAGGACCGAGACGTATCGAGCTAGACCTCCGAGACAGACCCTGCGAGTAGGAGGAGATGGGAATGGGGGAGAGCGGGCGTCGGGGGGGGGGGGCAAGGAGAGGTGGAGGGACTTCGGCAACTCGGGACGCCGTTCCCTTCGGTTTCGTCGCCACCGTCATTCTCATCTCCATGTTCCTCGTCATGGTCATCTTCGAGCGCTTCCCCCGCCCCAGGGTCCCCCTAGCCCCTCCTCTCCTCCGAAGATGGCCGGATGCGGAGGGCCTCTTCCTCCGCGGATCTCAAGGCGCAGCGCCGCCGGGGCATCTCCGGCCAGGCCAGCTCGATTACCCTTCGCCAAAGGTAGCTTTACCGAAAAGTCACCATTATTTTTTTTTTAATTTTCGTGAATGTTAGCACCAGTAGCATAGGTTCCATAGGAAGTGTTTGTAAGGCCACGCAACCACGCCCAGAAGCAGGGAATATAATAGGGGGATGTTAGAAAAAAAACAAGGCCATTTAGAAGGGACAGCTTATGGTGGGGCGTTGGATTAAAGAAGTTGTTTCATATTGCAACTTCATCTTTGAACACTGCAAGCAGCATCTGACATGTTAGAACCAAAGATGAAGGGTTGTCTCTTTAATCAACCTATTTGTGACTTTAACTGTAAAAAAAAGGCCGCATATTGGTACCTTTTTCATATTTTTCTAAGTTTTTCATCTTGACCATTAGATCTGCTGGCATGGGGTATGCAAGTGGAGCATACACATGGCTAACTAACTGATATGATCCACATAACAACAATGGGGAATGTTAAGTGGACTTGAAATTCTATGTGGGCAAGCCTATGGAGCACAACAATACCAGAAGCTAAAAATATATACCTATAGAACCATTCTCTCTCATACTGTGGTCTATCTTCAGAAAAATCAAAACACAAGATAAGAAGCTCAAACGATCACTATTCAAGACTGAAAACAATGTCGGCAAAGTATCATGTACTCCATAAATTCGTTAGAAAAATGAAAGATTCTGAGATTGGTGAAAGTATCATCTATGATAACTTTTATCTTATGATTACTATAGATGGAAGTGTCAACTGTAAAAACTCATTGATCTCTCTAAAATATTTCATTGAGATTGGTGAGCGAGTAGCTTTGCAAGATTCTGGGTATTTAATCATAGCTAGTACACAAGTATGGAGATGTTCAACCAATGTGATATGCTTATGGAGTTCAACCAACTTTACATAAGCATATCACATTAGTCGAACATCTTCATGCTTATGTCCTAGCTATTATCAAATACTCAGGATCTTGCAAAGCTACTCGCTCACCAAACTCAATGGAATGCTTTAGAGGGATCAATGAGTCTTACAGCTGGCACTTCCATCTGCAATAATATATGGTAAAAATCATCGTAAATTTTAGAATTTTCTTTTCATTTTCTTATGAATTTATTAAATAAAGAATATTTTGCCAACATTGATTTTAGCCTTGAATGGTGGTGGTTTGAGCTTCTTATCTTGTTTTTGGTGTCTTCTTAAAAGCAGACCACAACAAGAGATAGAATAGCTCTGTAGATGTGAACTCCTAGCTTTGTTGTGCTCCATAAGCTTGCCCACATAGAGTTTCCCGTCCACTTGCCATTCCAAGCTATTGTTATGTGTATCATGTCAATTAGTCAGCCAATTATAGTAATGAAGCACGAGAAGGAACACAAGGAAGGAATTGGACTTACGAGGAGGCTGAAGCCAGTGACGCTGGTAAGCGACGAAGCCATGGCGAAGCTGGAGAGGGTGATCTTGCCAAGGTGGCTGATCATCTAGATCACCTGGACCATGCCCTACGATAGCATCATCACCACCATGGGTGTTACCAAGTAACCAATCCACGGCCAGTATCTCATTGCTCTATGACATTCCATATGGACTTGGTGTTGCTGCCAGGTAAGCTCAAAACTCAGATACCTATTTATATTTATTCCACTTTTTATATCTCTTCATGTATAATTGATAAGATGTGCATTTTTTTTCTTTTCCTATGAATAAGGTGTCAAATGAATTAGGAGCGGGGAAACCATAAAGATCTCAGTTAGCAGTATGTTTTGTGATGTTTCTTGCAGTTATGGAGACATTCTGGCTTTTTTTGCCATGCGTGGCATCTTGGGTTATGCCAATAGTAATGAGGAGGTCATTAGTTATGTCAGGGAAATGGTTCCTCTGGTTTATGTCTCAGTTATAATGGATAGCCTACAAGGTGTTCTCTCAATTAATATATTCCTTTCATCTTTATGTCTTTTGATTAGAGTAACAGCGACACCAATATTCAATCCAAGATATTATCTTCTGTGGTTGAAAATTTTTGAAATGTTTTTCTGTAGTCTTCTGTGGTTGCTTTTTTACTTATAAATTCTCTTTTCAATCCATATTGATTTATTCTTAATATCAAAATTTTAACACTCCTACAAGATGTAGCTGTTTGGAATGTCCATCGCTATAAATGGAAATGCTTACAATGATAGCTTGTATGATGAGGAATTGTCAATAATCATGGATTTGAGGCAAGAGTTCACTCTAAATGTATCAAAGAAAAGACTAGGCCATACTGCAAAGCCATTTGTTTATTCTTGGTTTCTCATGAGCTTGTTCTCGAAATTCTTCGTGGATCAATTATAATCATGAGAAAGTTAACAAACAGTGGTATTGTAGTCATGTGAGCAAAATGACATAGCTTGTCTTTTATAAGCAGATATACTGAAAGTGACTAAGACTACATATCATGTTGAAAGTCTTTTACCGAGAATGGTCAAAGCTTAGCAAAAAGGTCTGAGGTCAAAATCTCCAAGATGAAACAAATCTAATTAGTTACTTGCTAGACACATCTAATATTGTATGTTACTGCCTGCAATTTCCGGTTCTTAGGGATCTAAAATTATCATATTTAGAATGCATAAAATTATGAAGGCATGCCTTTGTGTAATGGTATGGTTGCTCCATCGTGATATGAGTGTCAGGTGTTCGAAATATAAAAACATTCTCTCCAAATGAGGGGGTAAGGTTGGGTACATTGGACTTTCCCCTAATCCAGTGGCAGGAGCTCTTGGACGCCCTTTTAAGGATGTCATTGCTTATGCTGGGATCCAGGATCAGACTCATCTGTCTAGGGGTACCAAAACTTGGAGAACTAGCACAATTAATGAGTTCAATGTAGGAATGGAATCCATTGAAAAAAATTAATTTTGGACCATCAGCTTCTATGGACTGGTTAGAACAAAATCTTGATTTTGGGTCTTCAATAGCTCATGAAAAATGCTTTTGTTGTCTTTGCAACAATAGTGATCTATTGTGACATACAACAATTCTAATCAAGAGTATAGATTACGGTGAAAACATGGTCAATGCACAAGCATACATAAATTACCATCTCAGAAAATGAATGTAACTCTTACACAACCATTATGTGGTCATCTTTTGATTTATCAGTGTTGCAATAGGATGCAGATGGCAGCACATAGGCGTTTATATCAACCTCGTGGCTTGTTTATCTGATTGGAATTCCAATAGCAATGGTTTTGGGTTTTCTATTGCACGTAGGAGGCAAGGGCCATTGTATTAGTGTAGTTTTTGGGTCTACAATGCAGACACTTGTTCTTTCTCTGATATGAGGCTTCAGGAATTGGGAACAACAGGTCTGCTATTCTCTTTACTAAGCCTCTGTTAAATGGATGTCTTACTTAAACCACAAAGCATCTTAAATTTTCTTGTGCCATTCCATAGTAAAATCAAACTACAGCAAGAAGATGCACTGATTGTCACAGTGATTAGGTGAAGGCATAACTAACTTTTCAATTAATATTGATAGACTGTATTATGGTAATTATCTTATCAGCTACGTTGTTCTATTCTACAACGAGTGCACTTTTTCTTTGATTTGCAACAGAGAATGCCTGCAGGATTAGTATCAAGGAACATTCATGAAACGTTTAATCTTTTTTTTTTGGTCAATCTTTGCATGCAAACATGGTAAGGAGCGAATATTTGATGAAAGATTACCATTGCAGGGTGGTTTGAAATAAGCCAGCAAAGAAGCCGTTATCCTTCTGATTTTGCCTTCACGTTCAGTTGTTTTTCAGAATTGTACCACCTAAGTTGATCAGAAGTGATGAATTGCACAGATAATGATGTAGCCAGCTTGCATTTTTGGCTTCAGCCTGCTCTTGTATGAATCGAGGATGTTTTTTGCTGGTAGAATAAGAAATTGTATGGAAAATGGAGGACAGCAATCAAATCAGTATTAGGAACGTTTCAGGTTACAATAACATACAAGGTAGTTGTTTGTACAAATGATTGTCTTTGGCAAGTCTTAATAGACATGATTTATAGCCTGATGAAATTCCAACTTAGGCGAGGTTTAAGTGCAACCGTTGTTACGACATGTTTGGTAACTTAACGCACTTGTCTTTTCCTCAAGCTGGTTGAAAATGGATTGGACTTTGTCTCTCTCTCTCTCTCTCTCTCTTAGAAGGTAGAGTTAATGGCTCACTATTAATTCTTTTGTTATGTCATTTATAAATTGGGAGATTGTGGAAACGGCTTGACAAGGTAGACGATAGAAAGATCGAAATAGGATAACAGCAAAGCTCACCAAGTTTCGTATCAGTAGTAGAGACTATCGGTAGTGGTGGAGATCACTTGCTGTGGTAGTTGATGGTAGAGATTGCTATAGGTGATGATGGAAATTCTTGATGATGATGATGGGTGGCGATGAAGATCGGAGGCAGTGGTGATCGATAAAGAAAATTAGTGACGATGCTGGATAGAGATAAGAAGCACTAGTGGTAATGAATAATGATTCGAACAGCGGATGATAGCGGCATGGCGATGGTAAAAAAGAAGCAAGTTCTCTCTCTTCCTTTCTTCTCCTTTAAGCTATTTGCTCCCCATAATTTAATTCGCGAGGGATAGTATAGTGGTTATTTTTATAAAATAAACCTGGAAAAATTCGAATATGCTTCACCGGCTAAACATTCTACCCAAATCTCGATAGTTTATGGATGATGCAGTCTACCTTGCAATGAAGTCACATGCTATGCTTATTCCTTGTGATGATATTCACGTTAGGGCTGATTTGTCTCTTTAAAACAGCTTGACACACTTCAAACCTCTTAAATGGAGTAGCTTAAAACACAAATCACACACAGGTGAGAGACAAACAGACCTCTCTTTTCAACTTATCATCAATAGGACCTAAAAAATGTCACACTCTTGCTTCTTTTTCTTTTCATATTCACTAACATCACCTTCATGCTAGTTGACAAGAAGCTGTCTAGTTCTCTAGAAAAGTAACAGATGTCGTAGAAACTCTCGCTATGAACATAGCATATATCTAGTCATACGAGTAGGCACATTGGATGAACTGAAATAACTGATGTAAGATGAGGAAAAAGAGAGTAATGAACATAACCAGGATGAAGAACTTACCCAAACAATAAAAACATTCATTGGGCAGAAGGCTCACTCCGAAAAATTTCAATCAGCTTTACCGGTTAATATTCTATACAAATTTCAGTAGTTTAACTGCCTAGACATGACCACAGCTAGTTATATGGTCATCACTATGTGTTGATGATATTCATCCTTTGCCTGATTTGTCAATTGAACTATACTTGAGGAAAGACACTTCAGAGGTGACCAATAAAGATGAAATGCAAAGCAATCACTAACTATAAGAGAGCTTCGCAGTAGGAAAGATGCCATGAGATATCCTATAAAATATAGACAGTTCAACATTAATAACAAGTGCATCTATAACTCATTCGTGCAACCATTCGCTCTTAAACACAGCGATACAACAAGCTATCAACACTAGCTCAATATACTGAAACCAATGCCAGTTCTATGAATGCAAATATTTGGCCGAGTTTTCATGAAGACATTATTTGCAACTTTTAGAGGATATACCCAGAGGCCAAGTGTCAAACAATTGCTGATTTGTTAGGAACTTAGCTGCATCAACAATTGTAATACCAGAACAGATCTCAAAGCACGACCGAAATCAATATGTCAAGGCAAAGCAAGACAGGCTACAATATACATTGCACACACGATCAACAACTCAAGCATTAAGCAACTTGTTTTATTATTTTTTTCCTTTTTAATAAGTGTGGGTTATGCTTCAGTAGATTCAACATGTAATTAAAGAAAAAGACATGAAATCTATGATAACATTTTCTGCCGCTGATTCACATTATAACTCCATCTATGTAGGAGCCAACATCTTTTTTTTATAAAAAAAAAATGGTGTCAATTGCGTACAGAAATGGTCTTAAAAGTTAGGTGAGGATTTACAACAGTTGAGTAAACCAAAAAAAATGGATCATGGAAGTATATTGAAGAGGGAATTCATTAAACTCAAGATTGCATAGCCAGGCTGTGAACCCATCAGTAATAAGGTAGAGCCAAGGCACCCACAAAGATAATAATCATGTCTGCTAATCGTTGAAGCAAGTTTGAGCCGCAAATACTGGAAAGATATTTTGGTAACTATTTTGCAATTTCAAATGCCTTTAGTATGTTTAAATTCCAGTGGCTGCAGAATGAGCAATCTTCAGGTATCAATGAACCCCTTAGTGCGAAAAACCAAATGAGCATACAACTATGGAAAACTGCTAAAAGCAATGGTTGTGACTAGATTAAGCTGAGCATATCATAATATAGGTCAATGAAGTTGTCACAGGGCTCAGGAGTTAACAATTCCTCCCATCATGACCATGTCATTCAAACAAAAGGTGAAGAAGTGCATACATGAAATGATACATTATTTGGCAAAATAGTCCCTCATGTAGAATAACCTGACATGTGACAATAGTGTATATGTGTATTATACACCTTGATCATTCAACAATATGCCTCATCTGTTAACAATTTTGAACATTTTGTCATTAGTTATATACATACATTAATATAGTAGGGTTATCAATATAAATTCAATGTCTAACTTATTCAGGTTATATGTATTTTTCAAACACAACACAAAATGACAGGGGTCCCTTGCATTAGTCCCTCCACAATACTCATGAGTAAGATTCTGTTGCATCTGCTCTATTCCTTGGACCAACATAAGACAGCTTAGATCCCAGAACACTCTTGCAGCTACCTGCTCATATCTTCCTTTGAGATACTAGAGTAATTTTACAACTATTAATGACCTTCAACTCTTTTAACCTCAAGTTGCTTATCTCATTGACGATCAAAAAAGTTGCAAGATAGAGTGGGCGAGTCTCAAAAAAGATGTTCCAAATTAACTGCTCAAGGAATTCCTACCAAACAAAAAACTGCTTGAGGGATGATATTTTGCAGCACTTAATGAGCTGTGCCAGATGTGATATAATCTTCTAACGAATTTATACCACGATAATGCAAACCAGAAGTATCTCCATCAGAACTATAACAAGCAGGTGAAGTTCTTTAAGTGTTGTGCTACTGTATAATGATAAAGACTCTCGAAGAATTTACTAGACTTTTAAAAGACCAGCTATACTGTTTGATTCAATTCAATATTTTGGAGCGGGACAAAAACACTACATGGTGAATGGCCAAGGGGAGTTCCAATGCCTTCATGCTAAGTGGAAACAAAGCAGGCACTAGAGATTGAGGCACCTGAAGTTACTCCATATTCCCCCTCTTATCCTCTTTCTGTTTTCCACCTTTTGCTCTTATGCTATTGCTAGTGGGTGCAATTCATTGCATTTGATGTTTTTGGACAATTTAGGTCAAGTCTAGACACCAACTCTTGGATGTAATCTAGTATAAGAGGATCCTCACAATATGCAGAGCAGTACATGAATCACAGCGATTACTGAAACATGATTGATATAGCAAAACTCCAAACAAATGGATGAGACATATCAGTTGTAGTTATACTATGATAATAAAAACATTTATTTTCCCATAATAAACTCTTTCTGGTCAGAGTCTTGAAGTTTTTGAGTCAGATTTCTATGAAGTGCACTTTGTACCCTACCACCATATACTAGCTCATTACATAACTGAAAGAGCAAGTCCTCGTAACATTCATAAATGGGAAGCAATTGAAATTCTTTGCTAATTAAAAAAAAAAACAACTGCCAAATTTAAATTGTTAACCAACAAAGGCTATCTGGATAACATATTCATTACTAAAAAAAGTGTCATGTCACAAACCTCTGAGTTTGCCTGTTGTTGAATCATGAAACATGCTATTGCCAGAAGGTATACTAATCAATCACAGACTTGATTTGAATAAGGCATTTGGTGAACTTTAGCAAGCAATAACAAGCAAGCGCTAACAAAACAAAGATCAAGCACTTAATTCTAATACCATAGGACTATGCAGCAAGCAGGATGAACTTTAGGAAATGGAACTCCAATTTGTGAACAATTCATAAGTTATATCATTGCTCTAAAGCTGTTGATGTGGCTTTTTAACATTGCCTAGGTGCTCACAAAGGCCTAGGAGGCCTGCATGAGTGGCCTGAACAATATGCTGATCCAGCAGAAAATACCATTCAATCATTATGCAGCAACCAGCCTCCTCTCCTCCTCCATCCTCCTCCCCCACCTCCTCTCCTCTCTCATGTCCGCTCCGCCCTCCTTTCCTTTCCCATCCTCTTCTAGCACCATCTAGTATACCAGCCAGGCACTAGGCAATATCCCAGCTGCCCACATACTGCAGCAATTTTTCTCTCGTGTCACTGAAGTATAGAGCAAAACTAAAGAACAATGCATGCACATGACAGCATCAGGATTTATTCTAAAGTGTGCCTTAAGCCTGTGAATCAAAGTAATATGTGAAAAGTTTGATCAATAAGCAACTTCTCGATTTATTTACTTTTTGCTAAATAAATGAGAATTATATCATCAATGAGACAGTTGTGAGAGCACAGTCATGACCGAGCCAAGAACTGATCTCCTGAATGCAAAAGATTGAAGAATAATATAAGCATCCCCCTACAAAATGTTTTGTCAACCCACCAACATCTTGGCGTCCAAAGCACTCTAAAACAAACATAGGCGCAAGAAACATATAGCAGAGATCTTCTCGTGCCTTCTTCATCTTCTTTGCGCCCAAAGCCTACCATTTTCACAAGCTCCCCTAATTCAACAAGATAAAATGGAGCAAAAATCCAAACTTTTGATCCAATTTGTATCTACATCCATGAGAATTAAAACATAGTGAACAAATTATAGAAATTATAACAAGAATACCTCTATTTCTTCATCACTCCATAACAACCTTTGCTCCAACGGCCTTCAACTTCTCAATGATCTGCTCCCCCTCCTCCTTCGAGACGCCTCTCTTGATAATGGTCGGCGTCTTCTCCACCAAGTCCTTCGCCTCCTTCAGCCCCAAATCCGTAAACCCTCTCACCTCCTTGATCACCTTGATCTTAGCGGCCGCGTCGAACGAGTCCAGCCTCAGCTCGAACACCGTCTTCTCTTGCTTCTTCTCCTCCGTCCCCGGCGCCCCGGCCGCGGCGGTCAGGGCCCCGCCGGCCCCGGCGTTCATGACGCCGATGACCGGCGGGTTCTTCAGGCCCATCTTCCGCACCAGGATGGAGGAGAGCTCTGCAACCTCGGCGAGGGTGAGGGCGGAGACCTCGTCGACTAGGCGCCAGACACGGTCGGAGGGTGGGCTCCGGGCGGTCGCCGGGTCGAAGGTGGAGGGGTCGTAGTCGGCGGGGAGCTTCCGCTGGTCGAACACCTCCGACTCCCCTCCATCCTCGGCGTCCTCTTTCGCCGGGAGGGAGAAGCGTCGGAGGATAGGGATCGATCTCGAGGGTTTTGAGGAGAGGAGACGGTGGCCACATCTAAGGAGAGAGCTCATCTTCTCCGGAGAAAGAGAGCAGGGAATTAGGGTTAGGGCTTAGGAGAGGGAAGAAGAGACGGCGAACCGGCCATTTCCGGTGCTCCTTTACTGGCAAAGTCTGCGGGCTAGTGGCTTGGACTTGGGAAGTCCAGGTTCCAATTTTTTCATCCCAAGCCACTAGGCCCACTACGATGATGTAAGTACATGGGCTGGATTTGGGCTAACAAATGCACACGTAAAATGTCTGTGGATTTGGCCCAAACAATGTAAAGTAAGGTTGTGAAATATCTCATGATTATTTTGAACATGAATTTGCATGCCTGGTCATTTATGGGATATTTTTTTTGAAAAAAATTATGGAGTCTCAAAACAACTCCAAGACATGCAAAAACATAAAATACTTATTTTTGTCAAATTATGGGTGTATATGTCAAAATATGACAAGAACTCAGATGGAATTTCTTACCACCAAAACATGCTAAAACATCAAAGGGGTTTATATGATTAAATATCAAATCTTATATTGACAGTGTTCAAGATTTGCTTCGCATATGGGACAGGTTGTATTATTAAGATCTTCATTGGATTCCAAACGGCTAACTTACTTGACAAAAGACTGATCGGCTGACTTAAAAAATAACTTTAGAGAGACGAATAGCGGGTTCCTGACCTCTTTCGCTTTCTAAAAAAGATTGCTTTCAAGAACAGAGGCACATATGACAGTTTCAAGGATAATGGACCATATGAGTTCAAGATCGAGGAGTCACTAGCCGAGAGGAGAGTTTTCCAAAGAAAATACTCTTTTGAGTATCCAATCTTGAGTGAGGTCGGGTTGTCAGACTAGTACCACCTGCCGACTTGAAAGTTGCCTTTGCTTATGAAGGCAATCATAATAAATTAATAATCAACAGGCTTTGCTTTCAAAAGTCATGAAAATTTTGCTAATAACTCATACGTCTAAATTACTAACTAGTTCTCAATGAATTTGTTTCCACAAAAATGATCCAAATAATGAAACAAATTTATAAATCCTCAATCTAGTAGTCTGCAATTAGCACAATGCGCGGTTAAATTAGGTTTAGCCATCTCCGTTCTCCTCCTCCTTTTCTTCTCTTTTAATCTTTCTTTTTTGAGAAAGATTAGGCAGAGTCTTCGTCACTTTCTCCGCTCTCCTCTTAGATCTTCTTCCTCCAATTCTTCCTCTGACTTACCTTTACTTCGACAAGTCCGCAGCTTCGTCTCTCGACGAGGTGGAATGGTCCCAGGTCACCAAACTCGCCGACGAGATCCCTAAACAAGCAACCATGGGAAACGCCTCAAATTTAAGCTTGAAACGCTAAATTTATCCTTTTTGCGAGGTAGCAGCCATCGGGCTTGTGGAAATCCAACAGGCCACTTAGCTCTTCTACTGTTAACATGAGCCTGTTATTCTGATAATGTACATGAACTCACTCCTTAATAAGATAGAATATAAACAAATATAAACTAGAGATGCTTTGCAAATTCCTGTTCTTGAATCTTTTATTGAACTTTTTATTACATGCCATTTAAGTTAATTTTTTAGGTTCTATGTTTAAAGGGTAAACTTATTGCTTGTAGAAGCTAAAAAGCTGGCTGCTTGAAGATAGAAAGGGCTGGCATCTAAAACTCAATGTGCAATGTTTTTGGTTCTCTCCCTTCTCTTGTTACCATGTTCCCTTCCATTTGTCAATTTTATTCTTTCTTTCTTCCAATGGTGCCTTACTGAATCAGAATTTATGTGTTTCGGTCTGTTTTGTTGTTTGTGCTTCTGAAGGCATCTTTCCAATTACTATTGTGATGCATGGCTTCTCCTCCTGTTTGCTTTTTTTATACTCCACTGTGATGAAAAAATGGTATTGAAACACAAATGCTTATGCATGTGTATGTGTTCCTATGCATGCATTATGTTCATCATGTGTGTAAATGTACATGGTAAACATCACAGAAAGCAGATTAGAGGAGAGAAGGGAAGAGTAAGGAAAGAAGAGAGAACAAAGGGTCTGATGTATGTATGGCTCTACCAACTAATTGTTTAAATAATTCCACACCCATTTAGACATGTCATTGTATAACAAAAGAAGATGCCTAATTACTGTAGCTCTTGTTCGGTTGAATTTGACCACTCCATGAACCCATTAGAAAAATGGATTAGCATTTTAATCTGTATATTTCTTAGTAATATGTTACTGACCAAAATACAGATCACTAGGGTTCGTCATATTTCATCAATTTAATAACCCCAGACCTTATAGTTTGTAAGGTGATCTCAGCACATACAATCACAAGACAGAAAGGAATTGATATGCCCAGAGTATTAGATTTGATATTTCTTGCTTTCGCCGCTATCAACAGACAAGACAGAAATTGGGATAAAAAAAATTATACTGATTGAAGAAATAAGTCCAAGTCTTGGGTCTTAAAAACTGTGAATTGTGAATTGAATCAGAGAATAACTTGTCCAAATAATCGCATGCTTAAGATTACTTTTCTGTTTCTTGGTCAACTCCTGTTCGTATTTGCTTCAAATGATGTCTTCTCCATTTGTAAGATGGAAAGCTTTACGTTATGTTTAGGCACATGGTAGCTCTTAGGTTGAAAATAAAACAGTCCAATCTTTTTGATGGATTTTGTGCAGGCTCTGGCAGTTCCAAAGAAAAACTATCAATCCCCAAGCTATCAGGCTTAGTTTGGGAAGCTGTGATGCCCTCAAGAAGACCCCCACCACAAACTTCCCTGCCATAGTGTGGGGCATGACAGATGCTGCAATCTTCATTGAGGATGTCCATCAGGAGATGAGAGAACTTAAGTCTGCTGCTGATGATTCGGCAGATGGAACTTCCAATGAAGCTGCTGAGAAGATACAAGACTGATGAAGAAGGTGGTTTGATTGAGGATGAGGAGAAGGGCATCGCTCAGTTAACCATTACTGTGGTGTCTGATACACTTACTGTCACTAGAGAGATAATCTTTCTTAGTTTTCACTCACTCGAGTTCAAATCGTGAGCGTAGGACTGAGGATTGCATTGATTCATTGGAGAGATTGCTGAGCTACTGCCAAGAGATGGGAGCACAGGTTAATGAGCTTGGAGCTTCTGTTTACCCACCGCAAGAGATCTCTCAGATGAAGATTGAGTTCGAAAAAGATGCATCATGGGGCCGATGAGATGTGTTTCAGGCCTTTGAAGGACTGGAGAATTCCTTGGGGAAACTGGAGAGTAGATTGGGTGATGATGCGGTCTCTGAAATGGGTAGGCTTACCATGTAGGATGTCAGGGATATTTTGTGTACTATCTGAACTGTTTCTTTTAGCCTAACTGTGGGAGTCATGATAGTTCAGTAGTTGAGGGCCGTTTGTTGAGGAAATTCTTGCAGAGAAGTGAACTTAGAGAAGATTCAAAGAGAGAGGGAATTTAATGCATTTTAATTTGATCACATCAGGTTGATTCTAAATGGTTCCATGATCATGAAGAGGCCACGATGAAAAGCAGCTTTCTTTTTTAAAAAAATTATTTCAGTTTTAGAAGGAAAGAAAGACAAGCAACATTTGTTATGACAGCAACACTCTCTAACGGATCATATTGGAGATATATGTACAAATTTTTCTTGTGATTGTTGGCTGAAATTAATATAAATGGAGAGAAAAATGTTGTGTATTTGATTTTTCAAATTTTTATAAGCTGATTTACCAAAGACCAGTTACATGACCATGAACATTACTTTTTCTTTTCCTTCCCTGTTGTTTGATGCAAGCCCATTGTTGATTCGAAACCATACCATGTGCAATCTAAATGGCTAAAACCCATGTAACAGGTTACATGAATGACAACCCATATTCAAGAAGTAAAATGCTATAATTCCTAATATGTACTTCTTACAAGAGCATCAAGATTATGCATGCAGACAGTATTAAATGTAAACAATCTCATCACTTTCATTATGTGCATCTACACAATATTCAGAGCTTGCCAGCCATTAAAACTTACCATTAATCAGCATCCTAATGCAAGAGATTTACACAATCCTACAGATATACTACCATTTACTTCAATTAACAATATCCGATTCCACGAGAAGTTCTCCAGTTCACTGATTGCAATGGCTTTTATCTAATGCCAACATTAGTTTGTGTTTATCAAACTTGGATAAAGTAATGAATCGCACAGCTGTGTCCTTAAAATTTCTAGCATCAGACTAGGGGTGAAACTGAGCCGAGCTGATTACAGGTTCATGTCTGTGTTTTTCCGTTTCTAAAAGAATTCTATAGAGACAGGATTCATCTTACACATACATGCATGATACTTTTGCCTTCTTCATGATAATAATTCCAGATTTCCACATTAAGATCTTTCCAGACCATCATTTCCTACACCAGTTTTCCTAACGCCAACTATGTTCTGCAAGGCCCCAATTCTGAGCTAGGTTGTGTTTTTATCTATGCATCACAAAGAGAGACGATAACTATGCTTTTGGTAGTTATGTTCATTACCAAAGCAGAAGTTACAGATAGATGAGCCAAAACACCATTGTTTCATAACTAAATGGAGCACAAGAGCTTTTTGAGACACTCTGATAATCATGACAAGGAAATGGCTTCCAACAACTACCTCAGTCTCAGGGTTTTAGTAGCAAAAATAAGTCTTGAATATCTGGAGTAATTTTCAAGGATTACTTCTGCTTAAGAATAGTCAAATGCCAAATGACAAGCCAGAAACAGTCAAACTGCCTCCTTTTTTGGGTGGAATAACGGAGTCGAAGAGTTAAAAAATATCAAGTTGTCTTGCTTAGAAAAAATTGCTATCGCCTTTACTCTGTTTGCTTCATGAGGTGAAGTGAAAAAAACATAAAAGAGAATTCCAGAGGTGGTACACCTCAGGAATCAGAATACTCCAACATCTGCTTTAACTGGATAAATTTCTTGCCAGCTGATGTACAAATATGTAATTAAATATAAAAGCAAACAAAAAATGTCGTGGCACATGAAAGAATAACAGAAGTACATGGCCTCCCATCCACCTGTATGTAAAACTATACTACATTGGGAGTTGTCATAATTCAAAAACAGATAGAATATTAAATGTAAATGACATTTACCTTTTGTGTGCTAATGATACATCATGGCTTTTTGTAGACCCATTCGAATGCAAATTATGCATTAGGTGAAGCAGTTAACGGCCAATTAGCTTCACCATCCAGGCACCACCTAAGTAGAGCCCTAACAGTGGCCCTGCCAACAGTATCTGGGTCAAGGGATCGGTTGATGGTGTAAGCACAGCAGCAACAACAACAGCACCAACCACAACGTATCTCCAGATGGAGAGCATTTGGTCCCCAGACACCAAACCAACTTGTCCCAACAAGAGCTGTATAACCGGAACCTACAAATCAAAAATTAAAAAGCATGTGCAATAAGTTAGCAATAAGTTTCAGCTTGCTTGACCCTGAATACTGTCTCTTAACTGCAACAACCCTTGCCCAACTAGCATCTCTTATAGATTTATAGATGTACAAACTCATTTACCAGAAAGAATCAAATAGCAGCAGTTTTGGGCTATTATTCAATCCCTATATCGGCTGAGAAGGTCACATATGAACTGTTAAATTACTCTTAGTCTTTCAGTAGAAGCAATGATGATGTTTAGATGTGCCAGAAGAACAATGCATGATATAAGACAGAAGGGTGGCCAATGAACTAATAAAAAAAATGGAATATGTATATTACAAGTACCAGGAATGATTTGTATAGTTCTTTTCCGTATGCTGTATAGTTATGTATGAGGGAATGAGATGGGCTACAAAAAAATTGACGACTTCTAACTATTTAGCATAAGCTACAAGCCATTAAAAGACAGAGAGAGAGAGAGAGAGGAGAGAGAATTCTATGACAGCAGAAAACTCGAGAAATTCTTGTTTCTAATCTCCACTTAATCTGTCTATTAAGAGACAACTCCTCCCAAACACATAGCCTTTCATTCCTAACATGAATTACTTAGGGCATAATGTGGTTTGACGAGAGGGATCTCTAAAGTAGTATGCAATATCATAATTTAATATAAATGTATGGAAATATTCGACAGTACCTGAAAGGATAGTCCTGTGCTGAACATAAGCACAAGGACAAACTCAAAGTATTGATCAATAGACCACAATGATTCCACTGCCCCTTCCGCATAGTTGACAAAGAAATTTAAGGCTGCGGGAGTTAGAATTGAATAGGAGAAAGCAATGCCAGCATAAAAAAGCACCGAAGAGCCCAGGACAATAGGGCCTAGGAACCTTCTCTCATCCCTTGTTAAACCAGGAAGAACAAATGCTATGATCTCATAGAGGATGACAGGACTCCCCAGAAGCAGCCCACAGTAACCAGATACCTGCTTAACAATGAAATGTTTCTGTCATAATGAGCAGAATCACTTCTTTAAAATGCTGCATGTGGACAGATTTAAACAAATATCAGAAGTACCACGAGCGAAGAAAGCCCTTTACTTCATGGTAAATTCAATTAGTTTTTAATTATGCATGATCAAAGGAATATAACTTTGGACCTTTTCTAATCTCACAGAAGTTTGTTGAGAGAGAGAGAGAGCAGAAACATTTCTGTCATAATAAGCATAATCACTTCTTTAAAATGCTGCAGGTCGCCAGATTTAAACCAATATTAGAAGTACTGTGAGTGAAGACAGCCTTTACTTCATGGTAAATCCAATTAGTTTTTATTATACATGATCGAAGGTATATATCTTGGGACATTTTCTAATGAAGTTTGTTATATAAGAGAGAGAGAGAGAGAGAGAGAGAGAGAGAGAGAGAGAGTAAAAAATAGCCCAATGTTCAATAAATCTCAGCCATTATTAATGAGAAAGAGACATTAGAAAAGGCTGTTCAGACATCCAGTGCCACAAAGACGTGATGGAATCAATTAGCATAGGATTTACTAAGTTGTAATAAACAAATACATCTGAAGAGAAGAATCAGCTTCAAAAAAAATGGTGCAATTGCAAGACAAGCAAAAAGTATGTCATAGCAGTAATTATGTAGAACACCTCTAATAAAGACAAATAGTAAGTAAAGACAACAACCACATTTTTGAAAGTTTACCTTCAGAGTTGTAAAGAAAAACTCCCCAGGAGATAGTTGCAGAAAGCGAACTCCCTGAACACTTACAGGGGCTTCAAGGAGCAATATTAAATCCTTTGAAAAAGCAAAGCAACCTAAGATAGCGGCTCCTACAGCCAAAACAGAGACAATTATTCTCTGGCGAAGCTCCTCTAAATGGTCAGAAATGCTCATCTCTTTATCATCAGGGAGAAGCTCTTTGCTAGGATAAAGAAAACTATAGACAGGGCTTTGCCCATTATCTTGCTTGATGCTTTCTGCGGAGTCTTCTTGGAAGTTCTCTGCTACAACAAAAATTATTAATGGAATTTAGGTCATGGATATAAAGTTATGTATTCCATTCCATGTTGCATCTTAAAAGAAATGATTTTGGTTCCAATGCTTGGGGTTACTTAGCAAGATTTAGAAAATTTTGATCTAGTACCAGGTGAAAGCATCTGATATTTCAAGGCAAATTAGATGAATAAATAGGAAATTATCAGTTGCAGTTATAGATTTATAAAGTTGTCAATGCGTGGCGGGACTCAACTTACAATAACTGCTGATCACAGAGAAAGTATTGGATGACCGATTGCCGATGTTGAGAACTACATTGTCAAGTATGAGTCAGAGTAGTGAATGACGAGAATAGTTATGTATGAATCAGAGTACTTACAGACATAACTAAACTGGACATCCATTCCATGGAGTGGCAAAATAAAGGAAATGAACATAAATAATAGACATATGTAAAGATATAGCGATTGAAAAATTATTTGCATGAAGTTTCACATTACATATACTAATCTTCAGCTATATGATAAGCGATCATTATATTTGGAGATCACCTTATTACTGGGTTATCTTTGGTATCCACATATATCAACCAATACAGAACTATATGTAGAAGCAGAGGAATGCTTTAAAGTGTTAAAGCACATTGATGATAGGTCCAATATAAATGCCTTTTTTCCATTCTAATCAAGTTTTGTAATTTCAACATCATATAAAGATGGGTCTATCATCAAAGTACAAACACAAAACCAGCTTACTTTCCAAAAAAAATTCAAAAAATCTGTACGAGTAAAAGAAATGAAAAGCATTGGCTCTCTTTTTATGAAAATATCAAGCATTTCCTTGTTATATTGTCCATAAGGTCATCCATATTTTGGGGCATTGCCTCAAGCTATACCCTTTGCAAATTCAGCACCAAATCTCTAAGGGATTAACATGTTAGAAGAAAAATAGCACTTTCCCATTTTATGTATAGCGCAATAGTTTGGCTTTTAAAGAAAAAAAACATTGTCCGTAGTTAACAAATCATAAGCATTAAAATGCTAACTTAAAATTTTATGAAAAGTAACAAGACCTTAACCAATGCCCCATTTAAATTATAACTACATCAGCAAGTGATAACACTAGTGTCATGTGTAACTCTAGCATAATAGCACTTCTTTCTTAATTCTATGCGTTAAAGATCCCTTAGTCCCTTTCCTCAAGCCAAAGCTGTAACTGCAGTACTTAAATTTCCTTTGACTTTGTTTTATTAAAGAGACTTGCATGATTCCATGAAAAGAAAGGTTCTTTACGTATATTTATTCATTAAAAATCAAAGTATATCCAAAAATATTTTCACTCATTAATTTCTTTGGATATAGTGTCACCATGAGATTCCTTCCACCAAATTTCACCAATTAAAGAATCTTCAACCTTTTCACAGAGAGAAGGAAGCAGGGAAGCATATCAATCATTCTCAACACTTGTTTTGGAAAATGAAATATAAAACCTACTTTTTAGGAACCATTTGTGCAACAGTCCTGAGGTTTGTGCAACAATTCTAAGTCATTACCACTAAAATCTCAATCTTATTCACCCCCTTTACATAACAGAAATTTCACATATTTGCAGATCACATGAAATACATAATACTGGACCGAACCCACATTGTTATAACTGTATGACAAACCCATATAAGAGAGACAACTGAATCAGCCAATAACATTGAAACTCAGGTTAGAATCACAAAGGTAGGTTATGGTTTACCCCACCTTCACCACTTCCTCATCCCTCTTCTCATATTAAAAAATCTAATAGCTGTAAGAATTATGAAAATGGATCAGATCATGATGCGCTTTTCTACTTCTTTACCCTGCCAAGCTTCAAATTTGCAACAACATCACAAGTTCATCAACATAGGAACAACTTTCAACAATCAAAACTATGAAATCCAAGACCTCGCTCAAGAAAAATCACTAATTTAGAGTCGAAGATGCAAAAAATTAACTTTCAAAGCCATTACTGTAGGGGAATTCGTAATTTCGTATGATTTTGCATGATTCTTAAAATAACAGGTCATGATGTTGTCGCTTGCTCGTGCAGTGAAAATTCAAGAAAATCCATCAGAACATGAAACTGAAAAATTCTATCTTGAGTGGGAGATTCAGAGTAGAGATTTTCTTATTTCGGTCATAAAAATTTCTATTCACCAAAGAAATATTTCCCCAAAATCCGAAACCTCTGACATTTGAAAACTTCGAATCTACGAAAATGATAAAAATCTATACATTTTAAAGTTACAAAATATCCGAAAATTGGAGTCTCAAAAGAAAAATTCAAAAGAACTGTTGAAAAGGATGAAGACATTCCTACCAGGTCTTTCCTCGACGGCGGCCCCAACCCCGCCCAACGACGGCTGCTGCTGCTGTTCCTGTTGCTGCCCCTCTCTGCCGTCGTCTTCGAGAGCGGAGCGAAGGAGCCGACGATGCCTGCGGGGAGAGCTCGGGAAGGGCGCTATTTTGATCCGTGGGGCGGCGTACCGGTGCTGCCCGGCCGGATCGAGGCGGCGAAAGCAGCTGCTAAGTTGTGGATGGGAGAGCAGAGACGCGCTTCCCATCTCTCTCTTTCTCTCTCACTCTTCCTGCGGACCAGGCTTCTCTTTCTCTCTTCTCCACTCTTTCTCGTTTAGGAGGGGAGCCAGAAAATGGCTCGCGCTAGATATTATGACGGCTCCTCGTTTCCAACCCGCCCCACCTTCCGCCTCTCCCTCCTCCCCTCCCTTTCTCGCCTGGCCCCATTCGACGTTAGTGTTTTTGTTTTCTTCTTTTAGAAAAAAAAGAGTATTTGAATTTAGTAAACTAAAAAAACAAATATTAAAATACATTTGATTTGCATCTGGTAGAAGATCTGTTGTGGTTGAAATCTGGCCTGTGGGTGACCACACTGGTGGAAATCGAGAGGATGCCAACTGGCACGGGGAAGAGGGCCACCTCCTGTGTTTCGGGGTACCTACGAGAAGATGCCGATTGGGACGGAGAAGAGGGCCACCATCCTGAGCTCCGGGTATCTGCACAAAGTTTTGGCCGGGGATTCCGACGATGGCCCTCCAATGGCTAAGTTAGCCGAGCCTTTTTGGTGGAGAGGAGATCTTTCTGAGTGCCTTTGATGGCCTCTTATAGCTCAAAATAGCTTGTAGTGGCTTGTAGAAGCTTAAGAATGCCTATCAAAGCTTACCGAGGGCCTTTTCCTCCTCCCTTTTTATAGGGTGAGGGTCTCGGCCGTTACGTGAAATTTTGGATCGATTCGTGATCAGTTGGCCAACAATTGGAGGCAACGTACAGCGCGAAGATCAATCCTGCAGGCGGAGAATTTGGGAGATATTTTTCCGGATCTGCTTTGAAGGTCTACCACGTCATTCCAAGCGGAAGTGGTCGAGGGAGTTCTTTAAGGCGTTGTGCACGCACTCTGATGCAGGTACATGGACGTCATATAACTTGCATGCCATTTTCAAAGTATTAAATGGCCTAATTTAGAAAAGTTATTAACATAAAAGTTTCAGGTCTCTTTCTCTTCTTTCCAACAAGCCTAAGAACATTAAAATCTGAGTTATGGTTGGAAAGTTA
>JAOXJJ010000725.1:11489132-11501740 GCA_025769935.1 Phoenix roebelenii | reverse complement strand
TTTGATGGGAAAGGAAGCCACTCCTTTCCCATCAACTTGAAAGAAGTGGCCCCACTTCTTCCTAAAAACCACGCGCCGGCCACTTCTTTCTTTCATTTGATGGGAAAGGAAGCCACTCCTTTCCCATCAACTTGAAAGAAGTGGCCCCACTTCTTCCTAAAAACCACGCGCCCCGCGGTGGTTTTAAAAACCACAGCGCGAGGCGCTGTGGTTACCAAAAAAAAAAAAACCGTACCGGTGCGAACCGGCCGGTTCGCACCGGTACGAGGTCGGTACCAAGCGGTACCGGCCGGTATCGGCCGGTATGGGCTCCGTACCGGCCGGTTCATAGATGAAAACCGAAAAATACCGGTTTTCATCTATTTTCGATATCGGTCAAGGACCGGATCGATACGTACCGGCCCGTACCGGCATTCCTTGGTATATCATCTTATATCATCTTTTTAAACTTATTCATAAGTTGCAGTCATTAAACTTACTCAATCTAGTCTATGTTAGCAAATATATGAAGAAGGATATTTATCAAATTCAAGGTACACAGTACCGACTGAACCGATTTACTGGTGGAGACCGATACCGGTTGAACCGTACCGAACCGGTTCAGAAAAAAAAAGCGCAGACGCGCGCGAGTCCGCGTTATGCCAACTTTGTGGAATTAAAAGCCCACGAGGGTTGCCCTGCGCAGCGAGCCGTAGTTGATGCGTGGTTCGCACCACGTGGAACGCGCGCGGGCGCGAGTCAGGGACACGTTTCCCCACTCGCGCTGGCGCCCCCACGCACAGGCATGCTGCCCTGACCTCTCTTTTTTTTTCTTCTCTTCTTCTCTCTCTTTTTTTTCTTCTCTTCTTCTCTTCTTCTTTCCTAGCCGCTCTTTTCTTCCCCTCTCTCCTCCTCTTTTCTCTTCTCTTTCCCCCTTCTCCCGCGAGCAAGGGAGGTCTTCTTCCCCGTGAGGTAGTCTTCTTTCCTGCAAGGTGCTCGGGAGGAAGAAAGAGACCCGGTAGGCAAAAATTCCCGCAAGAGATGTCTTCTTTCCCCCTTCGATAGGTAGTCTTCTCCTCTTCCTCTTCTTCCTCTTCTTCTTCGTTTTCTTTCTTCCTCTTTCTTCCTCTTCTTTCCTCTTCTTGCCTGCGAGTACTGGTGCGTACTGGTGCGGTTCGCAATAGTAATGGGCTTGTACCGGTGGAAACTGTTGAATTAAATTAAATATTTTAAAATTTTGAAAACTAAATTAGTCAACGGCCAAGTGGCAAGCATCCACGCATAAGCAATGGAGCAAATATGGAAAAATTTTCAAAGAAAGCAAACCATGACAAGTGTCATGCATCCAGTGTAAGAGCAAGCATGGAAAGACCCCTCGAAGAATGAAGGAAGCATGAACGGTAAAGATGCAATAAGCCAAAGAATCAAAGGAGCACAAGAAGACACGTCATCAATCCGCGGGAGGGGAATCTTCTTCTTTTGACGTGCCTGAGCCTATATAAAGGGCTCTAGGGATCATTTCAAAGATAATCAAAATTTTCTCTTCTTCCTATTCCAAGAGTTTAAATAAAAAGGACTCTAGGGATCATAAGGGAGAAAAGAAATAAAGAAATTTTTCTTCTCCTTATAATTTTTCTAAGTTTCTTTTGAGTTATCTGCAAGCATGAATGGGGGGGAGTTCACCTAAGTAGTTATATCCCCTTCAGAAGAAAAAAAGTAAGTGAAATCTTCTTTCTTCCCTAGAGGTGCACTGACGGGGAAGATATTGTTCTGTATTGGGTCGTCGTATCTCTAGGAGATATGTGCCAGCAGACCCGTGCATAGGGGGCATAAACTTTTCTAGGACAATGCATTAGCGTGCTTCGATCCATAGGCCATCTTCTCACTCTTTTTTTATTTTATTATTATATTGTCAAGTTAATTATTTGTTAGTTTATTTTTCTTATTTACTGTTTTTGAATATTAGAAATATTTAATTTATCAATTATATTTTTGTATCTAGGCTAACAATATCGTGGATCATTGAGAGACGAAGCCATTCTTGCATGTTAGATATCTTGCTCGTCACAATTTTAATCCTGCTCTACTGCTAGACGCGCATATAGGGAGGACAACAAGGTGATGGTTAGCCTATTTTGCTCTTGTATATGGTTTGTCAGCCTTTCGGACATATGATCTCTCAAATACTACAACTAGTATGAGCAACTCAAGAGTAGTAGTTTGAGCACATCAGGCTGGGCATGTTAATCTACTTTTCTTATTGTGTTTGAGGTAAGAAGAAATAGAGATGCCGATTGACTGTTTCCCAAACAAAATTTATCAACAATTTTAAATAGGACCATCAGGATGGTCGGATGCAAAAGTATGAACTCATGCATGCAATTTAGTCCCTTGACCTCTTAGTAGAACAAATAGAGCTGAATCAAGTAGCATCCCAATGTATCTTCTGCGGCAGTTGTGTCAATTTTGGATATCCCTTGTCTATTTTCTTAAGGAACAAGTGTAGAACTGCAGGTGAGTTAGGGATGGGCCTAATCCAAATCCAAACTATATTTAAATTAAAAAAATTAAATCCAAACCTAATCCAATACCTTTCGGATTGGATTGAATAGGTTTGAATATTAAATTAATCGATTCATTGGACTTTTCTCATCAAATCAAGTCAAAAATAATCTGCACACAAATCATAATAAATATATGTAAAATAATTACCTAACTATTTCATAAGCATATTATGCAATAAAAATAGTAACAAGCAAAATATAAATATTATTAAAATGATGTTCTAGATGACGTTTGATCAAAAACTATATATTTATAATCAATAATATAAATTATTGGTACATTATATTATGAAAGGAAGATTGATTTCTCTGTAATATATAATACATTATAAGTTTTGTATCGGTTCAAGTTGGTTCACATATGGACTAGGAATTTAAGGATCTAAGTGGGATCCATAAAATGGGTCAAATTTTTGAATTCCAGCATAATCCAAATAATTATGGTCTAGATTGAACTGGATTAAATTTTAGATCGGTTGCGGATCGGAGCGAATCCAATCCACTTGCAGCCTAAAGAAGATGAAGGACAAACTTACGCTCCTATGTGACTAAAAGAGTCCCAAAATCTAATGCTCAGCTTGCTACAGCTAGACCGTGTTTCTAACGGAAACCACAGTGTTCAGACATATTGCATCCACGTGGCAATCGCAATTCTTTTACGTGACATGGCAACTGCCTATTGGTTGACTACCATGATCCACCAACTACACGGGCCACATCTGGAAGAGCACCACACGATTAAGAGCGAACAGAGGCCTAGAAAAGAAAAGAAAAGAAAAAAAACAGAGGCATAGAAGACTGCCACGCGTGAAGCGAGGAAACGAGCACCGTGGCACCGAGGAACCAATGAGAGGGAACCCTTATCCAATCCTGTCATCCACCACCCAATAATCCCTCGTCACCCTCACAAAAAGCCTTCAGATGGATTGCTTGGAGAAAGAGGGAGAGGGAGAGGGAGAAGAAGCGAAGCAGAGGAGAACAATGGCAGCGTCGCTCCAAGCCGCGGCTACGTTGATGAAACCGGCTAAGGTCGGCGCCACCGGCCGGAGCCTTGCCGAGCAGCAACTGATAACCTTTTCGCACCTCTCCAAGGCCTTCGGCTTCGAGCCGGCTGGATCCGGGCTCACCTGCTCGCTCCAGACGGATCTCCGAGACCTGGCTCGGAAGTGCGTCGACGCCACCAAGCTCGCCGGGTTCGCTCCCGCCACCTCGGCCCTCGTCGTTGTGGTAGAAATGATATGCTTCTTTTTGACACATAACCCCTCCTTCAACTCCGGAATCTATAAGTAAAATTTTCCACAGGTTTTGTCATGCCCCCGCCTGCGCAAAGCACGTAAGACACCCAGTGCCCATGTGGGGGCCACATGAGGAGGGATTGCAGGGCTCCCCTGCCAGATATTGTCCGGTTTCGGGGCTTCACGCAAGTATCCTTCATCCCTCCCCAGTTTTGTTTTCCTCCCAAAACGTGTCTGCAGGATTAGGAGATACCCGCCTCATATGCCCAGGCTCTGAAACGAATCTTTTCGATGTGGGACTATTGGGTCTCACACCTTTCCCACTATCGGACAAGAGCCGTCCTTGGCTCTGATATCAAATGTCACGCCTCCGCCTGCGTGGAGCACTTGAGGCACCCAATGCCCATGTGGGGGCCACATGAGGAGGGACCGTGGGGCTCCCCTGCCAGATATTGTCCGGTTCCGAAGTTTCACACAAGTGTCCTTCACCCCTTTCCGATTTTGTTTTCCTTCCAAAATGCATCTGCATGATTAGGAGACACCCGCCTCATATGCCCAGGCTCTATAACGAGTCTTTCCGATGTGGGACTATTGGGCATCACACCCTTTCCACCATCGGACAAAAGCCGTTCTCGGCTCTGATACCATTTGTAACAACCTAGAACCTCACCCAAAATGGCTAGCCGGAAGGTATTATTGGGTTCCTTGATCCTGTATAAGTACACAAAATCTACGCAGTGAATAACCGATGTGGGACTAAACACACGCCCGCACGAGTCCTCACATACTCCCCCCGTTCAAGCCCCGACGTCCTCGTCAAGCTAAGGGTTAATATCTATTCAAATCTAATCACAAACACCACGATTGGCCCATGGTCAGCCCCAATGGATCCGTGCTGCAGTGTCCCCCAGTCCACATAGGTTATGGGTCGGGTCCGCTCTGATACCACTAAATCTAACGCCCCCGCCTCAAACTTCTAGTTACACCCCTGCCTGAAATTTGATTACCTTTGCGGTAATCTCTTAGCATTTTGAATTCCAGCATAGTGTCAAGGGTTGCATCCCTTTGTTTAGTCAGCTGAAAGGCTTGGGCTAAGGTGGAGAACATCACTCCTCTTAGATTGTTTTAGGCGTCGCAATGTTCCTTCCGGATCTTGCCAAGAGTCCTTGTAACTCGTTGCTTATTGGAATAGAGTCAATTTCCTTTTCATCATTGAGCCCCGACCATTGATTCTTTCCCACCGCCGGTAGCCATAGGGCAAGAGCACACGGCATGGTTCCAAGGCAGCAAGAAGAAAGAGCGATACCCACATCAAGACGGTCCCAACGCACGGCAACATTCAAACCTTGGTGCGGGGTTTGGGACCTCCATCAATGAAAGTTCATAAATATGAATATGCATCATATAAAATTCTTGCCATATTTCATGCTTTAAAATCCGTAATCGCCATTATTCATGATTTGAAATCCGTACTTACCATTATTCATGCTTCGAAAACCATGCTCTCAGATGGTAGTACAGCTATGGTCACTACTATTACCCGTGACAGGGCCGTAATATTTACCAACTACTATTACCCGTTAGCGGGGCCATATACCGAGCTATTATAAGCCGTTGGCGAGGGCCATAATCTTTGCCAACTATTATTCCCCGTTGGTAGGGTCTACACCAAGCTATTATAACCCGCTGGCGAGGGCCGTATGCCGAGCTATTATAACCTGCTGGCGAGGGCCATAATCTTTACCAACTATTATTCCCTATTGGCAGGGTCACACCGAGCTATTATAACTCGCTGGCGAGGGCCGTATGCCGAGCTATTATATCCCGCTGGCGAGGGCCGTCTGCCGAGCTATTATAACCTGTTGGCGAGGGCCGTACATAGCAATCTGAGAGTTCATAAATCATTATTCCTTTTCTTTTATAAATCATAATCATCATAAATATGTTGGAAAATGACAAATGACATCATATAATTTAAAATACATAAACATGCCTCAAATATCATTTTTTATGCAGTCTAACATAATCATAATTTTATAACTCATACACCCTCAAATATTCATGAAGGATGCTCTTTAATCAAGTTCATGAATTATATGCAAATTAAAGGTAATCAAATTTGATTACCTTTCAGGCAATAAATTATTCATTGCCTGCGCGGAGCACGTGAGGCACCCAATGCCCACATGGGGGCCACATGAGAAGGGACCGCGAGGCTCCCCTGCCAGATATTGTCCGGTTCTAGGGCTTCATGCAAGCATTTTTTCACTCCTCCCCGATTTTCTTTTCCTCCCAAAACACGTCTGCAGGATTAGGAGACACCCGCCTCATATGCCCAGACTCTGGAACCAGTCTTTCTGATGTGGGACTATTGGGCCTCACAATGGCATCCCAAAGATTTTCATTTCGGACCGAGAACCAAAATTTGTAGGACACTTTTGGCGGACTCTATGGGCGAACTTGGGCACCAAACTTCAGTTCAGTTTTTCTCATCATCCACAAACTGATGATCAAACGGAAGTGGTGAAAAGAAGCCTTGACAATCTTATTCGAAGTTATTTAGGCAACAACAAGAAGCAATGGGACTTAATTCTTCCTCAAGCGGAGTTTGCATACAACCGCTCAAGTAGTTCTACTACCGGTGCTAGTCCTTTTGAGATCGTCTATGGGTGCAATCCTAATGGCCCCCTTGATCTAGCTCCCCTTCCTCATGTTGTTCGATTTAGCGGTGATGCAGAAGCAAGGGCTAGTGAAATCAAAAAGATGCATGAGCAAGTTCGATCCAAAATTGAAAAGAGCAATCAAAAGTTTAAGGAGAGAGTGATAAGTATCGACGTTCGGCATCATTTAAAGAAGATGACCTTGTATGGATACATCTTTGTAAAGAACGATTCTCCCATGGACGATATAGCAAATTATAAGATCGTACCGATGGACCATTTCGAGTTCTTAAGCGTATTAGAGAAATGCCTATCAAATTGAACTTTCCGGTGACTATGGAGTTTCTGCTATCTTCAATATTTCTGATCTAATTCCATATCATGATGATGAAGAGGCATTAGACAACTCGAGGACAAGTTGAGCTTCAACCAGGGGAGTATGATGCAGGTACATGGACGTCATATAACTTGCATGCCATTTTCAGAGTATTAAATGGCTGAATTTAGAAAATTTATTAAGATAAAAGTTTCAGATCTCTTTCTCTTCTTTCCAACAAGCCTAAGAAAGTTCGCTAAGAGTTATGGTTGGAAAGTTATAGGTATTTTAAGAGATAGGTATCTTTTGACCTTTTAAATCCCCTAAGAGAATTTAGTTTTGGCTTTAATTTTTTTTTTATTGTGTGAGTTACCCATATTAAGGTGACTCTTGATCTTTCATTTTCTTTTGTCTTTTCATGTTACCCATGACTTGCCTATAAATAGTCATGAATTGTAATGAGGAGGTATCCAAGTTTTGAATGAAACTTATTTTCCTCCTTGCACAAGAAATTATTTTTGTCTTTTCTCCCACTTCCATTGGATTGCAAATTGATCCAAGCGGTATCACACTCACTCCGAGGCATTACCTGGTGGTATGTGAGGGGCCAGTCATTAATGCTCTGCCCTCTGAGGCGGCCGTCATAATGACCGGCCTTTAACACCGTGATCCAGAAAGATCTGCTGAGGGAGCTTCTGGATCTACCATGTGGCACGATCTGGTAGCTCGGCTGCCTGAGCATAGGATCCACGGGATCTTCAACGAGATCGAGGTTGATAGGGCCGAGGTCGGCTCGGCCTTCAGCGGGGTCCGAGGTCTGCCTGGCCTCTGGCCGAGGTTGGCTCGGCCTTCGGCAAAGTTTGAGGTCGGCCTAGCCTCTGGCGGAGGTCGACACGACCATTAGCAGGGTCCAAGGTCAGGTCTGGCCTACTCGGTTTTGAGGTCTGTTCGGTATCCATGCCAAAGTAGGACAATCCATTTTGCCTCCCATTAAGATCCATGGAAGATATGTCGATAGCCACTATATCTAGAAAATTGTAAATATGCAGAGCTCTGAGAACATGCATTTGAGAGCACATATTGTATAGTAAAATAGATAGATCAATATGCAAACAAAAGTTTTCGTTTTTGGTACAACGACATCCCGCAGTCGTCGGGTGTTGTGGTTCAAATTTGGCCTGAGGATGACCACACTGGTGGAGTCGAGGGAGCTGCCGATAGTTAGAAGGAGAAGACGGGAGACATCTCTTGTGTGACGGCCGTAGACCTGCACAAAGCCTCACCGGTGTTTCCGATGAGGGCCCTCCAACGATCAAGTTAGAGTAGGATAAATTTGATCCAGCCAAAAGTCCCTTAGAAGTTACCTGACCGAGCTATTTATAGTTCTGGTGGAGTGGCCTAGGTGGCAGAGGCACTGTCAGCCCTCATCATGAGGGAGTGTGGCTATGAGCTAGATGGCGCGTAGCTTAGGCTGGTTGGTAGCGTGTAGTACTACCCGTTCTTGAGAATGGTAGGATATTGACAGTCACAGCAGCGTATGGCCGGAGTAGTCAAGGTACCGTCTGACTGTTGAAGGCCGGCTATGGAGACGTGGCATGGTAGTGTTGTAATGTACGGCTACGTAGATGGCGTAATCGCACACATGGGTGCGGTCATTGGCAAGGTCGAGCTTGTTGAAAGGTCACATCATGCGTTTGGCGAGGTCGGCTTGACGGGTGCTGAGAGTAGCTCGGCTTTCCGGGTTCCGAGGTATGCTCGGTTGAGCGCTCCGAGCTCAAGGGTCGGGGTGGGTCGGCGAATACTGAAGGCACCCCGAACTTAATCGGAAGAGTCGGCGAATATTTGAAGTTGATGGAGCTTTTGGCGGAGTTCCGAAGTCAAGCTGACTCTGGGCCGAAGTGAGGATCCAGCCGATTGGCGTTGACGTTTATTAAGCCGAAACAAGGATCCGACCTTTTAGTTGTGGGCTGGATGATCCATTTCCCCCCCCCCCCAATCATCAGGCATGGTACGGCCAACAAAATTGGAAAAAAAAAGATAACACAGAAACTGAAACATTGATGCATGGTCGGCCCAGATGAATCCTCCATAGTAGTATTCGCGGCCACCCAGTTGGTCGCGTTGTTCGCCTTTCTTCAAAATAAAAATTTAAGAACTGATATTTGACCGCTATTTACTTGTTTACGTTTATAAATAAAATCTTCAAAATTTTAAAAATTAAAAAAAATAATTATTTTATTGTAATTATATCTTTGTACTAAATCATGATTTGAACAATAATGATTGTTCCTTTGTTATCATTATTATTATTATTATTATTTTGTCAACATCATTAGTAGTGTTCCGCTGTAACATTATAATAGTTGTTATAATTGTCATTTATTCTAATAATGAATAGTTTTAATATATATATAATAATAAATGGTTGATAATTATTATAACAATAAATGATTTTGGTCTGATTTATTATAATAGAATCACTTCATCATGAAAATCTTACTCCATACCACATCCCTATTCAAATGGTTGGCAATGATGTTAGAATTTCAGCAAGTGCAATTTAACAACTATTAAGCAGGCCAAGTTTGCGATTAGATCAGGCACCGCCATGGGAGTGTAGAAGAAGAGACGGTTGACTTGACTCAACCAAGGTTTTGGAGTAAAAATAAAGCAGCCCAAGCGCCAAACTTTATACTATCAGAGGCAACTATGTTTTAAAATTTTTGCGAGGCCTTACCTACTTGTACATGCTTGCCTTGGTCTGCCTGTCACTCATACCTCTTTCCTAAATAATCAAGCCTGTCTCAAATCCAGGTCTTTTTTTTTCTTTGTTGAACAAATCCAGATCTTTTTTGACCTTACTAAAGTAAAAATAAGATGAATGGAGTCAAAATTACTAAGAGTTCTTTTTTTTAATATAATTAATAAAAAATGTTAACCAGATAGGATAACAACCTAATTCTTCAGCTTATGCATGTCATATGATTAAGCATTAATCCTTCATAATGATGGTTAAGAATACGAAAAAAACATTTCCTCTTACTAGTTCTAATTCAATATATGCAAGAATCCGAGTAGCCAACACAAATAAGTTGTAATTGCTCATGCAAAATGGAGGTGGAAATTAATCTCACTGCATATGATTTTGAATCTAGAGAATTTATACATTAATTATGGGCTTCATAAATTTATTTGAAAGGTGATTCTATTACGATTATCAGATGGTGATTCTATTATGATTATCAGATGGCTTTCTAATTCGTTTTTTACTGAGCGTAAGCTACATCATTTTTTAATGTCTCGTATATAACAATGTTGCTAATTAGATAGCATAGTATGTGGTAAATCATACTAAATCCACTTTATGAGCATTCTTGGCTGATCTTTCTATTTAATTTTGCAATATTTTATTTTCTGACTCCTACCGTTGTATCTTTTTTCGTTTGATTTAAATCATTTGAATTACCAAAAAAAAATCTAGAGAATTTATGGGGATGGTATCGAACCCAACACAATGGTATCTCACTTTACCAACTCAACCAGCTAATATCCACCACTGGAATGCTGGATTTTTCATCCAACGCAAGAAGACATAGATAAGTATTTAATTTGCCACCTTGCGCCCAAAATACAGTAGTAGCCGAATCATCTTCAAACCCGATGGCATAAGCAAGAATATGCTTAAATTCATTCCAAGTGACATTTAACTTTTGTAGGGGAAAAGAGGAGATATATAGAGCTGCTGAGAAGATGCAGCCAACATGACCCTTGATAACAAACCCAACATCAGCCATTGGAGGATTAGATCAAATTGATCGTCACCATTTGTCCAACGGCTCAGATGGAAGTACACGGTTGAAATTGACGTTACTATATACATATATATGTATATATCTCTAGTTTCAAGAAAAAGAAGAAAAAATCAAAGCTGAAAGAGGCCAGGAGAAGGATATAATCTGACCCTTAACAACACTACTGGCTTCTACGACTCAAGCTGTGCATACCAAATTCCCTGGATTTTGACATCCTTGGGAACCTTGGCCCCCATATCCGTATCAGAAGGCTGAAGGCTCTCAAACACTCCGATCACCTCCCCGGTCTCCGGCTTGCTCTTGGTCACGCTCAACGTGATCGACCCGGTCGACGACGATGTGTTCTTTATATTCTCCTTGGTGAGTTCCTCCTCATCTCCTCTCCCTCCGGCCGGCAGAGCCACGGCATTGTCATAACCAGTAGACCCTCCCCTCCCCTTGGGGTCGAGGAAGGAGGAGCCCCGGTAGCTCGGCACCAAGAACTGTCCTCCGAAGCTCTCCGGCTTGCCCGAGGCCACGAGCTGCTTGATGGTGAAGAGGAACGGCACTCTCTCGCCTCCCGGGAGCTGGACGGTGACCGCAGCGTAGTCGATGCCGTCCTTCTCCTCGAACCTGACCGCGCCGTCGGGAGAGACCTCGAAGGGGCCTTCGATCTCGTCAAGGGTGTAGGTGAGGCGAGTCATGAGCTTAGTCTTCTGGAATTCGGCTGGGGAGTTCTTGTTGATACCCTCGGCTTTGACGGTGAAGGAGGTGGGCTCGAGGCAAAACCTCTTCATCTGGTACTTGCCGGGCTTGAAGGAAAACGAGTCGACGCCGCCCTCGATGGTCGGGCACTGGTTGAAGGTGCCGGTACCCTTCACTTCCATGTTGCTTTGGATCTCATCGTACGTCAGCCTCTTGGGCACTCCCTCTGCGTTGGCTCCCTGTTTCATGCGCCCATGGTGATATAAGTATCCTCCAAAAGAACTTTTTTTCTTTATTATTAAAAAGCTTAAGAGGAAACCATAAAAATAAGAAGGTTGCGACGGAAACGCCAATCGATTTTTTTAGGCATAAATATTTTAGTGATGAGACTTGATAATGAAATGAAGTAGGAAATTTTGATACTCATGTCCCCTATAAACTTCATTGATCTTAGGAGCTACAGAAAAGAGGAAACCATATATTACAATGGTCTGTACTCCTATAACCTTCAAGATGAGGGGTTTCGCATGAATTTAGAATTTGTTATTGAGCTACACATACACAAGAAGAACTCCCAGGGGTCTAGTCTTAATTTCTCAAAACGGGACGCACTCTTAAACGGTTAAACCTGTTATGCCCCGACTGCGCGGAGCACGTGAGGCACCCAGTGCCCACGTGGGGGCCATATGAGAAGGGACCGCGGGGCTCCCCAGTCATATATTGTCCGCTTCCGGGGCTTCACGCAAGCGTCCTTCACCCCTCCCCGGTTTTGTTTTCCTCCCAAAACGCGTCTGCAGGATTAGGAGACACCTGCCTCATATGCCCAAGCTCTGAAGCGAGTCTTTCCGATGTAGGACTATTGGGCCTCACACCCTTCCCACCATCGGACAAGAGCCGTTCTCGGCTCTGATACCAAATGTCACGCCCCCGCCTGCGCGGAGCACGTGAGGCACCCAGTGCCCACGTGGGGATCACATGAGGAGGGATTGCGAGGCTCCCCTGCCAGATATTGTCCGGTTCCGGGGCTTCACGCAAGCGTCCTTCACCCCTCCCCGATTTTGTTTCCTCCCAAAATGCGTCTGCAGGATTAGGAGACACCCGCATCATATGCCCAAGCTCTGGAACAAGTCTTTTTGATGTGGGACTATTGGGCCTCACACTCTTCCCACCATCGGACAAGAGCCGTCATCGGCTCTGATACCAAATGTCACACCCCCGCCTGCGTGGAGCACGTGAGGCACCCAGTGCCCACATGGGGGCCACATGAGGAGGGACCACAGGTCCCCTGCCAGATATTGTCCGGTTTCGGGGCTTCACGCAAGCGTCCTTCACCCCTCCCCGATTTTGTTTTCCTTCCA
>JAOXJJ010000725.1:11467831-11488609 GCA_025769935.1 Phoenix roebelenii | reverse complement strand
TATTTCTAATATTCAAAAATAGTAAATAAGAAGAATAAACTAACAAATAATTAACTTGACAATATAATAATAAAATGAAGAAAGAGTGAGAAGATGGCCTGTGGATCGAAGCACGCTGATGCGTTGTCCCAGAAAAGTTTATGCCCCCCACGCACGAGTCTGCTGGCACGATCTCCTAGAGATACAACGATCCAATATAGAACCACATCTTCCCTATCAGTGCGCCTCTAGGAAAGAAAGAAGAGCACATTCATTATTTCTTTTCTCCCTAATGATCCCTAGAGTTCTTTTTATCTAGACTCTTGGAATAGGAAGAAGAGAAAATTTTGATTATCTTTGAAATGACCCCTAGAGCTCTTTATATAGGCTCAGGCACGTCAAAAGAAAAAGATTCCTCTTCCGCAGATTGATGACGTGTCTTCTTGTGCCCCCTTGATTCTTCGGCTTATTGCATCTTGGTCATTCATGCTTCCTTCCTTCTTTGAGGGGTCTTTCCATGCTTGCTCTTGCGCTGGATGCATGACACTTGTCATGGTTTGCTTTCTTTGGGAATTTTTCCATGTTTGCTTCCTTGCTTATGCGTGGATGCTTTCCACTTAGCCATTAACTAATTTAATTTTTAAAATTTTAAAATATTTAATTTAATTCAACGGATATGATAGTGGATGAACCTCCCTCGAGGCAAACATGGCCCAGCCCGTGCAGCAAACCAGGAGGATGGTATTTAGGTGCAAGGCAATAGCTTTGTGCACAATTACCCAACTTGTGTGGTTTCATATAGCAACCCTAGCCTTTAAAGTTGGTAACTTAATATACCGCTATACCACAGAGAACCATCAAAGAGGGGGTTAGTAACAACAAGCCTAAGATTCCCGTTGTCTGTGTCTAAATCTACTTTGATAGTGAGTAAATAAGGAGTGGTTATTGGTTGGATCAGATCTTCTGCTCAGCTGGTGGACCAGTCCAACTGCAAAGCAACATATACAATAACCATTGAAAAGAAAGGGAGCACACTAAACATGTTTGTCTGTGTTGCTTCGCAATTGGATTGATCTCACAATAAACATGAAGTGGTATTTATTTTATAACTAATACATGGTATATGCTTCATGCTGCATATCTCATAATCTCAAGTTTCACAATAGATGCTTGGCTAAAATTTTCATAACACAAAAATCTTATATATGATATGATCTTTTTATTTTGATATATTAATTTATAAATCTTTTCTAATATGTGTACAAAAGCATGAATAGTTAGCAAGTATTAATCCTCAAACCAGCGCATCATAATCCTCCACAGTATTTGCACCGGGCGTGCAAACTTCTAGTTCTCCCATGTCCGATATTTTATACTGTTGCAGCCTAACAACAGAGGCCGACGGAGGTGTGGGAAAATAGAGAGGAGGTAGAAAAAATTGGGAGTAGTTTTTATGTTTAGTTACGCCTTGTGGTTCGGATTTAGCGTTGTTCTAAATTAGATTTTATTTTTTTATAAATATCTTTCTAAACATTTAAATTTATGTGAGTACTTTATAAAAATTTATATTTATTTTTTATTTTTATAAAATACTATTTTTATACAAATACTTCTAATATAATAGTTCTTCTAATATTGTTAATAAAAATTATATTTATATAATTAAAATAAAATAAATTTTTGAAATTACTTTTTTGTTTTCCATCATGGTTGTCTTATAAATATTTTTTTTAACATATTTATCCATTAAGAAGATTTTGATCATTTTGATTTGAAGCTGTTAATTTTTAAACGACATTAGATGGCGTGAGTATATATGTAAAAATAAAAATTTAAAAAAATAAAATAGTAAAATAAGTATTTGCCAATGATATATATACAAATGTAAATTTTGAAAAAATATTTATGTAAAATTTGATATTTAGATGGGTATACATTATAAAAAAAAAACCTTTTAAACCTCATGCAGCCATCCAATCTCGACCGAGATAAAGCGGTATCTCGTTTCGTCTCCGTATCGGGTACGTACCGATATGGCTAAATATAAATGCCGCACAAGGCTCGCCGCTTCCCGCCCAAGTGCGAGGGGAAGCCATGACGGTGGCGGGGAAAGCCCAAGCCCTTCTCCGCCGGAGGCTCTGCAGCCCTACCTTCGCCCATGCCGCCTTCAAATCCTCCCCCGAGAGCAACTACAGGTCCCTTTCCTTCTCCTCCTCCGATCAAGCCCTATGTTTTCCCTTCGATTCCCGTGGAAATTTCCCTCAAGAAGTTATTAAAGGCGTCGCCTTTGTTTTTTCCCATTCCATTACAGCAAGCTGAGGTTCCTCATCTCCAGTTCCATCGCAGAGGCCTGCAACAACTCCGTCCTCCTCCTCGGTCCCCGCGGCTCCGGAAAAATTGCGGTGATAAACACGTCTTTTTATACATTTGATACTGTATATCTTTGCTACTTGTATCTCTAATTGTTTTTGGATTCTAGGTGGTGGAATTGGTTCTTGAGGATTTAAAGGCTGAACACCCTGACGCGATCTCTGTGGTACAACCCCATTTTGATATGTTATTTTTTTAGTGCATTTGGTTCTTGTTGTTCTTTGGGGTCTGTGTGATTGCAAGATAAGTATTGTGTAATTGAATGGGGGCGGGTGTGCGTGTTTCAGATCAGATTGAACGGGCTGCTGCACAGCGATGGCAATTGTGCGCTCAAGGTTGGATCTTTATATAAATCTTTTTTTCCTTCCTAGAATTCATCTAATAATTACTTCTTGTTATGATTGGTATGATAGCGTGGAGTGTACATAGATTCCTTTCCTTTTTCTGTTCTCTTCAAAGATTGATTTAGAATCATATTTAGAAAAAAAATATGGATGGAAACAAAATTTAATTAAAAAAATTGGGAAAAAAAGGAATCCTGAGTAATTATAGGGTGTATTTTTGTGTAGTAACAGTTATGCATGCAGTAGTTAAGTGGACCAACTGAAACCATTATTTCCACCATCAAGCATATTGGTGTTGATCTAGGTTTTGTGGATTGCAATACCTGACACATTTGGAAGAATGAAGAATGTTTTGAAAGTATGTAGATCTGCACTCTTACTTTGGAATTTTTACAGCATCAACTGAAAACTTCCCTTGATAGATCAAAGGTAGCACACAGATGGTGGGGCACATTGCACTAATCAAACGCTCTTTAAATGAGTGAATTCTGGTATAGGAGGTTTGAGGTATGGGATTATGGGAAATGCAGTGTTACATAGAACCAAACAAAATGACTCCATAATAACCACAAGGGCCAAGTGAGAACACATGTGGCTGTAATTTTTTTTAAAAAAAATTGCTTCTTATTTTTAACTCTATGAACACCAATAACAAACTTGCTAATTTTACTATTTAGGATTTATTAGTGAAAAGTAATTTAAGAACCATATAGTCAAAGAAATCATAGAAAATGGGTGTACCCATGATTTAACATGTAAATAACATAATCAAGTTGGATCCTGAGATCCACATGTCTTTATTGTACATCATAAGGATCTAAATCTTGTGATACTAAACTAATCCTGATCTAGGGATGGGATCTGGATTGTTCAGGTCATTTTGATCTGGATGGTAATATCAACATCATAAGTCATAAAATTTTAACAACAATGGAATGAAGTTCAGCTCTCTTTCTTGCATCAATTCTGTGTCTTAAGACTGTGATGGGAAAGTTACTAGAATTCTTTTGATACCCATGAAAGGTGCAAATCAGAATGTTGCTCGATTTGTTTATGCAATTCAAGCCATTTCTGAAGAGACAGGTCAAATTATTAGAAGGAAAAAAAATACTTGATCTGTACAAATCATATAGTCCATTATAGTGGATTTCTACTTAAAAGTTAGAATGCACCAAAATGGTGAAATTAAAAAAATCTTGTATAAGCCTTTTGTATTCTATCAATTTTTCACATTTTTTAAGTCACTAGGACTATAATTGCATTATGCTTACACCTGTAGAAACTAGAATATGGATGCATTCAGAGACTGATTGGGCCTTCATGTTAACTCATGAGAATTTATGATTTGTTTTCTTATTTTTATATTAGAATTATCATTCTTGTTGCACATCATCTTAATTCAGAAATCTTCAGTGAGACCCTTGTTTGCTTCAAGCAGAAGATGATTAGCTGTGGCTTGGTGTGCTTGTGAAATGCCTTTGTTTTTAAGATCCTGTGATGACTAAGGACTTATTTAGTCTATATTTATCGCTCAACTCATGTCACCTAGATACTCATTCATTCATATCTTGCAATATGCTAATCCTTTAGATGATTTTTGGTGAATTACTATATTAAATATGAAACCGATGGCACAAGTCGTGGTTGACATTTTTTGTAGGAGGAACTATGCATGGCCTTATATGATGCATGTATGGTGGTTGCGATTCTGTATCTAAAACTATCCCTGGTCTCTTCATTATCTTAATAAGTTTATATCATGTGTGTATATGTTTCATATGCATGAACTTGGCTTTCTAACTTGTAAATGTTTTTTTTGTTTTCAAGGAGCAGAGACCAACTCTTGTGATTTTGGAGAATATACATTTATCTTGGTTATCATTTTCTTTTTTAAAGATAAATATATCCCATGCTTGTTATTTTTCGTTTCTTCCCTTTCCCTGATTGATAGATTAGAAAAATAATGAATAATATCCACTGAAAAAATAATTTGTTTGGAAGACAATTATAAGTTACCTTACATTTTACTAAGATGTTCCAATAAATAGATGAACTTTTTGGTTTGGCATGCATAAAATGGCGCCTCCTTTCATTCTTGAACATTTGCCCTTGATCCGTCTTATACAAGTATGCCTTTTATTTTATTTATTCTAATTTGAGATATCATGAAATGTTTCCTGTTTTAGTTTTTATTATCTCACTAGGCATTTTTGTTGATCTTCAAGGAAATTGCTAGGCAATTATGCGTGGAGCACCAACTATTATTCTCTAAAATGGTAGTTCTGAACTTTCATTCTGTTGTTCAAGGACTGAAAATAGTATCATTAGTATGATATATATCATATTGTAAGATAAGAAAGTCTTGCGCTTCTTACAATTATAATCTCTTTACAGGCCTCATCTGATGATAACTCTCAGTTCATGATAGACATGTTACGGTGAGTGCAAATAATCAGAGGCGCATTTTGTATATGATGGTTATACTTAGCAACTCTTTGTAATTTGCTACTTTGTCTTGGTTGGATCAATTTCCCTCTCTCATTTCAATGACCCTTTTTTTTTGCCAGAGAGTGTGGTTTAGCCCACAAGACGGTCATTTTCGTATTAGATGAATTTGACCTCTTCACTCAGGTAAACTGATAAATAAATATATTCGCTACCAAGTTTTTCAAAAATCATTTTCTATTTGAATATTTTTTATAATTAGTCATTCATTTGACATAGTGAATGCTACAGCAGTTATCTGTGCTACATTTGTTTTACTTTTCATGTCAAAAATCAGTCTTTGCAATGTTGTGATGATTTTGTATCAGATGTTCTTTGTGTTTTATAATATAAAATATAGAATGCAGAATTTACCCTATTCAATACTACCAATTATGATGCCAATACACTAATCTGATGAGTAAAATTAACTCTATTTCTGATTTGCAGGGAAAGCAGCGGTTGCTCTATAGCTTGCTAGATGCAATGCAAACTCTTAATTCTCAGGCTGTAGTCATTGGTGTGAGTTGTCGCTTGGTATGAGACTTACACTAGAATGAAATGAGGGTGTTAAAATTGTATTTAAATGGTTATCTGCTGGTTATATGATGATCATTGTTTTTAATAACATGCCATGAGACCATGATGATGCATATAAGGCTCCGACTAGGTTAGAGAATAGTTAGACTTTAGAGACTTTCAAATAGGCAGAAGTATTTTTTTTTTAATTGCATGCCAGAATGCCCAAACAATGAAAAGCAAGTTTCTAATGGATCCAATTTGTCGCCTTTTTTTTGGTATCTTCAGACACATGATAAACGTGTAATGTTTGAAAAATTGGAAATAAGAATTTATGTGATTTGATGTATTGCTATATGTTGCCTCTTCTGCTTTGTATGATTTGCTCTATAATTGCATCTTTCATGGTTGGATCATATATCTCTAAGTACCAAACTCTCTGCAACATCATTTGCATCCTCAGGTGGGTGCACTTCCATGTGGTTTGGTATTAACTCCTATTTATAAAATCCGAACTGCTTAAATTCATTGTTTTTGGAAACTGGCTGCTAGCAGTCTACAGACTTGAGTATTCTTTAATTATTCTCGTAATGCTCTTAAGCTGTCATCAAGTGTGCACACACCTTTGGATGAGCTAATAGTATCCGGGAGGCTTTTTGTGTCACCCATTCATTGTGGGAGTGGATTACCAGCTTGGTAGAGCAGATACTTTAGCATACACTAATAGATGTTTGGATCTGGAAAAGGAGGAATTTGGGCTAACTATAACTTACAGCATGGCACCTGTAGCAGAGGAGCATCTGGGCTGGCTAATGATCAGTTACTGTACTGCTCTCACCATAGTTGACATGACTGACATAATCTTACGGAAGAGTGATTACTCAACAATGGGATGGGGCAATGGACGTAATACCTTTTCCTCTATATGTATGAAGAATTTCTCAAGGATCAAGATAGAATTATTTAGAAGGAAACAACAGTAAACTACAGCTAGACAAAGCTCAGGAAGGCCTTAGAGTAGGAAACAAGACTTCAAAAGTAAATGCCATCAGTAGCAAATTGATTTGTAAGCATGTTGATCTAGAAACTGCATATGTTCCATGACATGTAGGTTCAATACGAATGTGCCTATGAATAACCTTCTTAGCTCTTAAGATAGATAGTGATTTGATATTATGTAATTTCCAATTACTGTACCTAGGTGATCTTACTTATCGGATCAGTGGTGTTGCTAGACTTATTACTTCAAGTTTTTTTTTTCTTTTTTTTTTTCAAGGATGCAGACCAACTTCTGGAAAAAAGAATTAGATCTCGGTTCTCTCACAGGAAACTCCTTTTTGATCCTCCCTCAAAAGAAGACATACAAAGGTGGTTCTTTCATATCCTCTCACAAAATTTGGATATCTATGCTGAATGTTCTTCCAACCTACTCCACAATAATCCTTGTTGTCTTCCTCCCATGTGGTGTGCAGATTATTGGAATACTTACTGCATTTGCCAAAAGATTCAAATTTTCCTTTAAAGTATGTCACAGAATTCAACACAAGGCTCTCTGTATCCTTCTTTTGAGCATTTCATTGGGACACTTGAAACAATACCAACCAGGTTTTCAGAACAGCCTATGAATAATATTTATGATAATTTGAAACCAATGAAGTATTAGTTCTTGCTCCAATTTGCATGGTGGTATCTTCATGCAAAAATTAGTCATCATCCAAATTGTTGGCTTTTGAGGTACTATTTGTGCTTGTTTGACGTCAGTAATCTTTCTGAATGTTTAAATGGTAGTATCATGGCAAATACTTTTTCTTCCCTTGTGCTTTTTCTAGGGTTTGTTAACTGTTTGGCTAATGTTAGAAAAGGTAAGAAGTTATTCCTAGCAAAGAATCCTGGAAATTTTAAATAAGCCCTTGACATGTTACAGAATATTTTAAGTGACAAGAAGTTCAAAGAAATTGTCGATTCACTGTTAGATGTTGATGGATCAGTTAGCAACTTGTTGAGGCTCCTGTAAGTTCTCCCACATTGCAAATTTATCCTTCTCAGCATTTTTTTGTTTAAACTTTAGCTCTAGAAAAATCTATTTCAGATTCCGGGCCGTGTCGTACATGGATATGGAGTCTGGATTGCTCTCACTGGAAAACTTCAAAAGTGCATATTTATGTACTTACAGGCAACCCAAGATTGACAACCTTAAAGGTTGGTCACTTGGATATATGACTTGTGAATTATTTATTATTAGATGATTTTCCCCCCTAAAGGCCTACATTTGATTTTCAGTTCAACACTTGCAGCATTTCATTGTTATTCTAATGTGAAGATGTCAATTATAAATTTGGCATGGCCAGCAGATAATGGATTGTGTTTGAAAGTTTGCTACTGTATCTTTCTGGTTAAGCCTGATGTGATTTCTATAGATCAAATGTTATGGCATGACCTTAAGCAGGCTACTTGCATTTATTGATGCCAATGAAACAACTCTATTGGGATTAGAATATAAAACTACAATATGCAAATTCTTCGCTTGCTTTTTTTTTTTCTATATGTGTGATATTCAGTGATTTAATTGATGACTGTCATATTTGTTGTCCTGTAATTTACATGAGTATCCATGACTGTAACCACTTATGTAGCTGGAAACACACTCAACATTTATACTATGGTCTCAAGTTCTGTCTTTACCTTTCTTTCCTATCAAGGGCTGCATCTGCCATTTAAGCATTTCCAGTTGCAGATTTAGGTAAAATGATGTTCTGTGTACTTAAGATTCTGAATACATCAGAGAATAATCTTCCATGAGTTTCCTCAGAATTACCTAAATTCTACTTTGCATTACATGAATTCTCATTTTATCAGTTACTTCTACACCATCAGCAAGTGCTCCAAACCTTGGGCCCTTCTTGTAAATACAGAGTGTTCTTACTTTAATATAATGTGTAGAGAGAAATGAGCAGTTATCCACAATCCCCAGCATGATCTTTAGCTGTATTTTGTTCATATGCATCATTTGAGTTAGGAAAAGCCATGCATAGATTAGTTATCTTATTTTGCAAGTAGTTATAACATTTTCTCATAAAATTAAAATAGTCAGCAATTTTTTTAAAAAAAATTGTCTAAATTATTGTTTCCACCATCGTCTCCCTATCCCTTTGCAGTTATGCAATAGACATAATTCCACTAAAGTCTCTGCTATATAGAGCTTCAACTTTCTTTTGTAAATTTGTTGACAATGCTTTGGAAATAGTTTTGCAATTTTTATTTTGATGATCTTATTAATTATGAGATTTTATGTTTGTAGCATTGTCAGTCATAATTCAAATTCAAATTTAATTGGAAATCTTGAATTGAGAAATCATGTAATGACAATGTAAAATCAGTTTCCAACATATAGTAAACATGTCATATAAGTCAAGTATAAGGGAACAAAGCTATACAACTTCTGTCCTCATATGGTTCATTACATGACACATCGCTGGTGTTGGAAGAAACATTGATCCAAACGAGGGAGGTAGGATCGCAAAGCTTTCATTCTAATCGTCAAAACAGGAGAGAGAAAAGTTTTCGGAACAATAGGTTTTATTGGGAAGAGCTATTGTACACCTAGGTGGCTCTCTCTCTCTCTCCCAAGCTCTCTGTTCCAAGCTCTCTCTCCCCAAGCTCTTTGTTACAAGCTCTCCCCTCAAGCTCTCTGTTACAGGCACTCCCCCTTTTTGCCACAGAAGCTTGCATTCACATTTTTAAACTCTAAAACCCTTTCCCTCTTTTCCCTCCAGACTCCGGCTTTTATTTATCTTTCCCTCCAACTGATTGACGCGAGACTCGGGCTACAACTTCTCACTGGGTTCCCCACGTCGCACGTCCTCACAACGGGGGCCGTGCCTGATTCGAGATGGCTCGGAAGAATGCTTCTTCCTCCCGCTTAACGTGGCTCCCCGCATCCCACGTTCCTGCTACGGGAGTCGCGCCTAATTCGAGATGGCTCGGGACAAGGTTTCTTCCTTCCACTTAACGTGGCTCCCTGCGTCCCATGTTTTCGCAATCAAACCCATGCATGCCTCAGGGAAGCTCAGAGAGAACGCCGAGCTCGTCATGCATGAGACTCGCTCATCGTGCGTGGAACTCGAAAATGCGAAGGTTCGTCATGCATGGGACTCGGCACAGCGTTCTTCCTCTCGCCCGAGACTCGGACACGGCGTTCTCCCTCTTGCATGGGACTCGGGCACCGCATTCTCGAACTATCTGAGACTCTTTCTTGAGTGCTGGAGAGAAAGGGATGACGAAGAAAGTGAAGAGAGTGATGATGAATGGGTGGAGATCGTCCTGGATCACAGCTCCCCTTCTTTGGAAGGAGCCAGCTCCTGTTGGTTCTAGAATTGGAGGTGGGAAAACTGAGATTTTTCAGTTTTCTTTGAGAACCATTTTGCTGCACTAGGTCGCTGGCCCTTTCGTCCAACTCGGAAGGCCTCTCTGATGCCGCGCCTGGTTGTGGTCGTCTTCCTCTCCAAGATAGTGTCTTCAGGCAATATAGTCTCCTGTTCGGTCACCAAGTCCTCCACAATTGGCAATGTCACTCCGGGCTCATCGTCCAGCATTGACGGCTCGAAGGGCTTCAACTTCTCGACATTGACAACCGAGTACATTTCCATATAAACTGGAAGCTCTAACTGGCAAGCATTGTCGCCGATCTTTCGAAGAATCTTAAAAGGTCCATAATGGATGGGTTTGAGCTTTTTGCCTTCACCTTTCAGACGCTCCTTTCCCAAATGCAACCAAAGAAGATCGCCCACTTGAAAATCACCTCTGACTCGGTGCAGATCATGACGTTCCTTATACTTCTGCTGAGTCTTCTATAGCTGTTGCTCCACTAGTTGGTGCACCCTTCTGATGTTCTCCAAGAAGCGTTGTGCCCTTACCATATCACCTTCTTCTCTGGTGGTTTGTGGTGTAGTCCCGATCATGAACTCCAAGTCGAAAGGACTTTGTGGTAGAAAGCCCAGGCAAACTTCAGCTGGAGCTTTGTTAGTCGAGTTGTGCACTGTGTGGTTGATGGCAAATTGTAGGAGAACAATGCTTTCGTCCAAAGTTTTAGGATGTTGAGCATTGTAGCCCCAAAGAAGATGCACAATAGTCTGGTTGACTACCTTGATCTGTCCATCTGTTTGTGGATGGAAGGCTGTGCTCCGTTTAAGTTTCGTGTCCATCTTGGTCCACAGAGAACACCAGAACTTGCTTAGGAAACGACTGTCGCGGTCGGAAATAATCGAGCTGGGAAGCTCGAAGATTTTCCACACATTCTCAAAAAAGAGCCGTGCCGCCTCTTCACCTGTGATAGTCTTTTTGCAAGGCATGAGCACCACCATTTTTGAGAACCTATCGACTACTACAAATAGGTAGTCATGTCCTCGCCGCGTCCTTGGAAGGCCACCCAAGAAATCCATAGAGACACTTTCCCATGGGCGTGTCCGGACGAGCAGTGGGGTGTATAACCCGACTTTCCGATTGGCGGGTTTGGACGTGCTGCACAACACGCAGTCCTTCACAAATCGGACCACGTCTTGCTGCATCCGTGGCCAAAAGACATATCGTTAGAGATTCTGCAGAGTCTTTGTGACTCCAAAGTGGCCAGCTACCTTCGAGGTGTGCGCCTCCCGTATCCATTGCACACGTTCGGCCACCCGTGGTACGCAGAGCAGCACTCCTTTGTAGAGGAGCTTATCCCGTAGGGCAAACTCGGTTGGCCTCTTTGCTTTAATATCTGCTAGTGTGCCCTAAAAATCAAGGTCCTCTGCATACTAGCCGGCGTACTCCTCATGGATGGTTGGCTGCACTTGCATAACCACCGACAGGCAAAGGGCTGCGGCCGGCGGTCTCGATAGCATGTCAGTCATTTTGTTGTGTATGCCTTTCTTGTACTTGATCACCAGGTTGCATTGTTGGAGGTACGTCATCCATTTCATATGACATGCCTATTGCAACCTGGATTGAGTTTGCAAATATTGGAGCGGCCGGTGGTCGATGTGCACCATTGTTTTCTTGCCCAAGAGATAGACTCGTCAGTGTTTCACCGCTTGATGTAGAGCAAGCAACTCCTTGTCATACGTCGGATAATTTTTTTGGGCTCCTTGGAACATCTCAGAATGATACGCCACCGACCATCCTTCCTGTATTAGCACAGCTCCCATGGCATACCCCGACGCGTCCGCCTCGAGTTCGAATGGCCTCTGGAGGTTGGGCAAGGCGAGAACAGGTGCCTCGCTGATCTTCTTTAATAGGAGAAAAGTGTCCTCATGCTTTGGAGACCACTTGAACTTTTGGTTTGCCTTCGTCAATGCATGCAATAGGGAGGCTAAAATAGAGAAGTTCTAGATGAATTTCCGAAGGTACTGGCAAGCGCCCATGAAGCTTCGAACCTCGGTCATAGACCGGGGTCTTGGCCACTCACTGATCACCTTCATTTCGTCGGGGTCGACTCGTAACTTGTCATCACCCACCACGAACCCAAGATACACCAAGGTTCGTTTCCTGAACTCGCATTTCTTGCGGTTCAGGCGTAGCTGATGTTGTTCCGGTAGTTCGAACACCTTCCGCACATGTGTCAGGTGCTCCTCCCATGAGCGGCTATAAATCAGGATGTCGTCGAGGTATACAATGATGAAGTTGTCGATGTAAGGCCGCAGAACGTCGTTCATCAGCCGCATGAAGGTGGCGGGGGCGTTACAGAGTCCGAATGGCATCACTAGCCACTTGAAAAGCCCCTGCCGCATTTTGAACGCGGTCTTCCAAGTGTCGTCATCGCAGATCCGAACTTGGTAATATCCAGATTTCATGTCCAGCTTGGTGAAGATGGTCGCATGCTTTAGCTGATCTAGCAAGTCATCGATGTGTGGAAGAGGGTACCAATTCTTGATGGTGATCTTATTAAGAGCGCGATAGTCAATACACATTCGCCATCCCCCATCTTTCTTCGGCAGAAGCACCACCAGCGAGTCGCAAGGGGAACTGCTCAGTTTGATAACACCGCCTTCAAGCAATTCGTTCACCTGCCGCTTGATCTCCTCATTTTCTAACACTGAGTTACGGTACATGCCGAGGTTAGGGAGCGTAGAGTCAGAGACGAGCTGGATGTCATGTTCTACTGCCCGCTTGGGTGGTAAATTGCAAGCCTCCTCAAAAAGGCTTGCATGCTCGCCAAGTAGTTTTTCCAACTGACTCTCCAACTCCCTACAAGACAAGGTTAGTACAGATACCTTGCGTTCAAGTTCTAACGGGTGGATCATCACTAGTACAAACTTTTGGCAAGCGTTCACCATTCTCCTCACCTGGCAGGCGGTCACTAGATTGACGGCCTGGCTTGCCTTATCCTTGTTGATGATGTATTTTTTTCCATCTTTTTCGAACTGATACTTCTGGGCGCATCGAAAATAGATGGCATCACGCTCCCAGAGGTAAGGGCTGCCGAAGATCACTTGGCAAATGTCGAGGAGAACCACCTCGCATGTTACTTCGTCGATGTACTAGTTGGTTATGGCGAACCGAAACTTGCACTACTGATTAATCTTAAGCTCCACGTCTTTCTGGATCCATCCAAGCGGGTATGGTCATGGATGCGGTGTCGTTTCCAAGCCCAGTCTTTGAACCTAGCTTGTCGAGATCAGGTTCTTTTGACTACCGGTATCGATGATGGCTTCAATCACCTCTTGTTTCATCTGAATTCGTAGGGTGAACAGTTCCTCCTTCTCATCGGGTACGGTCGGTGGGTTCGAGGTTGTCTCCTTCGGCCTAGCCATCAGAGACAGACCCTTATCCACACCTTTGACCTGCCCGAGTTCGACAGTGTCGGTGGAGACCGCCGCTGCCGTTGTACGTTTGTTCCTGCCATCCTTCTTCCACTTCTTTGGAAAAAGTTCTGGATGAAGTTTCCAACATTTTTCCTTTTTATATCCTACGATTTTGCAGTGCTCGTAAAACTTGTCAACATTTGACGAAGAGGAATTTTTACCTTTTCGAGTGTGCTTCTTGTCATGGAAATGGTTAGAAGTTCCCTTCTGGATGCCTTCGGAGGCCTTCTGTCTGTTGGGCTTGTTCTTTAACTTGATAGCCATGGCAATGCCACTGGCACTGGAGACGTCGGTCGCATTGTAGAGCCGTAGCTCGTTCTGAATTTGTCGATGCAGACCAGCCACATATTTGGTGAAGACTTCTTCATTGTCAAAGGAGATGCCCAGCATCACCGCTCGGCACCAGAACTCGGTGGTGTACTCTTGCACGATCTGGTTATGGCGTTGTTTAAGGTTGTGCCAGCGGAACCATCAATCTTGCGAGTATCCCATTGGGTAGAATTCCTGGCAGAAGAGACGAGAGAATTCCCCCTAGGTCACCTCCTTGTCATTATTGTCCTTCAGGTAGGAGTTCCACCAAGCCAATGTATGGCTTGATAGTTTAAGCCGTGCAAACGCGACTTTCTCTTTGCTACTAAACCCATAAAGGGGGAAGTAAGTTTTAGTTGATCTATCCAAGAATCTAACTTCTCCGCGTTGACGATGCCGTCGAACGTCGGAATGTCAATTCTAGCCTTGACTTTAAAAGGCCGAGACCTCCCTTCTGCCAGCATCGCGATGCTTGCACCGTCAAGGTCGTAGTCGCCGTCCTTCAAAACCGAGGTGTCCTCAGTCTTGTTTTTGGTGGCCATTACGCGCACCCTTAGTGGAGGAAAATCACTGTCATTCTCTTTGGCCTCCATTGGTGGCAGAGGGGGTGTTCGGGTTTGGATCCACGTGATAACGGACTCTAGCTAGCTGGCCAGCCGATCAACCTTTGTGGTAAGGTCGAGCTGGTCTGGTGCTTGCTCAATATCGGCAGACATCGACAATGAAGGTTCGGCCTTCCTTATTGGCCGACGATGAACTTCCAAGATGGAGAAAGGTTCGTCGGTTGCCTAGTAGCCGGATTCGGTTAGAACCATGCACAGGCGAGAGTCTTTAGCTCTGATACCAAAACTTGATCCGAACGAGGGAGGTAGGATCGCAAAGCCTTCGTTCTGATCGTCAAAATAGGAGAGAGAAAAGTTTTGGAAACAATGGGTTTTATTGGGAAGAGCTCTTATACACCTAGGTGGCTCTCTCTCTCCTTCATGCTCTCTGTTCCAAGCTCTCCCTCCCCAAGCTCTATGTTAATAGCTTTCTCTCCCCAAGCTCTCGGTTACAGGCACTCCCCTTTTTTGCCACAGAAGCTTACGTTCACATTTTAAAACTCCAAAACCCTCTTCCTCTTTTTCCTCTAGATTTCGGCTTTTATTTATCTTTCCCTCCAACTGATTGACGTGAGACTCGGGCTACTACTTCTCACTAGCTTCCCCACGTCCCACATCCTCACAACGGGGGTTGTGCCTGATTCGAGATGGCTCGGGAGAATGTTTCTTCCTTCCGCTTAACGTGGCTCCCCGCGTCCCACGTTCGGGAGTCGCGCCTGATTCGAGATGGCTCAGGAGAAGGTTTCTTCCTTCCACCCACATCCCACGTCCTCACAACAGGGGTTGTGCCTAATTCGAGATGGCTCGGGAGAATGTTTCTTCCTCCCGCTTAACGTGGCTCGTTGCGTCCCACGTTCCTGCAATGGGAGTCGCGCCTGATTCGAGATGGCTCGGGAGAAGGTTTCTTCCTTCCGCTTAACGTGGCTCCCCGCATCCCACGTTTTCGTAATCAAACCCATGCATGCCTCGGGGAAGCTCGAAGAGAACGCCGAGCTCATCATGCATGAGACTCGCTCGTCGTGCATGGAACTCTGAAATACGAAGACTCGTCGTGCATGGGACTAGGCACAGCGTTCTTCCTCTTGCCTGAGACTCGGACATGGCGTTCTCCCTCTCACATGGGACTCGGGCACCACGTTCTCGAACTATCCGAGACTCTCTCTCGAGTGCTGGAGAGAAATGGATGATGAAGAAAGTGAAGAGAGTGATGTTGAATTGGTGGAGATCGTCCCGGATCAAACATGCATTCTTGCTTCTCTATTTTTAAGGAGAGGAGCAATCATGGAATGTTGATTCTTAGTATCATCAAAGGTGAATTGTTCATTGCAAAGGTGAATTGTGGAATGTTGATTCTTAGTATCATCGACCTAATCAACATCTATGAAGGCTCAAAAAAGTTGGATGGATTTCCTAATATGAGAAAATCTTATGTAAATTTGGAAGTGTACATCACAATAAAATTGTCTAGAGAATTTGGCATGACTGGACTGTTCTCTAGATAAGCACAACCATAAGTAAAAGGCCTTATCCCATAATAGTTGTTTTTGAAATATGAAAGCTAGTGCCTAAAACAGGAGATTGTATCTGGAAGTATCAATGAAACTACCATATCAAGAAATGTAGATAGACTTTTTGTTTCTTGCTGACAGAACATGCATGCTTCCCAGAAGTGTGGTGGTGACTTGGCCCTTTTACTGATGCAAAGTCCATATCGTACTTTAACATTGAAGATGTTCTATTTTTTTGGCATAAAAATTTTACAGCAAGTGTGGAATGTTGGTGGATTTACCCGATTCATATTACACATAAGCCAAGTTGTTATAATTGTCTTTAAATTGACAAAGGCTTTATCATGAGCTAGCTGTCTCATTTGAAACATTTTCTAGCAGATGCCTCCATCCTAGAGCTATATATATTAGTCTGCATGATTAGGTTGGAGACCAAAGAGCAAAATTCATTTAACTTCAATTCTATAATGAAAGGTCAGGTTTCTTTTTGCTCCTATGCTACACTATCAGCTCTGGAGATAATAGAATGCTGAGTTTGGTTGGTCCCGAATTTTGCAGAATATAAAGCTATACATGATGCTTATAAGACCTCTGACAACTATACAAATAATGTCTGTTTACGGGTGAGTATTATCAATTCACAAAATGAGCAGATGTTTCCTCAAGAATGTTGTTGAAATTACATACAAGCTTCTGGTTTTATGCTGCAGGCTTTTGAACATCTTCTAGAACAGGAATTGATTGGTTTTACTGACAGCAAGGGACGGACTCCATCCATTGAATTTCGCCCTGTGAAACTTTTGATTTCCTCTCGTGAACTTTATCAGGGGTTGAAGTCAAACTCTTCTTGTCCTGTAAGTTGCTTTTATCATTTCTAGCATGCAAGTTGAGATCAAGAAAACTGATTTTCCTGACATTTTTATCCAGACAATGAAAGTTCTTTAAAAAAATGAAGAGTTTTTTTCTATGTTATATACTAGTATGTGATTCAGAGTAGCATGATATTCGTGTCAAAAAGATTGACCCAGCTGAGTTTGCTCTGCTAGGCTATTCTTCAGAAATTGTTCGATCATGAAAGTTACAAGTAACTGGCTGGTATTCTCTGTTATTCCATAAGTTGCTGATTGACTGGAACTCCAACTCCGATGGTACTTTGGTGGTCTTGAGGTGAGAAAATTGTTTGCTTTCTCTTTGCGGGCAGTGAGCTGTTAATGACCTGCGGTAGAAGGAAAGACATGCTGATGTTGGATGCGCTTCCTCCCTGGACTGATATGCTTTTTGTATGTTAATCAGTTTCCATGCATAGACAATTTTTTTTAATCATGCTTTGCTAGAATATGGAGATATGCATGCAGTGCAACCAGATTGGCTAGCATCCAGCCTGTAAACTGCAAATATTATCAGTATTTATTGAACACAAGTTGTCTAAGTGGGAAAACACAGGAAGGGGCAATTAGATGCTTTCTTTGTTCTGACAAATGTGTAGAAATGTGAAAACCAATGGAAAATTCTGGCTTAGATCATAAGTTGAAACAAGTGTCATCTTGTATTCTCCATTGTCTTTCCTGTTTTTGGCTATTCTCCAAATCATTCCACACTAATTTTTTATGTTCACAATTTTGTGCATCATGCTTGGAAGGACCTGTGTCATAATACTCCTTGTGCTAGGTGCTAACCATTCAATTGAATATGATTTTCATCATAATCAATACATTTTGAAAATGCATTCAAACTCATGAGTTGAAATGGTCGCAACATACTCTGTACATTGGTAAGCAGGTTTATAGAGGCCATTCTAATATATTTCTGTGAGATACTCGAAGAAATAGAACAACTTTCCTTTTGAAAAATTTCTGTCAATCATAATGTGGTCCTTCCATTTGAAAATTTCAAAGATTGACTTGACTTGGTCTGATTAAGTGTTGCAGAACAAGGTAATATTGGTCCCTATCAAAGTTGAAGATCTTTCCTGATATTCCCCTAGATCATTCTTGTTCGTAAATCTATGGCTCAGCTTGAGACTGGCTTCATCAAATGAATCCACTGCTTCATTGACTGATGGTGATCATCAACCTGGTGATGAGCCAAAAGCCAATCGGTATTCAAAATATTTTTCATTCATTTTTTCTTGAGATGGGTTTCTTTTCTTACCCTTCGCATTTAAATCAAGCAAGATTGAAATTGGTTGCCATTACCTCTGGAGTAATGATACATGGATTTTTTTTGATAGATTCAAGTTTAGGTTAGGTTAGGCCAGCAAGCAGAGGTTTCTCAAGGAGAGTGGCATGGACAGTAATTATTCGTTGTTGATTAAACTTCAACACTATAAACCAGAAACACTGTCTATTCAGCTCGATGAATGGTTCCTCAAGTTGGCAAGAATACTCATTGATCACTGCCTGCAGCTGAGAGATTTTTGTTTGCTTCAATTAATCTGAAAGCCCTGTGGACTTTTTGGAGACATGTTAACATCCAAACCATATGGAGAAACGGGGTGGTGATCATTTGCTAGAGTTAATGGCTGGAGAGGACTTTACAAAGATCTTCTCTCGTATGATTGGCTAAAAGAGGCTTCTGAGCACCAACATAGGATCCTGCTTACCTTCAAAGTCTTAAAGTTCAAGCAGGATATTAATGAGCTCTAATTTTTGTAAGTTATTGCTCACTTCTCTTCTTCTCCTTCTCTGTACTCTATTCATTATCGTAATGGAGTACATCGGGCCCTGCCCCCTTTTTTTTTTAACCCAAAGAATACGTGTCAAGGTAGCGGAAGTTTCGGTCTAGTTGCAGCCAGTATTATTCCACGGATTTGGTTTGGTATGATTTGGTTGGGTTTGGTTGCACAGGGTCTCGTCAACAAATGTGCTTCTGGTCAAGTTGGGAATTGGGATGAATCAGGTCCGGTTAAGTTAGGCCAAGTTGGGTCTACTTGCTCTACGTTGGCTCAGTGTCATATGATACGTCTTTTTCGAGCCTGACTCGATTACTTCTCGTTGCCTGGGAATCTCTTTTATGGGGACAAACTATTGATCGCATTACACCCCTATCGTGGCAAAGAGAAAAAGTAGTAGAACTTTAATAAAAGAAAAAAGATCATTACATCAACTAAGAGTGACATATTTATTACCAAAGGAGGAAATAAACTAATAAAATGGTGGAAAAGGTTCCTACCTACCTTGATTGGTTCTTCCACGGGCCTTAGAAAAGTAATTATCATAACTAATTGGAAAGACGGGTCTCTGTCTTTCATACTCAAAAGAACTAGTCAAATGTCCATTCAGGAACCTTCCCTCGCCAAAGATTTTTCTTTTGCTGAAGCTGGGTGCTGACTATTTTTTCATAGCATGAATTTACTATTTTTTTATGCCAATAATCTCAATTTGATATGACATTAATTCTATTTAATTTAGTTTTTTTATCTTATAAACAGTGTTCTTTTGATCTCTAATCCAAACAGCCAATGTCTATGTAGGTTGCTAAAGGTGATTGTACCAGTAGCCGTTACCAACATGTGAACCGCATATTATTTGAATCAAAATCATGTATCATCAAACGAAAGTTTCGTTGCTTTTGACTTTTTGTAGAAAGTCACCGACAATTTGAGGGAAAAGATGCCTTTGTGACTATGACATTAAAAAATGGGAAGAGTTTTAGAACCGGGGTGTCGGTGTAACGTAGAAAGGGGAGGTGTGTCTCGCTGAGACTTGGTATACGCTGAGACCCAGTTTGGAGAAGGAAACATGGAGGTTTTGTCTGATCAGAAAAAGCTAAAGCTTTTTTTTTATCGAGTATATCTTTCTCCTGAATTGATCCATGGCGCATTGCATATGCTCTGAATTCTAGACTGCTTCAAATGATCGAAGATATTTCTTTCCTCAACATAATCCATGCTTAAATTTGCATGAGCAGGAGAGATGATGATGATTGCTATATCCATGCTTAAATTCTATTGAATTTGAGTATATCATACTAGAGCCATATATTCAGGATATCTTTCTAGCTTTTGACCCAAATTATGCTATGTTTTCTCGATTTTGTGATCCTTCAGCACACTCACATACCTTGCATGCTTGTTTCCAAGGAAAGGGTTACCCATTTCCATGTTAGGATCCAAAGCCAAGTCCTCTTTCAAAGAGTTACGATACCACCTACACTAAGCTATACCCCAAGTGAATCATCAGTATTTTAAACATCATTGGAAGAGGCCCTTTCAGTACAGCCATTGTGGGTGGTGGGGGGAGAGCGGTTGGTGAGAGATGGAGAATCTTATCTATTTAGAAAGCGTCAATCTTTTTATCATACGAAAGTGTCTTTATAGTTCCACTAATTATACCGCTTTTAGAAAAAGAAGTCAAATGGTTGCTGAATCCTGATCGTTGATATTATAACATTAAAGAAAAATCTACGTTTCCATGTACCCAATGCTATCTTAAGTTAACTGTAATTATGCTAGGTTGCTAGTGATGTTAGATAAACAAAATTAAAATATAACATATTATATATACACCATATATGTTGCGACAAGTAGAGAGAATAATGAAGCAAGAAAAAAAAAAGAAAAGAAAAAAATTATACAATATTTATGTGGTTCGGTCTAGTAACCTACATTCAAAGATAGAGACAATGCAAAAGTTTCACTATAAAAAAAAATATATTATAGAGCACAAAATTACCTCATAAAATCTAGCCCTCCAGTACACCTGATCTCTAGAACACTTGAACGCACTCTTTTCTTAGGGTTACAATATATATATATAATCTAGCCCTCCAGTACACCTAATCTCTAGAACACTTGAATGCACTCTTTTCTTAGGGTTACAATATA
>JAOXJJ010000725.1:11413826-11467731 GCA_025769935.1 Phoenix roebelenii | reverse complement strand
GAGTTTACGAGAGTTGGGGCGCGTATAAAAATAGATCTGATTAGGCTCTGAATCAAAAGGCAAGAGATAGGCCGTAATCGAGTTAGGCCAATATATACGGTGTTGTGAATCAATGTGGATTTGAACTGGTATCCTAATTCGACTTTCTAGAATTGTTTGTTATAGGCTTTATGTTATAGAACTTGTAAACTTAAGACATATTCAGTAATACACAAGTGGGAAAACTCGAATTTTATTATTAATCTTATGTCTTTGGCTATGATAAAAACTTTAGAAGCAAGTGAATTGGGTTATAAATCTCCAAAGGTAAATCTCGGAGTTAATAGAATACACTAGTTCAAAGATCTAGTTATTCTTCGGTACATAATATTTCAAGAAAGAAACTAAATTTTAGTCATCAGTGAAGAAAATGATGGACTTATGCATTATATAATTTTCTTTATGTGTATAATATCCTATTTTCCATTCTTTAATACACAAGAAATGTATTAACTTTCTTTTATGATTTAAAAAAGAAGCAAATATGCTATATCAGATGCTAGTTATAGCTATAGATATTTGTACATTTTAAAAGTATTTACTTCATTAGAATACATAATCATAATCATAGAAGAAAATATTCCAACTCCATCACTACTTAAGAATTTTTTTGTCATGTGTATTTTGAACATAAATATATTAGAGTATTTATTTCCATTGTTTTTGTGAGCAAATATTGCATGGGATTTCTGCTATCATTATCTTGTCATTTGGTATATCTTTTTTTCTTAAATTGAAAAATCCGGGCGCATTCTACCAGTAAAAAGTAAATTTTCATTTCTGAGCACTGGGTGCCACGGCATCCAAGCAGTCATGTATCTCGTAATGATTTAAGAAGATTTATATATGTAACAAGCTGTTTTCTTAAGACTATTTATTTACTCTACAGAGTTGTTGGCATGACATCAGTTCTTTTTTTAAGCAAATTTATTTTTTTTTGTAACTAATAATCTTGATCATACTTCTTAAAAGGGGAACACAAACTAATAATTCAACCATCACCATCATTTCTTTCATTAAAAAAATGATTACATACAAAATAATCTTCCCCCCCTCTTGAATTTAGAACAAGCTTGCCCTCTTAACAAATCAGTCAGACCTTGCTGTTGGCAATCAGCATCACTGCTTTTTCCACCAATGACCTTCTGAGCAGGAATCCATGGACTCAGTCCATCACTCTGAACATGAAGTCTGAGAGGGGAGTTAAAAATTAGGTTGTGGGTAGTTGCATGGGTCGACCATACAGCCCCCCATCACTCATTTCATATATGTGTATTATATATAAAGGCCTAAACTGATCATGAGGAGCACCAAGCATCGTTGTGGAAAGATAAAAAAACATAGCTCTCCAAGCTCCACCACAAGCTGTTCAGGGTCCTCTGGTGTGCCTTTGGTAGCAATTCCCTGTAGGAAGTAGAAGACTATAGAGGCAGGCAGAGCCAAGACATGGAGTACAAGTTCAAGTTGGCTAGAAACCTCAGCCGCTTCAAGCTGCAGAAGCATGGTCTGATGGCAGTCGTCGGATGCTTTCTCCTTCTCTCGCCGACCATTCTCACAATGACTAAACCCTGCATGGATTCTTTCTCCAACTGTAAGTTCCTTAATCTCAGACACCTAATCCTTGACTGTTGTCCTGTTCAGTAAAGCCTGCTTTCCCTTGATAATTGTTCACCAGGTTCTATCCATGTTAAATGCTTAATTAGTAAGTCTAGACTCCTATAGCTTCAATCAGTTTGTCAGTAAATATAATGTTAGTCATTGAGTGCAGGTACTCAATGGCTAGCTGAGATAGGAGATGAACCTATTTTCTTGTTTCTAAAAGCAATCGATGGTCAGATTTTTATGAAAACTGAACAGTTGTGACTGAAAACAATGCTAGCGGGTAGGTCGGCGAGTTCGATTCAAACGAGCAATATCAGTTTTGCATGGCGCTGCAGAACCAGTTTGGTTTGGCTGATGATTTGCTCGATCTTGATCCAGTTCCATCTAAATCTGGGTAAAAATCTTGACGACTCAATTCACCACAAATCATGTTGGTTGAGCAGGTTCAATGGTCTTAGTTTTCGGATCAGAAAACAGTCACAATTCGACTCCGAACACTCGGGTATAACTGTATAAGGACTTTGTAGGCACAACGATTAATTCTGCCAGGGGTGTCTAGATTGAGAACTAATCCAGCCACACTGTAATTTGTTGGTGGGTCGTCCTATTTGTGGAGACCTACTATAGTTTGGAAAACCTGCCGTCTAATTCTCTCAGAATGCTTCAGTTTTTAACCCCCTCTATCCGTATCACAGGGATCAAGAACAAGACACTGGAGGATGACCCTGCATGCCGTGAACAAGAAATGAGTTCATGTCGAAAGGGTACTAATAATGCATCTCAGGAAGACGATCTCGCCGGCACAAAGCAACATGGTAAGTCCATGATCAGCTCTTGCAACTCGACTCGGTGAATTACATTTCGACGACAATGTTCAGTATAATCTAATGCACCTCACCTGTTAAGATGCAGGGAGGAATGATTCCAAGCTGGAGAGCAGGCCTACATGCGATGTCTCAGGTCCGAGGTCGATTGTCTGTGAAATGGATGGTGATGTAAGGATTCATGGGAATTCTTCCTCAGTTATATGGATTGCTTCCTCTAATACTTCTCGAAGAAATGAAGCATGGCAAAAGATTAAACCTTATGCTCGGAAAGGGGACATCACAGCATTGCACAGCGTGCGGGAATTGACTTTAAGATCGATGAGCAGGCATGATGAAGCCCCTGATTGCACCGTCAACCACAGTGTTCCTGCTATCGTCTTCTCAACCGCAGGGTACGCCGGGAACATGTTCCATGACTTCTCCGACATGCTGATCCCTCTCTTCCTGACTTCTCACAGATACCATGGGGAGGTTCGATTTCTTATAACAAACATGAAGCCATGGTGGATTAGGAAGTATGGGAAAATGCTGAGGCATCTCTCGTACTACGAAATCATCGATTTTGATGATGGTGATGAAATCCATTGCTTCCCGCATGTGATCGTCGGTCTCCGATGTCACAAGGAGTTCAACATCGACCCCTCGAGGCCTCCGGCCGGGTACTCCATGGCCAACTTGACGCAGTTCATGAGGAGCTCATACTCTTTGGAGAGGGAGATGATAACCAAGGCCGGAGAGCACACCGGAAGGAAACCGAGGCTGCTGATCATATCGAGGAAGCGGACGCGATCATTGACGAACACCAATCAGATAGTTGAGATGGCTGAAGAAGTGGGATATGAAGTTGTTGTCGTGGAGCCAAGCTTAGGGACGGACATGGCTGAATTTGCGCGGATAGTGAACTCCTGCGACGTGATGGTGGGTGTTCACGGGGCTGGGCTTGCGAATATGGTATTCCTTCCAAGGAATGCCGTCCTGATACAAATCGTTCCATGGGGGAAGCTGGGAGGAATAGCTAGATATGACTTTGGATGGTCTGCATCTAATGCTAGACTCAAGTATTTGCAGTACGAGATTAGTCTGGAGGAGAGCTCGCTAATGGAGCAGTATCCTCGCGACCACCCCATCATTAAGGACCCCCTCTCGGTCCACAAACAGGGATGGGGTGCTGTGAGGGATACGTTCTTGTACAAGCAGAATATAAGACTTGATGTAAGGAGGTTTCGGACTGTTCTATCAGAAGCTCTTGGGCATCTCCATCGATAAGATTATGGAAGCTTTTTAAAGGTTGACAATTTCAAATCTTTTCTTTCTTTTTTCTTTTTTTATTTTTAAGGAGGAGACAATTATGAATCTTTAAGTCTATTCTTTCACCATATGGTTTTCAGAAATCTAGTTCATGAGTGTAATATGAGGTTAATATAATGCAATGTAATGTACAGAATGGTGTATTCTATGAGCAGAGCTAATGTATTCTATGAGGGAATCCTGACTTGCGAGAAAGGATTAGTCGTTGGTTTTGCGCATCAAACATCATTAATTGAAGGTCAGAAACTTTGTTCTCATAAAAAGGAAGGAAGAAAAACAGAGGAAGAACATTTTTTGATTAGCTCTTAGCCCACTGCGTCAACGCTTTCTAAATAAGTATTGTCGAATCAAGCAAGAAAAAGACCTGCCATATATCCTAATGAACGACTACTTATGCAACCACAGGGTATGCTTCCAAGAGGATGCAGAGTCCTCTCAAGTTGGAAAAAGTAAAGATGAAGATGTTCATTTCTAATGTTGTTTCGTTAAGATGATATTAGGCACATTTTGTCCAAATATACAGAACTTTGTCACTTTGAACTGACTATTTATTTTATGTAGCACGACTAATCTACTAGTTAGTTGTCCCATCTGCCTCTTCATAGAGGTAAGGAAAGGCAGATCGAGTTAGCCCTGATGCAAACAATGGATGATGGATGATGGATGAAAGAAGTTCAAGCAGTGCTCGGTCCTTTCTAGGACCTTCTGGATAAGGATTTCATTATAGGACTGGAATCAAGACATGTAGGATTAGGTTTCTATGCAGCCCAGGTCCGACCAGAAAAAATTCAAGCTTCGAGCCCCAATTGAACTCCAAAATATCATTCAAGAGAAGGAGGGGTGGGGGAGGAAAGATAGGGCATAGTTTGAGGAGAGAGGGGTGAGCGAGAGAGAGAAGGGTGAGAAGAGAAAAGGGGGAGGGAGGGGTTTTTCCATAGTTGAGCAAATAGAGGGAAAATGATCCCCACCGCCTTCATCTTCCCTTTCACCTCCCGCCACCAAAGCTGACGTTGATCATTTGCATCGCACAAGGAACTCTAGGCATTGAGATCATCGATGATGGCCGATGGAGTTCAGGATGGTCTAGGGTTTGCTGACAAAGGGGCGGAGGCGCCGCCAGCACCAGGACTGGGAAAGCACCTCTCATAAGCTGTAAACGTTCCCACATTCTTACCTACTGTACGGATATGCTTTCTATATACGAAGTTTATACGCATGATGGAATCTAGATCCATTATGTCCGAATATTTATTATCTATCCATATTTAATTCCGTATAAAAATTTTATGTGGGTATTCCGCATACATTTCTATGCCAAAGGATATCGACGTAAAAGTTTATGTGCAGCCTCGGGCCTGGGCCCCTATCCACCTACAAACCCATGACGCCACGCAGCCTGGCCTGCATTGCATGTGGGTTCGATGCATAATCAGAACTCGAAATTACCGACCCAACATCAACATGGGCCAAGTATAACCTATCCGAATCCACCAGAAAATATACTCCTCGATCACCAGCTTATCAATATTTAAGTAGAAATTGAGAGGGGGTTCCAAGAATCGTGCGAAGGTTTTGGGCTGTCGTTGTAAAACATCCGAGACTTTCCAAGCATAAAAAGAGAGACACGGAGCAAGAAACTTGAGGTCCCCAACCTAATTTGTACTTCCTGGTTCCCCCCCGAACAAAGACAAAGCCAACAAAGGGAAAGCCATGACCTTCTTGTCTTTCCTCCTAATACGACCCTTAAAGGTGATTATCCTTAGGCCCTTTTTCGTCTTCAGCTCCAGTCCCAACAAAGAAAAGCCCTTCTTTTCCTCCTCCGGCCTTGGAAAATCCAGAAAAATAAAGAACTGCTTGTCTCCTGGCGTAACAACTCAAGGATCGATCTATGGAGCGGTCCGCCGACTTAAGATTCTTGGCAGACGACTTATATAAGCAATGCAATGCAATGAATTCTCGTTTCCTTCTTAGAAAAAAACACTCTTTGTCTCCACTTCCCTCCTCTCAATACCTTCATGCAACGACAGCAACAATCCTAAACACCATGGCGTCCCAGTCCTATGCCTTCTTCCACCCACCCAAGTGTTCCTCCGCAAGAGAGGATGGCCCTAGAAACAATAATCCAAACAAAGGCAGCTCCATCAAAATAAATGGCACGTCCGCCGCCATTGCAGCCAATATCGCCTGCCCAGCCTTCCCCTCTCCTGCCTCTGTGACCAAGAACATCCCTATAAAAGAGAATCGGCAGAATATACCCACGGAGAAGCAGACGGTGGATGCTTTTAGACAGGGCCTCATCATCGAAGGCGGCGTCAGGTACAGGCAGACCCTAGTCATCCGATCGTATGAGGTTGGCCCTGATAAGACGGCCACGTTGGAGGCCATACTCAATCTTCTTCAGGTAGATACCACGATGTTACCGTAGTACCATTTTGTTAGTAACACATGGAAGAGCACTTCAAACTCCTTCGGGCTCGCTCGGTTCGTAGAATTTTTTTTCTTTCTAAAAGTTGATTTCTTGATATATAATGTTTGAAAAAGTAGCTTTTACATAATAACTTATGTTTTATTGAGAACCTACTTTTTTGAAGAAAAAAAAAATGTACAAAATATATATTATGTTCTTAACAAAACAAAAAAAAAAATTATCTCATTCTATTTAAAAGCTGAAAAATATTTTTGAAAAAAAAAATTATCTCAATTTCTAGGTGACGGAAATTGGATTTTCTAATATCGCCTCTTGGATTTTTCTTTCTGAAAATCTTATTTCCATGAGAAAGTTACTTTCTCATCTCTCTCTTTTTTAAAAATTCCAACCAAACATGAGTTATTTCTCCAATTGATCACAGTTTCCCTCCTCCTCTTCCCGCAAATTAAACAAGTCCTTCGAGCATGAGTAAGAGCAGAGCTATGCGTCAAACCATTTCTCAAATTTTTCATTGACCACAGTTTCGCTCTTCCTCTTCTTGCAAATCAAACGAGTCCGCAAGAGCAAAGCTATATATCAAACCAAATAAACATAGTAACCCCATGATAAGCTTTAATCTGCTCCATGATCTTAACTCCCACCAATCTGTGCATATGAATAAATCTCATAGTTCATGATCAGTTTTTTGCCTTCATTGCTTTCCATAATGAAGGAAACTGCTCTGAATCATGTCTGGATGTCGGGTCTACTTGGTGATGGATTTGGAGCCACCCATGGTATGATTAGAAACAATCTCATATGGGTTGTCACCAGGATGCATGTCCAAGTCGATGAGTATCCCATCTGGTAATCTCTATTATTGTCCATCCTCCTATATTTTTCTTCCTTCCTCTAGATGATAACTGACCAAGTATCCAATAGAGTAACTTCTGGATACTGTTCAACTGTGGACAGGGGGGAGGTGGTGGAGATTGACACATGGGTCGGGCGATCAGGAAAAAATGGAATGCGAAGAGACTGGCTAATTCAGAACCGCCTAACGGGACAAACATTTGCTCGAGCAACAAGGCAAGATCTTTTTTCCTCTTCTCCTGCGACCTAGCTCACATGTTGCTATGGATGCATTAATCTTATATATTGTGGATGAGCAGCACTTGGGTCATGATGAACCAACAAACAAGGCGCCTCTCTAAGATGCCAGAAGAGGTGAGAGATGAGATCTCTCCATGGTTTATTGAAAGGTGTGCCATTAAAGAGGAAGTTCCTGAAAAGATCATCAAGCTAGATGATAGTGCAAAGTATGTGGACTCCAACTTGAAGGTACGCTATCTTTGTTTATGGTGAAACCTTGGTTATACTTACTTCAGCACCTAGAGATCCAACTGTGTAGCTCTAATTATAAAGAAGTGATTGTTCTCTATCCCTTTTCTCAGAGGTCGCTATAAGTTAGATCATAAAGGCAAGAAGATGCAAGATTTGATACTAAATGTAATCTAAACATTACTTGATAACTTATTTAAATAGGTAGTTCAGCTGCAAAGAAATTAATGGTAACTAATTAATGGTAACCATGGCAACCCAGCTTCAGTTTTTAAGTTCTGATTTTATCCTTCAGATTTAGTTTAAAATAGTTGTGAGAGTTTGTTCAAGGGGCAGCAAATAAAATTAGAAACTTAAAACCTGTTCACAGCTTTCTGAGGTAAGAGCAGGATTTCGAAGAAATTCAGATCAAGGCTTTCATTATGGATTTTCTCAGTATCCTCAAGCATCCTATGTTTTTATGTCCAAAATATCATTTTCTTGTCTAGACAATATGTTTCCAATCCGATCTCATAGACTGTACTTATGGATTTTGTAGCCGAAGCGGAGTGATCTGGACATGAACCACCATGTGAATAATGTTAAGTATGTAAGATGGATGCTCGAGGTAAGGGTTATCGGCTTCATACCTGATTTTCCTCCATAGTGAAATACCTAACAAAAACACATATACTGATTACTTATTTTCCTTATACCGATTGCTTATCTAATTTTCTTGTGATTGAGATGAATCGAAACTAATCTCAGTGATTGTATTCTACAGACTATTCCTGACGTATTCTTGGAGAATCACGAACTGTCGAGTATCATACTAGAATATAGAAGGGAATGTGGTAGTTCTGACGTGGTGCAGTCGGTTTGCGAACCTGATGAAGATTCAATTCCAAGGGATGATAATATCAACATATTGACGGGATATTCATTGGCATCTGAGATTCTTGATGATTGCGGATTAGCTGGCACCTTCGACAAATGGCCAACAAGATATACCCATCTCCTCCAAATCGAAGGGAAGCAGAGAAATGAAGAGATTGTCAGGGCCAGGACTACATGGAGGAAAAAGCTATCAAATACTTTAACTTAGGCTTAGTTGGGCATTGCTATATCATAAATAAAAGGTCATGATTCTTGATGTTCTGTCCCTTCATACCATTATTTCATGGCACAAGAGCTCATGTGGTGTGATCCTGAAGAAGTTTGTGAAGCGAAAATGCCTTCACAACTTTGATCCTTATAATAAACCATTAGCTCATGTGTAGCCGGTAATGTATCATCTTCTTATTTGCTTTTTTTTCTTCTCATTCTACTATGTTCAGATCATTTGATTGGATGAAATATTTTATCGAAAGAAGGGTAAAATTGAATAAGTGTTCCAAGTTGAGATGATCCAAAACTTGAAGTAGTGTCCATGGCATAATGCAGGCAATTTGAATACTTTTTCCTCTTTTATCTTTTATATCCATGCAAGAATTCTTTCATGTTCCTTTATACTAATCTATGGCATACACGACTTCATTCCTTTTTTTTTTAATTTTTGCATAAGTACATCTTATTTAGTACCTATGGCATTGAGGTTTTCAACCTATAATTCATGAGTAGGCTACTTTTGAGAAGGAAATTCAACCTCTATCTGCATCATCTATGCGAATTTTTAAGACAACATATCAAATAATCTTATGTCAACACCTAGGAAGAAGTTTCTTTAGCCATTACACAGGAGAGAACCTTCATTCTTGTAATCCCATTTCACAAATGGCTGCCCAAACTCATCTTTCTACAATAAAGAACTACGGAATATCTTCTTCAAAATGAGTAGCTGAGCAAGAATCCTTATTTATCTTATTTACATCTAGGAATTGAAACAATTTTTTTTATCATGGATACAGCAAAACTCAACCTGACACCGATACAAATCCTAATTGCCCCCCATAATTTAAATAGGCCGAACAACTAAACACTCTCCATAATGTCCCTAGGTCTAAATCAATAATTCCTATCATGTCCAAAGCTTGCTTATCTTTTATACTTTTGATATTGAGCTGTCTTTACTGCAAAAAACAGAGAAAGAAAAAGAACTACGCTTGTTTATAATATTGTAACATTCCTAGACGTTTGAAATTGAACTTTTTTCGAAGATCTACATTCTTATTGAGGTGCATTCAGATGCCTATATTTCTTACTTTCCAATTGAAAGTAAACACCAATAGATAACTCTTTCACTATGAATATATTAATTCTTTCGCCGAAAAAAGAACACTTTTTTTCAAATACAAGAACATTAACTAAAAGGTCCAGCACAATAAATATTATCAATAAAGTCTGTTTGTATAATCATCAAAATCAGGAGTTCTTTAATTGCACACCTCTAGAATGCCATCTTTCATCCCAGAAATAAAATAAGCTACTTGTTTCTTCTACAGAGGTCATGATCGATATTGGCTAAATCTATAGAACAAAATCCTAGAAGTATCTTATAACTTTGATAGTACATCTCCAGCACCTTAAAGTGACTCTACGTTGATACTTGCATATGGCTGACTCGATCCATGACAACCATATCCCAGCCTCTAGTTCACAAAAGATCCAAAATTCTCAATAATGCTCATCCTGGTTGCTCCAACCTGATGCATCTGTGATGTAGAAGTTTAGAAATTTTAGCTACGTGATTCCTAATTCCACAACCATCCAAATGCCCACATCCCTCACCTACATTGATGGATGGAAGCAAGATGAAGCTACATGGTATAGGCTCTTATAGGCAAGATGCAATCTCTCTGCGGAGTAGGCCAGAAAATTTGTAACCTCAATGTATTCTTTGCCAAGTGACTTGGGAAACTTTGTCCTTTTCGTCAAAAATATTGTAAACCAGCTCACTAGCAGCTGAAAGATCGCCACTTGAATCTTCTAATCATCATCTGTAGGATTATATAATTAATGCAGTTCATCCAGCAATCTTTATGCAGAATAGGCCACATTATTTATCAACAAATTGCATTCTTTGACAAGTGATTTAGACATCTTTATCCTTCTTATCGAACATATTTTTAACTGGCCCCCTGACAGATGAATGATCTCCTCCACAACAATCTTCTAATTATCATCACTAAGGATTTATTATTTATTTACTGTAATTAAACTGATGCTGGAAATTGTCATATATTGCTTGAAACAAGCTATGCATATAGCGGTAAATGTGTTCTTGGAAAAAAAAAGTATACAGCAGAAAACGTGTAACTGTATATTTATGAAAAAAATTATGTGGATAATTGACTGTTAGTTGTGGTATTTATCGAAAAAAATCATACTCTTATTCACCTGTGGCATTGAATGCAAACACAAGCATCTTCAGAATGAATTTAAGCCAAGAAACAACAGCAATCATTATTTGTAAATTTATTATGTTTTGAAAAGAATAACAATTAAGACAAACAGTATTAATGAAAGCTCTCTGCGATGCAATATTAACAAAGCAAGTTACATTCTGTGCTAAACCTTCTATTGTGAAAAGAGCAGTTTAGACTAAGAAAAATAATGACTTGACAAAAGCTCATAGTTTTATTAGATGATCAGTATCCAGCCCTGTATTCAACTTTTGTACAATAGAAGAAATAAGTGAAAAAGCAAACGAACCTCTGGCTTGAATGATATTTCTAGCAGGGTAAAATATGTAAATCTAAAGATACTATACATGCCGAATTAATTTCCAGTCTAAGTAGAGCCTAAGCATTTATAGAAATTGATGATGCATACATACAAGGTATGCATCCAGGAAACAGAAATGGGAGAAAAGAATAAATAGAAAATTAAAGCGATCGAAATCATTGCCTCTTTTTCAGTCTAGTTTGATGAATTCTCCAAGACCAAACTAGCAGGAAAATCACAAATGCCATTCCAATTGATCCCCAGAAAATTATCAACCATGGAGGCATCGGATTGGGAAACAGACCTGATTAAAAAATGCTGTCCGTCAGTGTCTGTGATTTGCAAACCATATAAAAAATCACAACCATATAGAGTCCTCCATGACAGAGAGCTAGCACTTACCATGCCCAAACTTTATACAGATAAGGAGCTCCACTATGCATATGGCTAGAGAAAGCCAACAGAATACTCCAACCTTTTTCACAGGTTTTCTAAAATCATTAATGACATATAATTATCACATGAGCATTGAAAGCACATACCTGAAATGCATGCTAAAATAAGACTAAATGCGCGCACGGAAGAGAGAGAGAGAGAGACCTGTCTTGCAAATAGGAATTGTACTCACGGATGGTTGGTATTGCTACTAGCCACCATAGGATCAACCTATACACAACCACGGGATTTCGAGGAGGAATCCAAAGACAGAACTTGAGAAAAAAGGTGTTAAGCTCCACTGTCATAAAAGCAATGCAAAGACTGAGCACTTGGATGAACCTCCACGGCCCAAGCATTGGGTGCCACTCATCTTTGTCCCACCGTGCAGGTGTGAACTGGCCCAATGTTCTTTTCACCTTCAAAGGAAAAAGGTAAGAGTCAGAGAAATGTATGATAATGTAACTCAACAAACCTATACAGGATATTATAGCCTAGTTTATGACTTAAGCAAACCAACCAATAGGCAGAAAAGATGCCAAACACACTCTGTGACATCAGATAACATTTAAAAGAACATGACTAAAGTGCAAAGTGATTGATTCAATTGCATGGACTGAAATCACCACATGATCTGCTGCACAAAGGCATGCTTTTTGACCTATCACAACTCGTCAAGCAGAGGTTTTAACACAGGAAAATAGAATCAAAGGTCAATAGGATGATCAGATGATTCTAAACAAAAATATATCGAAGGTCAGTAGGATGATTAGATGATTCTAACCAAAAACATATGATTGTTAATCATGAAGAAGGGCAAAAGATTCCCCAAAAGAGTCCAGCAGCAAAACCCAGACATCAGAGATTTTCAAAATTTCTTTATTATAAGATGAAGATTGAATAATATTTTCTATCAAACAAAGATTTAGTAATATTTTTCCCTCAAATAAATGATATCTGATTTTCTTCCCATATGGTCAACAAATATTCCTTCCACAATCAACACAAGGATATATAAATCCATCAGAAAGATAATTTAACCACTTATTTTCTTTTAATCATTAGAATGTGGATTTGTTTTCTTATATGCAAACTATGTTACATACCAAATGGGCTTGATTATAAAGCAATGCTGCTAGATCCTACATTTATTGATGAACCCTTCATACATCGATGCCCCTGTTACCCACACCCAACACTTAGAAATAGGTATTGGTATGACACCTGGGTTAAGAGTCTGCAAGCAGAAATTTTTAAAAGATGAGAGGAACCCAGCACTAGGACATGTATTTATAACCAAAATTCATATCCAGGTCCATGTAGCAATTGAATTCGGAATCTTACAGTGAAAGCTATAGACAGAAACGAAGCACTTGCCGTCAACATACCTTACCCATGATATTTGGTTGGCGGCTTAGACCAACCCATTCATATGTTTTACCATCGAAGTACCTAACAGTATGCATTCCTGCCCAGATACCTAAATAACAAGAGAAATGAATATTATCATCGCAAGCCAACAGATATTACTGGACTCTTGCATATCTTTCAAATTGATGAATGCAGTAAGAAATGAATAAGTAACATGTTGGATGTCATTTAAAATGATACACAATCTCTGGTGAGTTAGGGTATGCATAGGAGCAATGAGATTTTTGAGGAATGTCTGGATCTGGAAATGGCATATTGGAATCAGCAACAAGCATCTAGTCTTTTCTTTACTTAAAAAAAAAGAAGTCGTTAAGGGTATTATTGTTCAATCTTTTACCATTTCAACTATAACAATATGTGCCAAAATAAGGCATCATTTTGGGACAGAATTTTCTGTCTTCACTGCTAATGGAAAATGAGTTTGAGAAGCAAGGATAATATGTGGGGGAGGAAGCAAAGAGAAAGGAAGGAGAAAAAGAAAGGAAAAGAAGAAAGATACAGCTGGATGTTTAACACCTGATATATGTCCCCTCCAATTAACTTCTTCTTATAATGTCCCTAAAGATTCTTGTATTGACTAGGGTGCAAGAAATATCAAAACAGTAGGCACGATCAGCCTCTAGATGAAAATCTAGGCATTAATTTCAGCACAAAAGCACCTGCAGAATTTCATTGCCTGCATGTGAACCCATAAGGATGATCTTTCCTTGGGTGCCCCAAAATGCTCATTATTGTCATAAAGCAGCAACTAATAGGATTTAATTTCTTGCCCCCACCACATTCTCTCTCATGCGACCACAGAAAATGTTGAATTAATGAATGGAGAAAAGGTAAGTTTTGAATTAATGCAACAAGACCCATCAAAAAATGTTGGTAACGTCTATTGGAGATTTGCATTATTCTGATCATGAAATCATTTTAATATTATAACCAAGGTTTTAGGAGACAGTGCCAAAGCCCATGCTCATCATTTAACAACATAGCAAATAGGATTTGCAAAACTGTCCGGGCAATTCGGGGCAACCAAACTGGCCAGAAACTGGGATAGTTCATGCTCCTGAAAATGGGACAAAGTACAGGCCACTCAAAACCAAAACAAACCGGGCTGAACTGACTGGTTCCATCTGGTTTCAAGCTGTTTTGACCCAGACCAAACCACCCCTATCATATAAAAGAGTTCCGACTCTCTCTCTCTCTCTCTCTCTCAATTGTGATCCAACCCCTCACCTCTCTCTTTCTCACTCGCCTCTGTTCTGTTCCCTCGTCATCTGATCCCAATCCCCTTGGCTGCACTCGATGTCTACCCCATTGAGCTCATCCATCATGGCTGTCCATCGCCTCGGCCTTAGCATTGATGCTACAAACTTGTCAGGCCTAGTATCACCCTCAGCATCCTTCGCTTCCACAACTCATTTACCATGCCCAACACCATCATCCTCTCCACCAACACTAGTAAGACATCAGACTAGTGCCTCCCTCCCTCTTCCTCTCCCTCAATTTAAGGGTAAGTCCCAGGCTCGTGGGTGAATTGGTGCCTGACACGCATCCGCATGCATATTGTGTGTTGGTACGGTACAATATCTTTACCGTACCAATCTGGTACCTAACTAGTATAGGTCGTGGTATCGATTTTGTGAACCTTAATCGCATATATTATGTTGTATCATGTCATTTAGTGCCAAAACAAAAAAAAAATGAAAACTAGTGTCAAAATCTTTTTTAAATCATGTTGTAGCACCAACTTGTGCCGGTCTATACTAGCAAATCGTACCATAATGATGGGAAACTAGTCCTCAATACTCAGTATTGTATCATGCCAACACATGTAGTTGGTATCACCTCTGTTTTGCCAACACCAACTATTGCACCTCCTTGGCCCTAATACCGATATCGATACTTCAACTTTTGTATTTAATTAAAAAAAAAATCGATTTAGTAGATTTTTTGCTGAGCAATAATGTTTCCAAACATGTGACATGGGTGTCGAGCATCTGGAAATGTTAGACACGATTTTCAAAAATTCAAATGTCGCAACATATACACAGCATGTACATATCTAGACATGTTTATATGTACAGATGTACTCATACAATGAATAATTTGTCGAACCAACTACTTTGCAATTTAATAGGATTCGTAAAACCTTTGCCATATATTGCGTTAGACTAGAAAACTACGAGGTGCAAGTGAAAAAAGTTGATACGTAATTGTGATTATGTTATAATTTGCTGATTTGAAGTCTCAAAGAGTGTCATGAAGTGTCCAAGTGTCCAAGCGTCCATGACAAATATCTAGATCTTGAAGTGCACTAGTAACAATGCTAACGCATGCCAGGTGCCCATGTTGGCTCAATATAGTATGTGCTAATTAGCATGGCCAGCACTTGAAACCTTGAGTATAGTATAAAAAACCCAAGTGTGGCCATACAGGACCTGATTTTGAAGCCTTCAAACAGCACTTGTTATTTATTACTATTGGTGCATTGAGTTCCCATGCTTCCTTCTCAACAGGTAAGCCTTTTGTACTAATCTAATTTTTATATCAAAACTGTCACCCCTTAATCTTCCTCCTCTTAAATAAAGTGAATGCCTCAGCATGCTGAATACTAGTCTGTATAACTATAATGCAGTATATTTGGTAAACATGTCCTTGACTGCCTGCAGAAACCAAATATCAAGCATTCAAGAGAGAAAAGTGTACATATGTAATTTTTTTCATTTTTTACACAAATAAAAACTACCTTTAGGCAACATAGCATTTTCACATGTCAGGCTTTGTTTAAGAAAAACTTATTTCCCTAAATAAACAATAACATCAATAAAATGCATTAAGCATTATAAAAACACACATCAATGTGATGCTATTCTGTCCAAAACTTTTGAGAGATTTTCTCAAATGATACCACAAAATATTATCATCATATATATCACGTAGTTGAACAAACAGCAGTACACTTCATGAAAACCCTTGAAACTTAAGATCCACACAATTATAATTTTTTATCAAGACAGCCATTCAATCCATACAACCATGTTTATGAGTCTCGTTTGGTTAGTGGTCTATTTGAGCTGACACTAGGAATTATAATTTGAAAAGTGAGGCTAGAGTGTTAGCACTGAGTTCTCACCAAACCAATTGCAGATCAAAATATCCAAAATAATACTATCCCACCAACATTCATTAAAGTTTGGCAGCATATGACGGAAAGTGAGCTGCAAAATTTCAAACATATAAACTTTCAGCATTAAGTGAAAATATTGGAATCCTCGGGACAATATGTGATGAAATTATTCAAAACAAACCTCCATTAATTCAAACCCAACTGACAGAACCCACAATAGTGGTTGACTCCTTATCATTATAGCTTTGCCCCACCAGCCAAAAATATGAGCAAGAACAAACTCATCAAACAGCGTTTCCTAGAAGAAGTTATAGCCCAAATCAGTAGAATCGCAGAATCCCAAAAGCTAATGTACAATGAAATTTCAAAAAATGAATGAAGAAATGCTAGTTGATGGTGAATGAAGATGCCGTACATAAACATTGTTAAACCTGCTTTTAGGATTCTCTGGTACATAAATACGGCAATCAGATCCATAAGATCTTTCTGGTAGTTCTGCATGAAGATAGTAAAGGATTTCACAGTTATTGATTTGCTGCGATAGTAACTTTCTCTCATCAAACTAACACTTTTAATAACTAAATGGATTACCATCTCCAAGATCAGGGTGAAGGTACTTCATGAACTGTCGAGCATCATCACGGTTCTGCAAAGAAGGATGACTTATGAGATTATCATGAAGAGAACTTTCACAATAATGTGGAGTAAGAATGATAAGCTTTTATGTTTTGATATATAATGTTAACATGGCTAAAAGCTCAAAATACAAAGCATCTGGCAATCAACATGTCAGAGGGTTTATCTTTCATCAATGAACTTATGAAAGAGATGAGTGTCTTACATTAAATGCATTTTAAGCTAGCTATTAATCTAATGGAAAATCAGAGAAGTGTTAACTGATATCTGGGTAGTGTCGTGGTTTCAAAACATATCACAAGAAAATTAATCAATATAAAAAAAAAAAAAAATCTTACATGATACCAGGGAAAGAAAAAGAAAGCATATGGCAATGAAATCCTTATTTTTTAAAATTGCAAGCATGTCAATTTTCAGAGTCCAATTTTGTAAAACAGCTTGCGCCAAATAAGACAATAGGAAACACCAGCACAGACAAACAAAGTGATGTCCTTAAAAAAGTTAATAAAAAAGAAAAAATAAGAACATAAAAAAATTACTGTGCCTTGATGGACATGCACACAGGCGCACATGCATAACACAGTCACACGCACACGAGCACATGTAAACACACAAAAGAAAAAGAAGGAACCAAACAAACAAACCTGGAAGAGCAAAAAGGTAAGGGCAACAAGATAGACAACAGCCATTCCATGAGCCAGGCGCCAAACAGCAGGATGTGGCCTAATAAGCACCCTGAAAATCACAGTTCCGGTAACAATAATAGAAGGAATTATTATTGCTTCTTATTGGTAGATAACAACCAGCAGGTGCAGCCTGCAGAAAATAATCTCACCATGGTTTTATAGCATTAGAAACATCTTGTCAGTCAACTAAGGACTTCAAATTTTATGACAATTTTTCCAAGCTTTTCTCATAATTATTTCTTGGTCATGCTTATTATTTACCTAATAGAATGCAGTTTTAATATTATCATGGTCGTGTGCATGGCTAAACCAGTCATTGCATGAAAAGGCACAACTGCTACATCTTATAGACAGAAGAAAGTTCTGATGGAGAAAGAAAAAACTTTAGCTTCAATAAACAAGCTGGACCAACTATTCCCACATTAATTTGACATTGGATATTGAACTCTTCTGTGATGATCAGATACTAATAATAACAGAACAGTATAGGTAATCATTAGATGCTGACATAGAGATGGTGACCTACAAATATATGATAGTAAGAACATACGTTGCACTATAGGTATTGAGTAAAATTACAAGTACAGCATATGATGATGCTTCATACTTCCACATCTGATGTATGGTGAAAGGTTTTACCCTAGACATGCATTCATCCACGGCAAAACCTTGCATTACTAAGCAAATTACACCACCATATTTAATATCATAAAATCATTAGAGTCAGCATAAAGAAATTGTATCTTACGTAGAAGGTGCTTGAAGCAAGCAATATGCGAGAAATACTGCAACCATTGCCCAGACACCCCTGAGAAATAAGAGAGAAGCGATAAGAAACTTTTTCCATTAGAAGTGGTAATCAGAAGTCCACAGACCATAGAGCATACAAAAAATTATAAAAACAAACAAGTCATATGTCACCTTATCAGTGGCTATAAGGCATCATAAATCTTTGCAAAATGGGATTTAGTTAAATGAGAGAAAACAATGCTGTCCTGCAGAGTGATGCTCCTTACAGGTGTAATAAGGCCATCCAGATTAATTTGTACTGTTGCTAGAAAAAATTCATTGCGAACAAGTTTATCAACACAAAGGTTTACCCCTTCACGGATGTGACAGTGTCGTTGGATGCAGTCCTTTCTGGATCAAGTGCTCCACTTGCCCAACTGAAAGAACATATAGAAAGATCAATATGTGGATATTCGACTATTCCTTTATTAAAATAAAGAAAGAAAAATATCATCCATGCTCTCTCAGAGCTCATGCACACATAATTTATTGAGACTGGACATTACTTTACTGCTTGTTAAGCCCATCAACCATGGCCTCACCTTTCCCTTTCAGTAACTGATTTTTTATAAATTGTTAGAAGATAAAAGTTAGCATGATTATATTTATATGACTCCTAAATCCTAATTCAGGTTAGCCCAGCATTTCTTTCATAGCATATGCAGTTCAAATTCACCACCAACCTGTGAAATATAACATATCCTGCTTTATCAAAGAATTGTTTCTTGATGAGTTTTGTGAAAGGAGAAAGAATCAAATTGTTACTATCGAAAAAGTACCGGAGAATTTATAACATATACTTTGTGAACTAAAATTATTTAATCTTCTTTGAAGAGGCAAATTGTTTAATATTAAAATGATGGCTGAATCAAAGCTGCTGTAATGGAGTTATAACAGAAAATAACAGGAAATGATAAAAAAAATAACGGCATTATTTTCCAAATAATTGTTCACTCAATAAAAATTACTTTGTACCAACTTTTTTGGAGGGAAACTTGCTATCATAATTTGAATCTTCAAAGAAACTTATTGTTTTATTAGATAAACTGTAAAGACGACAAATTACAGCTCTTTTTCCTATTATATAACAACCATTGTAACAGAATAACGGTCAACTAATGGCCATTATTTAAATGTCCTCTATTAATATTTATAATATAGAGGACCCCATCTGAAACCTTCGTACAGCAGTTATAACATTATAATTTCCATTATTTTAAACCACGACAGAGGGGGCAACCTCCATTTTCCAATTATCAGGAGATAAGGGAGTTCAGTCCATTTAAATGGTGCCTCCTATCTCTCCTGAGAAAAAGAAGAGTAAGGTATAGCACTTAAGTGCACCCCCACCAAAAAAAAAAAAAAAAAAAACAAACAAAAGACACACATTATAAGGTTTTCAAAATGGCAGGCCCACGGTGCTAGATGGTTTTACTCATGAAGGTTAACAGCTTCAGGAAAACAAGAAGAGTAGATCATATGATTTAGTTGTTTCTCCTTTTTTTTGTGAAACACTCATTCCGTCACTTACCTCTCTATCTCTCTCTCTCTCGTGCCCTCCCATGCGACCTAGGGTTTAGAAAAACCATAGAGGTCTCCCTGGTATGCAAAAAGGACCTAAGTGAGAAGCTAGCAGGCACATGGAGTAGACATTACGCCTTGACATCCTCAAGCACGCAGTAGTCAATAGAAGTTTGAATTGCACAAATTGAACTTGCACAATTAGGTAATTCTGAACCTGATAAGTTTATTTGATTCGGAAAATTTTGTAAGCATATCTCAATTTATGAGCCCATGATAATCTTTTCAGCTACATATCCTCTTGTGTTATGCCTTAAGCAGATAAGTAATATTAGCAGGCAATTTTTTTTTCAATTAAAACATAAAGAAGGAAAAAATAACTAAAAATATAAACGTTCATAAGGACTCACATTAAAAGACATGCACCAAGAAGCAGCAAGGAAATTGTGTGAGGCTTGTATGCCCATGCTGTCCAAGGGTCAAATTCACCAACATCATTCACTAACTTTGCATCATGATACTCCTGAACAGCATGTTCTGCTCGATTTATTCGTCGTAAGCCATTAACCTCCATGAGCAAAATCCTCTAGCACTATCAACCTGCTCCCTTGAAACAGTGAGAAATAAATGCATTATAATGTGAGGGAGAAAATGTTGGCCATACAAATGCAAACTTTTACACTCATAATTTCTTAGAACTTGGAAACATTTTCTGTTATAACAAATCAATATTCCAACTCTACTTTCCAACTATATTGAAAAAAAATACTTGAACATATAGTATCCTCTTGTGGACAGGGGACACCAACATATGCCCACACGATGAAATGAGTTGCTAGATATTTTAAATGCTGCAGATATTTAATCCATAGAAGTCACAAACTATAACATCAAAGTCTTTTGCAATCCAGAGACAAAAATAGAGACGAAATTCAGCTTCACATTAATCGCCGAACAAAAACTACCACCAAAACCACCTGCAGAAATTAGAAAATGAAAGAAGAAAGGGAGAAGAAATACTTAATTACTTACTAATCTGTGAATAGACAGTAGCATTCCAACACATATATTTATCTGATCTATTAAAAAATATCACCATTTTTTTAAGAGTCTAGGTCAAATAAACTCCAAGACTAAATCCATCCAGAACATACTGACCAATAAAATCTCTTACCACAAATGGAGATTGATGATCACAGACATGATTCTCCCCACCTCATGGAAAGATAAATCTCCCGTTACTCCAACATACATACAAGAATTAATGGAAGTAAACTTCAGCTATGATGGAAAACATTTGCTGACCTTAACCAGCATAACCAAGTGCATGTTGAATTAAAAAAACTAAATGACATGTTTACTAAAAAAAAACTCCACATTTGCATTGTTTGTACGGATGCAACTCCACCAGAGCATCATCATCAGTAACATCGAGAAGCATAAGACATGCGAAACCAATTCAAAACAGAAATTTAAAGACATCATGTTAGCCCAGATCATTCATTAGGGTATTCTTGCAAGAAACCAATGCAAAATAATTTTATTCACCCATTTACAATTCTAACAACCGAAAATTAATAATATTAATTCACCAAATAACATATAAAATCCAAACACCACAATGTTTATCTCCATAAGACGAAACAGGAAAGCCTGTATTTGGGAGAGTTTAAATCTGCTCGGCACAGTATCATAACAAAAAATAAATAGAAATCCAAGCCACTCTCTGAAAGGCCTCTCCTTTAAATTTTAACAAGAAAATCAAGAAAAACTACGTACAACCATCCAAGAAAATAAGACTACGTTTGATCGAGAATTATGGGGAGGAAAAAAAAGGAGTGGAATTGAATGCATACAGCGGCTATCCGGGGAATTTTAAAATCCGGCAGCATCATAAAACCGAAAAATCCGGGAGATAGGAGAGAGGACGGATCAAAAGATGCGACGAGAAGAGGAGCACAGGAAAAAAACGGTTCCTTTAATTGGCCATCTTACTTTTTCTATTTTATTTCTTTTACCTTTTCTTCGGTACTCACGAGAAGGAGCCGACCAGCTCGCTTCCTCCGTTCGATCACGAGACGAGGAGATCCTGGCCGCCCAAATCGTTCAAGACGACCGCAGCGCGTTAGCTTCTTGCCCCGGGCAGGAAGAGTTTATTAAAGAGACGGAGGGTAGGAAGAGAGGTGAAGAACCAGAGCTCTAGGATATGGGGAGCGAGAGAGCTCTTGATGGGCATGGAAAGAGGATTCTTTTGGGTTTCTCTGAATAAAAAGGCATGGACGTTCTTTGGCATCTGAAGACATCATGCCTTCATGGATACTTAGGAACCCTTGAGATAATCTTTTAAAAGAGGATTCTTATATTATGCGATAAGATATGGAATTCGGATATTGTCTTTGAATATTATACCTTTCAGCAGGCTTGAAAGAGAATTTATTCCTGTTCTTGATAATGTAAGGGGTTATTTGCATGGAAAGTTCATGCTATCACTTTATCACTTCTTTTTCTTTAATTTTGGATTTATGGACAATAGGCCTTTGGTGATTGCAGATGAACCAAAAAGGAATATGGACAAAACATGCTATATGGCGCACAAGATATTCCTAGAGTTCACTCATACTAACTTAACGACTTTACATTGAACTATGCTTCCATGTATTGCATTGATTCTCAAATTTTACGCTAATCCTCTCTATATCACTTGACAACAAAATTTTTGATGTGTAGGATACTAGATTCGTCAAGCATTGCTTTCTGTAACTAATTAGGCTAGCAATCACAAATTTAGTTTTGTTTTATTAGAAAACAAGTCAAGGTTAATCCCTATTCAAGACTGGACTCATGAATATGTGCAAACTAAGCATCTAAACTAACCACAAAAAGAAAAAAAGAGAGATAAAAAGATCCATTTGAACACAATAACCCATCATTTGAGAAATGAAGCAAGTCTAGAAAACTATTCTTGCAGTTTTATTTCATATCGACATTGGTCCTATCTTAGATTTTTTTTTTTTTCAAGCTTAAAAGGTATAAAGCTTGACCTCAAATAGACCTCAAATGTCTTTTAACTCACTTATTTAAGTAACATAACTTTTATAGGTGATTTTCCTTCTTCCCATTCGAAAACACACACACACACAAAGGAAAAAGTTATGTCACCGTAAAACAATACAGTCAAGTTTTATAGAAAATCTTATATATATATATATATATATATGAAGTCATAAAAAGTAAATAAGATATCAAGTGTACTGTACATGATATGACTCTTTGAAGAAAAAGGTAAAGGGGAAAATGGAAGGACGGTAAAAGGAAGGCCGCAGTGCATGCAGGTGCCATAAAAGGGAAGGAATCTGCCGGCAATAATGGCGACGAAAGGTAATAGTTGAAAGATTAAACGCGAAGAATGGCATCACCGAGCCCGAAATGCTTCGAGCCGATAGACTTGGACAAAAAGAACTTCCGTAAAGAACAGTCATCATCTTGCCAGCCCCGAAACTACGGGCAAGGCGACAAACGTTTGCAAGACGACAATATGACCATCGGCTTTTCTCTTTCTATCATAAATTAGCCACCGGCCGCCACCTTTTCTCCATTACATTTCATAGTAATTTGATTAAGAGTACACGACCAGGATACCTCCGGAAGGGAGACACCGGCTCGTGTTATAATTTTAACGTTGATGGCTCCCCTCAAAAGTACAAATCGAAACCCAATCCAAAAATTAATAATTAATTAACATAAAAATTTATTTAGATAAACACCGAAAATATCATAACGAAGACTAGTTTTCAAATAAGTCTATATATTATTTTAGGCTGCATGACGAGGATAAGGATAAGGAGATACATTGACCTTTTTTTTCACTAAAGAAGAGGGAAAGGGGGGAAGGGATAAGCTGACCCCCGCGTAGCAGCCACCACTAGACTCTGACTCCGTCAGAAGAGTGATCGATGCGGGCAGAAATGACCGTGTGTTGAGCATCTTGGCCGGTTTTACTCATACCCTCCCCACCTATGAGCCCGGCTCGATTACCTCTCTGAGCTCTGGCACGAATCCTCCGTGTGAGTACGTCACACCTAGCACCACTGAAGCTACCAGCGGACCAGTAAGCCTTTCCAAATTCCGTGTCCGAGTAGAGAGCATCTCGTCTCCATAATTTAATCGACGTCCGCGCATTTTGAACTCAGAACAACTTGGTTGGAAGTAAGGCCCCATTCTACTGGGCTACCACCTCAATGACCGGAGACACATTGATTTGCTCTTGCATCAGGATGCTTGGATTCGATCATCAAGCTCATCCTTTACCAAAATTCTGCAATATCTTGAACCGTGCAACCTTGGATCTGCCAAAACCAGAACTCAATTTGTCATTATATAATGACCATCAAGAGAATATATCAATAAGTTACCTTGCAGTAGTTTAATTTTAGCCGAACCCGACATTAATTCTTCCATCTTCTTCTCAGTTAATATGGCATGTTGGCATGATGAGATTAGTATAATTCGCAAGGCAGGCTTTAGTTATAACCCGAAATGGATTCAAAAATTTCCACCAAAGACCCATTTGCAATGCACAAATGAACGAGTTCATGTTTGTCTTGACATGCTCGATGCTATGCTGAAAACTTACCTTGAAGCCTCCTGTGAACTTTAGAGAACGCCATATATTGCATGTGGGCTCGCATTCAAAAACTCAGTGTTGTGGAAATAAAGGATCCAAACTTAGTCCCACATCGATTAGATAGCGGAGAGGTCCATTCCTTAAATGAAGGGGAGCTACCCCTTTTTCTTCAGATGCACCTTTTGTGAGGCAAAACTGTGCATCGAGAAGAGACTATGAAACCCCTTCAAAACGAACAATACCTCCGAGGAAAAGTAGTTGCTTCGCTGTTTGAGCCCGGTTGAGACTGACCTCTAGGGTTCGGAGGATACTCTCCGACCTCATCACTCAGCATTCACTTGACAACATTCGGATGAAAAATAAAACAAGCACATATAATTCTTGGTATAAACTTTACGCTGCTAAATAGTCTTTGGAAAATAAGCATTAAGTTTGCTTATACAAAATATAACCATTTCAAGGATGAGCCATTATAAACTATTCCTGACGCAAAGCTGCCGTCCAAGCCTCCTTTTAAGTTCTCCACGGATAGAAAATTCCCATTCAAAACTTATTCCAAGAATTACAATTAAATAAATTAAAACTAAAAAAACTCATTGCGTTATTAATGTTTCCACGGGTATAACTTTTACTGCTCCTGTTTTGGCATTTTTCTCTATCCGAGCTATGGGCAGTCCAGTGGCTCACCACATTTGATTGATCGCAAGGTGGCATAGCTGGCTGTCTTATTTATTTTTTTGTTAAATTGAATAAATTAAACTAAATAAGTATAAATATATTTGTGGGAATCAACAAACAAAATATCTAACAATTGAACAGAAAGATGTGTCCTACAATTCTATAATATTGGTTCTACGTGATTGGCTACATAAGACGCCATTTTGACGGCTGTATTATTGACTTCCTTATACATATGAGAAACCTCGAATGTGAATAATGAATGCAGCAATTGCCAGCAATTCAGGAGAGGTTCAGCAGGCAATGGATCAGAAAGCTAGCTAATAAATGTTAGGAAATCTCTATCCAAACACGCAATATTTGATTAGCATAAGATAGCCCTTCCCATGGAGCATGCAATTCAACCACTAGAACAGTTGTCTTAGATCCTAATACCATAAGCAGTCATAAAAGCGCCACTAGCACATACTCCACCAAAAGTATCTCTCTCCTATACACTACCATAAAAGTTGACTTTAAGGAAATACGAAAGCCGAGATTTTCGAGTAAAATAAGAGACCTGTGAGGATGTAAACTACCCGAAAAAGAGCTACATATTGTCCCTACTATCAAAGAGCCCTATGAAGAAATATTATAGAGAAATTCATAAGATTGTGTAGAAGCTTTTAGCAAAATCAATCAAGCACTCTATCTCAAATCTTGACATATACATTCATTCCGTGCCAACCGTAATGTGACGAATAAAAAATGCTTCAAAGTATTTCACATTAGAAGAAGATTTCCCTGCAATAATCCAAAGAAACTCATCCAAAGATATAGAAGGAAAAGAAACTCGTCCAAAGATATAGAAGGAAAAGTAACTCGTCCAAAGATATAGAAGGAAAAGTCTGAGTCTAGAACTAGGGTCATTCTCCGTATCTAAGTTGCCATACTCTGAATAGACTCCTTTGCCTCAAAACATAAATCACAATGACCTGGCATGTGAATTGGCTTTCTTATTTATGGAAGTCATGCAAGTTTATTTCAAGGTATCGTGTAAACAAAAACTAGTATACTTTCTGAAATGGATTGGAAGATTTGGCATATGCTATTGATGTTTTAAAAGCCTCACAAATTACTTTTTTTTTTTTGTTAAAACGGGCATTTCATACATCACGGGTACGAATATACCGAATAGAATCGAAATACAAAAGGTCCCGGAGTGCTCTAGGCATCTCTCTCTCCCCAGCCTATAGGATGCCTTCTGAATGGCTCGTCACATATGCTGCTACCTAGTCGGCCGCCCCATTGGCTTCACGATATACATGCATAGCCTGGAATGTAACACCCTCCCTCACCATCATCCAAATGTTGCGGAGCAGGGGATGAGCACCGTATGACTACTCGGGCCCTTGCGAATCCAGCTAATCACCGTGGCCGAGTCACTCTCCAGAAAAATAGAGCTCGCCCGAAACACACGCCGCGCGTAGGACAAACCCATCCAAGCCGCCCATAGCTCTACCCCCAGAACCGAAGTATAAAAATCTGACAGCCCCCTGCTGCCACCGCACCGGAACTCGGGGCCCTGGTGACAATCCGGCCCCTCCCCTCCTACCACCATCCAGGACAGAGCCATCAAAATTGACCTTGAGGAAACAAGAGGATGGGGACTTCCAAGTAAAAAATACCCTATGTGGAGCTGCCGAAGCAACGTGGGGCCCCAGATATCCCGAGATGTCAAAGGTCTATGAGCTGACTCTATATGGATAATCTCTACAACCTGAGCACGAGCCCGCTCCATCACGAACCGCAAGGACGACCGACGCTCACAAAACATCCGGGCGTTCCTGGCCAGCCATATCTGATATGTTGTACAAGACGCCCTAATCGCCAATATCCACATCTGTGGAACACCAACCCAATGTCGAACCTTCTTCACGAAAAAAATCCCTCCCACTCCAACGTCTCCCAGGATCCCAATTCGAATATAGGGGGGCAAGGCTCATACCTCGTCTACTCAATACTGAGCATGTCGCAGATGCTCCCATGCCTCACAAATTACTTTGAAAGGAGATTTTTTTTGATAGTGATTGGGTGGTTATTGGCCTCATAACATTCACATATGATTGTCTCCTTTTATTCTTTTGAGACTACAATGTTGATTGGAAAGCAAATAGTGTGGTTCATTGGGTTCGACTTGTACAAGAATCATATTAGAACTCTACCTTTTAAATATTTCGTACATGAATGTATTTATTCAAGCATTGGATCATGCTTACCAAAACAAACCAAAAAAGACGCCCAACCGGACTTTCTCCCTTTAATCGCTCAGTCAGCTGTTGGATCCTGATCGGACGGTGACAACTCCTCAACACCTAAAAAATATCTCACATGGGACCCACCGGATGGACCACGGAGGAGGTAAAGTCACGGTGTCAGTGGGTGTCGGACCACAGAGGTCCAATTGACCGGTCAACGCGTCGGGCATGCGTACGGTGTCGCTCGGGGCCCACTAACTAGAAAAAATGTGAACCAGTTTTAACCGGAAGTGCAATTGGCGCGATCCAATAGAATCGAATCAGCTTGTCTTCGTACAGTGCTTTCTACCGAGATCCGGTGTTGGGGGTGCAATAGCCGACAGCATGGCCCACGGTGGGATGGCATCGAGTGGGCACTCTCGACAGCGACGGAAAGAGGAAATTGTCTCATTGGGCTTAGCTCCTTTAATGATTGCCCAATCCTTGTTCCTTTGTTCTTTATTTTCATATTTTTAAGTAATTGCGTTCGCAGATTAAGTTTAAGCTTACATGAGAATAAATAGTTTAGATATTTGTATGTTCTTTGCAATCTGATTATAAATGGGATTAAGTTCAGCTTAGCTCAAAGGTCTCAGTTTGCACTAGAGACTGGCTTCTTTTAATTTAGAAAAACCTGATGGAACCCGGTATTATCACAGTACCTAAAAAGCTTGCTCAATGCTTCTCTGGGATATAAGGAACTGGAGTAGAAGTGGAAGAGAAAATTAATGAGAACAAAGCAGATGCCACGGTGATAGAAGACGGCCAACTGCAACAAGAGGAATGAACTATGATGAGTTTCTTCAAGAAGATATGGAGACAGGTCAGAAGAATGATGAAAATTTGAAAAATATCATTTTGTGACTTTGCTGCTATAAAAGGGCATGAATCTAGATCAAATATAGAATGTATTTGCTATGTCCAGAGGCAAAGTTTTTTAGAGTCTCAAACTAGATCATATTGCAAATAATAAAAGTAGTCCCCTGTATGTTCTATCTCTCTCTACGAAAAAAAAAGGAGTTCAAATCTAAAAAATGGGAAATAAAGTGGCCTATAATTGCAAAATTTTCAGCTTTGAATTAAGAAATGCAACCTCACTTTTTATATTCACATGACAATCAAAATAGTTCTGTGGCAATCAGTAATTGTCTCCGTCAACGGTTCCTGTAAGCACTAGGGTTCATATGTGTTGCAAACCGAATTCATTTTATTTGAAAATCTAGCTTTTTGTATTAAAATGTTAGTTTGGTAAACAATTTTAAGAGCAAAACAATGATGAACAGAACGATTTGTGGTGGAATGAAACTGCTCATATTTTAACAATATAACTATGAACATATGTAAAATAATCATTGCAAAGAAGCATTATTGAATTTTTTAAGACGAACAAATAATGGTTGTTACGATCATTACTGTAATATATACCACTATAACCATTGTAATATAAATATAACGAACATCATAAAAACAGCAAATGGATGGCCTAGAGTGTCACACTTGCCTGCAACCCACCTTTCACAGCTGAAACTTTTGCACTCCTTTAGTCGCACAATGGAACAATATGAACTTATTTCCTGTGCAGATTCTCTCTCCCACAAATTAAAGTCCCAACTGTTATTTTAAAGAAAATCCATATTAGTCTGGTATGAATCCATTAACTTCATTATAGTAATTGACAAAGATTATTATACTGCTAGATTTTTTATTTCAGAATATCCAATCAAAGCCATAACCATTTGTTTTATTTGGCAGTATATGACAACTTAGGAGAGGGGGTCTATTCTTGAGTGACATTGGATTTATTCTGTTCGTGGTCTAACTAGATTGATACTTTTGCTTGATGTATTTTGTTTCTTATCTCATGGAAGAGAGCACATTAAAGCGAATATGGTAAAGTACCACCACCCTCTTGCTGAAAAAAAGAACTGCCATCCTTAACTCCCATCAAGTCTGAACCCAGCTTAGTTCCACGTACTATTACGGCCATTAGATAGTAACTAGCCAAAAATATTCCAGTTAAGCAGAAAATTTATTTATTTATTTTTATCGAACGACACCTTGTTTAGACCCAACATGAGGAATTTTTATAAGCTCGACATTACAATAATAATGATATCGATTACGACTTACAGGATTAAGGCATTAACAATTATTGCATCTCTGATAAAGTAGTTGAGAAAGAATCAGAGCCCACTATAATAGCGCAGTCACAAAGGCACCTTGCATAATTGTGTGGCAAGAACATCAAATTGACACACAATAGCACCAAGCCGAAGGATGCTGGACATCACTTTGTCTAATTGATCGTCAAGGAGTTGAGAATACCTTCAAGTGCTTGGTAGCTGTAGAAAAGAATTTTGTTTCCATGACATCATAGCTGAACACCTTAAAGAGAGAGTTTTTGCTCAGTTATTCGTTTGCTCCTCACCAGGCTTTGTCGTTTATCAATTCATAACTTTAGAAACTTAACATGCCTCTCTCCAATTCAATGGTGCCAAAGACATCATAACAAGAAGTTAACCCTCATGTCCTGAGTAATCATTGGCCAAGAAGATAATCATCGAATCAATAAAGTGTTCACATGCTGATCATGATATAAACCAAACGCTTGTCAGATCAGTTTATATTATGATTTGCTCTTCTCTTAAAGCAAGTAAATAAAGTATTCCATATCCACTTTACAATCATCTGTGATAATCAGAACACAAGACTGTGGTGCTATAGAGCATGATTTGCCTAAGAGAAGCATTTTCAAATTTACGTAAGAAAAATAAAAAGACAAGTTACACATGAAACGAACATACTGCTGAAGCCTCAAGGCACTTCCATATTTTAGTTCAATAGATAGAAACATTGAAGCTGTACAAGTTTGCTCACTAACTAGAAAAATACAATCAAAGTTAAACTTTTGCAAATTGTGATCTAGGTGTAATTTGAAATATAGAAACAGCCTCCCTGCATGCGGGGTTAAGGCTACGTCCATTTGAACCTCCCTAAATCCGTAGTGGCAAGAGCCTTATGAACTGGGACACTTTTTATGAAGTTTAACTTTTGCACTTGGTGTTACGAATCAATGGTGCAATTTCCTTGACCACCCTGAAGATATGCACCTTCATATGATCTCTTTTGATAAGCTCAAAGACACAAACATCAAATTTCTCCAGATTATTGGCATAAGAGAACCCACCCCAACCAGCACTGAAACCACCACGACTGCTATAGCTAACGTAGTTGACTGCCCATGGCTTCCCGTTTGGATCCCAAAGGGTCATCTTTTTACTGATCTTGGGAAGATGCTCTCTTACAAAAGGATAAGGAATGTTCTGCATTTCATGTAACATGAGGAAAAGTTAAAAAGTTTAAAAGCTACAGAGAAAGGACCTCCAGCATTCGAAACATATTGTAACTGAAACTTCCAAGAAATAGGCATTGGAATCTATGAAATACAAGCTAGATTTGCAAAATGGTAAGAAGCAGAGTTTACAGGCCAACTGGTTTAGCGAAAAAAGTCTTTGTTCAAGGATTACGACGTGATCCTTTCCTTCTATTTTAGAAATAAATGAAAAGATTCAGCAAATTCTTATAAAAAGTTATGCATATTAGCATCTCTTTTCTAGGGAACCATTTCAGATTATGTATTCAAAAATTACTCCCTTCAGTCCTTAACAGCAGGTCTAACTTTAGAAAAATTTATAAATAGTGGTAACAGACACAAGCAAAATTTAAAAGTAGAACATTTCAGAGAACTATGCTCAGAGGAAGGATTGTAGGTGACCATGATCTTTGGCTAGATTCAAACAGAGTATATATGCTGTCAAGTGACCTTGTAATATTGAACATACCTAGAGGTGCTATACATTTTTTTCTCTTTCTTTCCTTCTTTCTTTCTTTCTCCAAGTCCAAATTTTTGGAGATGCACAACGCAGGACTTGAACCCAAAACCTCCTCTTCTTACTCTTTCTAACAGTTCTACAAAACAGCTTGCTCAGAGCTTATTATTTTAACAGAAAACTAGTGTCTTAACTCTTAACTCTTAAAAATGACCTAAAGAAATCCTAAGTACATGATTTCTACTTAACGCTTACATCAAGTGAATTATAAAGACATCAGTAACCAGAAGTGTATGGGCTCAGACTTTGTCTAAAGAAAAGACCTTAAATAATTGACTGCTCTATTTCCCTAAAAGGGGTTAAGCCTCACATACCGTGGGCGGATTTCTCCAGCTGCTTTGACAACTTGTCCTGAGCAGGTTACAATTAGTCTAAAGCACGTGAGAATTTAATCACAAAACAAAAGTCAGAGGGCATTGCCAGAATCAATTAATTGTTTCTCCAGAAGTTTCTTTTGAAGCCACTTGTCTGCCATTTTTCCACCAGTTAGCTAGTTTTTTAACCAAAAACTGTTAAGAGTATGGAGTATAAACCATTAATGCAAATAATAAATCTTGACTCCCCATGCACCATGTTTTATTTCTCAAATTTTATTCCATAACCCTAAAACTAAGTCAGATAGTACTCCCCTACAAGGAATATGGAGGGAACAGAGATCCTCAAGAAGTAAAGGAACCAGATACTTTATGAAGGTGAAATCCAATGCAGAGCAAACAAGCATATGAGAACTGAACCTTTGCACTGATAGGAGTAGAAATTAATGACTATGCCTAATAAAATGTTTTTATTTCTCAAGATTTTCTTCCTAGTGCCTAACTTGCATCAGATAATACTACTCTAACAGAAATAGAGAGAATAAATGTCCTCAATAACTAAAGGAGTTGGATACTTTCCGAAGATGGAACCCAACATGCAGCAAACAAGCATAAGAAAACAGAGCCTCTGCACTTGAATGAGTAGAAATTGGTAAGTATGTCTCATAGATGTATCATCTGATTCCTACAATAACTCTTTGACAGAATTGAACGTCCAAAGATTTGATATCAGCAGGGTTCTCTGGACAACTGTAAGTCAGAAGAACCATTTTTATATTTAAACAACCTCCCCAGCCATGCTTCAATACCTACATTTTGTCATCAACTGCTATGATTATCTCGTATATACCTTTACAGTAATGCAATGAATGAGACAGGAATGACTAAACATCAAGAACAGCTATTTTAAATTAACACAGGAACTACTATCCTCAGTATGTCATGAGTGCATATAATGCAGGGAAACATGCAACAATTGAATGACATAAAGCTTCCACCTTCAAAGAGACACTTTCATTCAACAAACATGCCTGATTTTGCAATGGAGATAATTGCGGTAATAGATACATCTGAAAATTCAATTATGCTCCCATCTCCTGACTTTTTTTTTTTTTTAAAAAAGGTCAAATTGCAAAAGTTCCCAACAGACATGCTGTATTCAAAATGAAGAAATAGAGAAAAAGAAGGAATTACGAGCACTTTCTCAAAACAAACACGACCAGTTTGAGCAAAATTGGCGGTGATACATGGAAGAAGGAAATGCATTAAAGTTGTTGGTCTCTTAAACAATTAATCAGAAATAATAAGCAGGAGAATTAGACAGGAAAATTTACCAAGAAAAAGCTAACATAAACATAGGAGTCCCGCATAACCACATGAACATAAGGATTTTTTGATTTGAATGATTTTGCCTGTTCAAGAGCCTCATTTACTTCCTCTTTTGTGACAGGCCGCCGTTGTGATATTAGACTTGGCATTCGCTGTACCTTTGCCACAACTACAAGAAGCAAGACAATACAAGGCTTATCACTAACTGAAAGAAAAATAATCTATATCAATCAAATTAGTACTTCACCAGCATGAGAATTGGTAACTATAAGAAGACACAATCGCAATATTTGTTTGGAAAGGCAAAAGCTCACCTTCCCCACGCCGAGTTACATCATTACATGGGAGCAATTTTAAGCGTTCTGACACCTGACTAGATTGTTTCAAGGCACTCATTTTACTGGGTCTGCCTATTTTCTTACTTAAGGATTTTGCTGTCGATGTTGCAGAAAGAGGACTAGTTTTAGCTGCTGGAACTCAAGAATCTAGTACATTAGCAAAATCTTGCACGAGTAATGCTGAAGAAGAAACACTTAAAAAAATTTTCCAGGACATGGATGAGCATTAAAACTTAATTTCTCACTAAAGCTTTGTTCATAATTATATATAAAAAAAAAAACTTACAGCGCCCACGCTGAAGTTTTGCCTTAGCCTTCTTCGCAGCTATAGTATATTCGCTTGAGACGGTTTTCTTCTCATGCAAGGCCTTCTCTCTCGTGGTATTTGCATGAACTTTCTCGTGAGGCGCGGCCAAAGCTCCAGAAGGTGGACTAATACGATCTACAACCATCGAATTACTCCAATCTGATGATCTGGATATATGCTACAGTGGTACAGAATAATTATACAATATAGTAAAAAACCAACTTTTCTTACTAGGTGCCTTACTCTTCGATTTTCTCAAATTCCAACTATCCAAATCAGCTTGAGATATTGCAGCGATTTCATGGGAAGGAGAATCCTTCTTCTTGTTTACCTTCTTCGAGGGCGGGCCCTGTATCGCAAGACAATCAATATTCCACATAGTCCTCTTGCGACTAACTCCGAAACTCTCATTTGGTGACAAAACCAAAGCTTTTGAATCATGGTCTCCCATAGTATCCTCCCCTTCCTCGCCGCCCTCGATTCCATCGACAATGGTGATGTGCGCTCCTCCATATGGCCTAGCCAGAAATGCCGCCTCCTTCTCGCAGGCAGTCGCATCAAAAACCAGCACCGAGAAGTGCAACCCGCCATCATACCGGAAAACCAAGAAATCGCCGAGCTCTATCGAGTGGTCGGCGACGAACTTCTTCCACCCATTCGCGAACAAAAGCCCCTTCGAGGTCTTTACGAACTCCACATTCCATGTGCCCCCACTCGGCCCCTTCAAAGAAACAGTTCCCGGCAACTCGTGCTCGATGTATTCGCGGAATGCCGGCGGTATTTTCTGCAAGACCCACAAAAGATTACAACTTCAAGATATCCTACGGATCAAAATTCGATCTTCGATCCAAAGAACCTGAATCGGGAGATGGAGGAGAAAATGATCGACGGCATACCAGGTGGTCGGAGGAGAGCTGGGGGAAGTAAACCTTGAAGAAATGCGGGCTTGCTCTCGCCATGGGAGTTCGATCGCTTCTCTGCTTTAACTCGGGATTCTGGAAGCCTCCAGGGTTTTTTGGCCCCTCGCTAGGTTCGAATCGGGAACTTCTCCGCCCCCTCCCCTCTTCTTGGCGCGTCCGTGGTTTCTAATATCTAAACCCTAGAATTTTGATCTTTTATGATGCGATGCGCCGAAGTCGGGATTCGGGAATGAGCGTAATGATTACGAATTCGTTATCAAACTAAATCAGGACGGTGGAATGGATCAGCTGTGTATGGTAGAGTATGAAAAGAAACCTCTGTAATTACACGTGGTGTTTTGTGGGTTACTTTGACGACGTGTCAGTATATTAGTGGACTGTTGAGGTGAGATTTGCTGTTGCATTTGATCGGTAGGAGAGTTTTAGAGTACTAAAAAAGAACGCACGTTTAGTGGTAGGATATATTGGGTCTTGGGTTTGGAAAAGAAAATCTAAGGACGAATGTTTTGAAGCTAACTCGTGAGCTGTCGGTAATTCTTCGATGTTTTCCTGATCTAAAAAGATTCTCTGCACTTCTTTTTCAAGTCAATGATTATATATTTGTGGAAATATTTTCGGTAAGCAGTCTACTGGGTAACTTGCAAGAATTAGTGGCCAGAATATCTTTATAAAGGCAGTTCTGTATTTGTTGTTATTCTCAATGTTATTTTTTAAGAAAAATAATAAATAAAGAAAGGGATCAAAAGAAAAAAAAAATATTAGAATATAAGATTAAAAATATAAAAAATGGTGTGTATGTTAAAAAATTATAAAGCATGATTGGATATTAAAATAGCATCAACTTCACAATCTCATCACTTAGTTATAAGTATCAATATTGGCACCCTATACTACGAAATTAATTCTTCATCACTAAACCGTAGCAATAAAGAGAAAAAATATCTTTCGCTTGTTTTTAGAGATACTAGAGAAGTATATGAAATATATTCAGAAAGTATGCAAAATTTTTATTTCAATTTTACGAATATGATTTTTTATACAGGTAACATACGCACATCCAAAAAGAATTTGACAAGTATTTATACCCAGCATCAACACATTACGTCATTTGAAGTATCCATACTTTATAGGAACTTACGTATCTTTCAAAATATATATATATATATAAAAGAACTAAATTTTAAATTTTAAATTATTCAGAATGCAAATAAAATAAAACTAAATTTGACGGAGCAAGTTGGCTCAAGCTAGCTCTAAATTTGACGGAGCAAGTTGGTACAAAATCACATATCCATCCAAAATAGGGTTGGGTTGTTCGGTCAATTTTGCAAGACAAGAAACAACATAGAATCCTTGGTGAACCGGGAATTGGACCTCGGACCTCTCCAATTCAATCCCAGATTGCAGAAGTTCCAGCTCTAAATGAAAAGAATCAGCTATCAGAAACAAAGCATGTTATTAGAGTTGCTGGGTCAGTTTCCGGCTTGGATTTGGCTGATCCGACCAGTAATCGGGTTAGGTTAGCTCAGGCCTTCAAGTATCCGATCAGGTTGCTGTTTCAGGCTCGATCGGGTCCGGGCGTGGGCCTGAGCAACTCATACGGGCGGCCCAGCCTAAGGCGGGCCCTCAAGCGGGCAAACAAGCGGGTCCGTACCCATTAACCCGGTAACCCGATATCCGACCCGTGAGATGTACCAGGCCGGTTTCGCAGATTAACAAGTTATTTCTCGGTTTCCTTGCAATCTTCCGAAACCCTAAACCTAGCCGCTCCGACAGAGCGAACAGGGTGACCGAAAGGGGGATCGCCGAAGGAGTAGCGACCGGTGGTTATTTGCTGGCGTTCGGCGGTCGAGCTCAGGTAATTTGATTCATGTTAAATCTTCTTCTTCCGGCCGGAGTTATATCGTTCTCACTGAAGTCTATATAAAAAAAAAGCATTCCTCTACCGTAGCTACCTGCTAAGTTTCTTATTCCGTGGAAAATCTCTAATCAGTGATATGAATGCATGAAGATGACGAAATGTATCCATTGATATGCATGTCTCAATTATATAATGATTCATGCTCTCTCTCTCTCTCTATTTGTGTATGGTTGGAAGTCATTTACAATCTTTTAAAGGTTAATCTTCTAGCTTCTTGTTTGTATTGCATAATTCTAACGGGCATCTAGTAATGCTTATTGTATATATTCGAAAGCTTCTGGCGATAGTCGGACAGGGGTAGAAGTCCTGGAAGAATCATTTTATCAGATCTTCGCCTTAGAGCAAGTCGCGGATTTTCAACTGTCTGGGGTTGAGGAATAATAAAATATTATGGCTGATCATAAACGCAAAGCCGGCTTCCAGGATGAATGTTTCATTGCAAAGAGGACCAAGGACACTGACTTAGGTGTAGGAGGTGGGGAAAAGGGAAGGGTTGAGAAAGAAAATGATGTGCTGGAAAGAAACCAGCCAGCTTCCAATGAAACAAATGGCCAAAATGGAAGTAATTCGCTGCAAGAGCTTTCTAAGGACTGCAAGAAAGACACTGAGATCCCTGGGATCAATAGTGCATCTGAAGATGCAATCTTGTGCAATTCAGAAGTCGTACATCAAGAAGTTTGCAAACTGTCGTGTATTGAAGCTGATGCAGCAGAAGACAAGGGTTCTAGACACACGATGGAGGATGCATGGGTGGTTCTTCCAGATGCTAGCTTGGAATATCCCGGAAACTTAAGGTACCCATTTGTTTGTTCTCTCCCTGTCGTGATTGCTGCCTTGCTATTCTTTTGAGTTCCCAGTGTGTCCTACTAATTGACGTGGCTGTCTCAGTTTCTTGTCATGCATGGTATTAGGTGTATTTGAATTTTGAATTGTTTCACTCCTGCTTTTTTTTTTTTTTCTGAAATATGCTGATGGCAGTTTGTGAATACTTTGCTTAAGTCGTAATATTTTGTGAAATAAACTGTTTTACATGACATTTTGTGAAATAACTGTTTTGCTTTCTCAGGAAGAGATAATATTCCCCAATGAAGCTTTTGTTTCTTGTTGTGTTGCAGTTATCTGATCTTTTAAACATGTTTTTCTAACTGCTCTCTGAAACTAAGTACTTACTTGCTGACTGCATAAGTTAGTTATTTTTCCTTGATGATTTTTTAAAAATATTTGTATGCTGAGATATCTTGTTATAGTTTTAATTAGAATATTTGATAATCTCCTAACTATATGTCATTCCATCTGTCATATTCTATCTTTTTTTTTTCTTCCTTTTCTTTTCTTTGCTTTTTTTGTGAGTCGAAAACTAAATGAATCATTTTGGTGCCACAATTGTTCTTGTTTTTCATTTTTCAGGATCTATCAATCATGTGGGATGCAGATAACCATCTGCTGCAAATATTTTTCTATGTTCTTTATGCATAAATTGTGTTTGTGATTTATTTCATTGAAATCTTTTCTGCAGATGTGCACATTTTGCAATTTATGATGGACATGGTGGTCGTTTGGCTGCTGAATATGCACAGAGATATTTGCATGCAAATGTTCTTGCAGCAGGGCTACCACGTGAGTCGGTGTGTTTGCTTTGTCTGTTTACTTTAAATTTTAACATATAAGTAGTGTGTTTGTGTGTGTGTATTTGCTTCTAGTTTTCTTCGTCATCTCATGTAATATATTTCTCTAGCATTGAAATATCCCATCTTGGGTACTCATGCCAATTGCAAAACACTAATCTCATGCATTTCTGAATCTTGCTTAAAAATTAGCAAAAATGGCTTAACTTATATCTGTTAGTTATTATAGAATATTGCAACTCAAAATGTTTTACAGAACATCAGTGTTTTCAGATCCTGAATCTTTAGAAGTGATCACTGAATAGAAGGTGCCCTAAGTGAGTGCTGCAAGTTGATGGTATAAAAGAAAATGCATTGATTTGTTGTTGAAAAATGATCGGAGCATAGAATATGGGATGTTAAGTAGATTAGATGAAACCATTGCTAGATGGACATGTTATGAGAATTGGATTTGGATGTGTCCAAGTGCCTAGCTCGGCAAGAGGTAAAAAAGGAGATACAAGGATGCATAAAAAATAATTTTAATTAGATTATATATTTCCAATATTATTAAAAAATAAAATATTGGAGTATATATATTATTAGTTATAGAATTTTCACTATATGTTCGAACATCCCTAATTTGTTAAGAGATACAAAAAGAAAGATATTTTGCAAAATTATTTCAATATGTACATCCTTGACCAATCTTTAAAGAAGAAAAAAGGTAACTTTCGATATTTTTATGTTGGGTTGAACTCATTATTGGAAAAGTCAAATTATCAATCTATCTGCAAAACTGGAAAAAAGAATCTAAGTATCCAAGTGTTTGATGCGTATCTGATTCGGATATGTATCTGACACATATTCTTGGAGCCATGCACGAGTGCCCATGTTACACAGGATGAAACTCTTTATGACATGCGTGCAAACTATTCTTTTTTTTTCTATGCTTGTCAAAATTACCCTAGTTGATTTAAATATGTGCAGTAGCTTTGTCATTCATCAGTTGTTCCTTTATCCTAAATGAGTTTTACAAGATTGATGATTATAAGAAACTACATCAATTATTGCTGAAAACTGATAGAAGCATAGAACATAGGATGCTAAGAAGATTTGACGAAACCATTTATGATGTAGATGAAGCACTATGCTTCTTCGATCTATGCTCGTCTAACTTTACCTCTATTCATTTACTTATCTTTAGTCATTTGTCACTCTTTAATTGTTCCTTTGTCCTTGATTCATTCTTAATGATTGTCGACATGCTTTCTTTGAACTTTCCTGTAGTTGCATGCAAACCTCATTTTCCCCTTCTTTTTGTCTTTTTTGGATCATAGAATTTCATATTGCACCTTTTCATGGTTTCCATTATATATTTTTTTCAAATTTTTTGAAGTGCTCCCTGTTGAAGCCTTTTCTAAACTTAGTTGCACCCGATCTCAATCAGCTAAGCCTTACTTTATCTTGAATAAGCTATTTCATGAGTTACCTTTGATCCTTGCAATTCTTAACCCTATTCTTTGAAGTTTTGTGGTGCACCAAACCCAATTTTTCCATGAAACTGTGACTGCTTTGCCCCTCTTTTGCACATTCATCCTCTTTATTTTATTCACTAAAAATTGCATGACATTGCTCATCAAAAGAAGGAGCCCTTCATGACATAACCTAGTGGTACTAAAGTTTTTTTTAACAATCTATTATTGGCAAGAATCCACAAATTATATATGTACATGCATGCACATACATACGTACATACATACATACATACATTTCATGGTGTTAGAAAGGAGAAGGAAAATATAGACTGTAGATTTCATGATTGTAGGTGTAGATCATCAATCCTGGTAAAGCTTATAGCCAAGACGGAGTTTGCCATGCATGAGTGAAGAGAAGAACCATGAGATAAATTGAAATTTTATTTATCTTCTTCTATTTCCTTGGTGACTATTCGGGTTTGTTTCCCGGTGATGGTTATGGAGTTGCTGGCCAAGGTCTGATAGAGGTGGGCAACAACAGTGGGAAGGATGGGTCCAATGATGGTGGAGAATAGGAATGAGAGAATAGGAGAGAAATGGAGGAAGGGAAGAGGGAGAAGCACTTGGTTAAGGTGAGGGAGGGGATGGGACTGTAGATTAAGTGTCCTACCAATGTCCCCTCGCTGCCATGCCCTGTCTAACAGGGATGGTGCTGGTTAATCCAATTCAACGACTTTAAACCTATAGGTCTCAGATCTCAGGTGGTCACTCTCTTAGGATATGTGTCTGTTGGCATGAGATTTTGATTATGCTTCCTAGTTATATTTTCTTTTTGTATTTTAGGTAAATGTGTAGCTCAAAGTTTTATTTATTTTATGGTTGTAATTATTTTGCATATCTTAGGGTATACGTGGCATTCTATAATGTTATCCTTTGTGCATTAATTTTTTTTTCTGGCAGATGGATGTAAAAGCTGCCAAAAGGGCCATCCTTGAAGGTAATTTGAGATCTAAACCTATGGTATTTTTCCTGTTATGCTTAGTTGTAATGGAAGTGTTTGAAATTATTTATGGTTGTCATTTTTGCCGTTTCGTAGTGCAATGATTAGATGCTGATCATTTTTACCTTGATATCTAATGCTATGGTTCATTTTTGTTTTCAACTCCATTATATTACACATATTTGGATAAAGGTGTTGTTTCTTTTATAGAAAGCTTAATTTAGAATGATTTTTGAGTTGAATATTATGTTGTTGTATGCATATGTTTGGAGTATTGATGTGGTAGCTTATTATACCTTAACATACAGTGTGACATATATATGTAAACTAGTGATGACCTGTGCTTTTTGCATATAACAGCACATGCTTGTTAAGTAGTGATGGTTTTTGATATTAACTTACATAGACATTGTGCTTGCGTGTCTCTTGAAGTAATTAGTTACATGGGGATTGTGTCTGTTCTTTACATACACGAGGTTTTTATTTCTTGTGATGTTGTTGTTGGCTATGACTATGTTATGCCTGCAGGTTTTCAAATAATTGCTCTGGTAAGATAATTCCATTTACTCTGTTAGTTTCTCCTGAAGGTAGATATTATTTGAGCAGCAATTCCTTGCATTGAGTTCTACCACAAATTACACTGTACATCTTAGTGAAATGATTAGTCAATCCCAACTAGTTTGGAATTGAGGCTTGGTTGAGTTGAGCTGAGTTTATCTTAGTAAAGTGATTCACCCTTTCACTTTTATCTTTAATTTGCTTCATCTTAGTTGTTTGGTTGATTACATTTTTGTTCATGTAATTAGGATAATTTTTTGGTACTTGTTTGGACCTTAAGGATCAAAGAATGATAGGGGAAAGCAACACAGTAATACCATTTGATTCTCAAACCATCTTGGCATCCAACGATCCAAGCAACTATTTCATAGGCTGTGACTTGGGAAAAGAAAGTCACTTTCTTGTTCCTAAATCCTTTAGGGACAGAAATGGAGCAAATATGGATCAAATATATGTACATTGTGTTCTAGATACTAATGTCTGTTTCCTATTGACTGATACGAACATGAAGCATGGAGACTATTCATTTTGATACAAGCAAAAACAAATACAAATCAGATATGGCTTTTGCAAGAACTTGCTGAATACAAGTAAAAAAATATTATCATGTTTGCCAATATATGGTTGCAGAAGCAATGACCATGAGCAGATAAATGCAGGGAATGTAAAATTAGTACTCCAACATAAATGGAAATAACAAACTGTATGCATAAAAAAAGTGAACTTGCTTGCAAGTGGAGAATACCAAGTCTAGAGGTTTATAAGGGATAAGAGAATTGCTTAGTTGGTTGCCAATTGCCTAAATTTTTAGACATTTATCATAAAGTACTTCCAATATGTTTCCAGAGATAAGAGTAGACACTCAATAAGTGAGTTCTGAAATCTATGCAGAATTTGAGTGCCAGTTGTAAAAGTTTGAGCACATTGCTTGAAATTACATGGATTGGTGTGCCCTTACACCTTTTTTTTTGGTTTTTTTTTAAAAGTGGTTGGGGTAGTGGGATCAGCATGTAAATTTTATAATTAGTTGGTGTTGCAAGTGAGCTTACCCCTTATTCACATGCTTTTTATATAGGGCATGTTATTGAGGAAATTAAAAAAATTAAAAAGTCAGTATCACATGCATGAGCACATGCAAACTCACATAAGCATGCTTAAAATAAGACCTGGCAGGAGCTCTGAAGCAGTTGGGGAGGCCTGAGCATGTAGAATGGGCTCTTAAATGCATTTTTAACAAACTTCTGGTTGGACACTGAAGAACATTCCTGATCTATTCTAATGAAATATCATGTTAAATTTGGGAGAATGGGAGAACTAGTTTTTATTTTTTATATATAGGTCTAGGCAACCTTTTAGCTGCAAACATCATGCATTTGCAAGAAAGTCATTTTGGGCATGTCATTAGGTGGTGGTGGGACTGTGGGAATACTGTGGGAATATGAGGAAAGGTGTCTCGAATGTGTACCATTTTATACATCTAATGTGTAGTACTTTGGGTGGTGATTGTACCTGGATTTTATCCTTCTAGGATGCCTGTTTTATTACTGTGCAAAAGAAACATTTCAAACCATAGCAAGATTAAGTATTAATTCAGTGCTACTGTGTGCTTCTATATCTACTTCTGTTTCGATCTTCTTGTTTTATGTTTAGTTGTTTACCACAATAATGTATAATATATGTTGTTCTTTTTCCTTCTATTATAAATCATTGTAACGTGAAACTCCTTTTGCCATCATTAATTGATGTATTTGTTTCAATCCACAGGGTTTCGGAGAACTGACAAATCATTACTTCAAGAAAGTGCTAAAGGTAGACAAAAATTATTTTTCTTGAATCAACACCGTTCTCATTTTTATGTGAATTAATGTGATACCTTGCCTATTTGTCATCCAAAATGCTCCCTGAAGAGTATATGTCTATTTCAAGGGCACATCTTTTAATTATCACTAAACATAAAACTTTCTGCCAAATGTCAGATGTGAAAAAAAGAAAACAATGTACTAGTGTGACAAAAAAAAAATGCCCTACAGAGTTTATGTTGGCTAATACTTATTTGTCGTACCCTTATCAACTGTCATTATCTTAATACGACTTAATGACTGCATATTTTGCTTTCTAGAAATGCAAGAAATCTGATGAAGAATATTCTCATGGTGTTGTACAGTGAGTAATTCACAGTTTTGTGCTCATTATCTAGTTAGAGGAGAATGATGTCTTTGTAACATATTTGGTGAACTTATAGCAGTCTATTGATGTTCAACTTTTAAATCCTTTGTTGCATGCCCAACATGTAACTTTTGGTGAAAAATTGTCCTCCATGTTTTCTATAGTATGAAACATGACTTATCGTCTTATCCTTAGATGACTTATTGCTAATAAGTACCCTCTCTCGTCCATTCCTTGAATTAATCCAGGCATCTCGTTCAAAGGTGTCTTCTTTTATATCTGTACTTTTGGTGCATTAGCATTTACAGAAATTAAGACGTAGTCGAGCATATATTCGTACTTCAGGTGCAATGGCATTTAAAGAAGCCAGCTCCACCAAAACACATTCTTGAGGCAATTCAGTGGAAAAATTACCTAATTTAAATAGGACTAGGAAGAATAACTATTTCTCCTTTCTGGAACTCTGATTTGGCTACATACTTCTCACTTGTCCATGTGACTAATTTCTAGCCCTACTTAGCCCATTTTTCATTGTTAATTAACACAGAAGTTTCAAAACCTGTTCTTATAAATCTCCAGATTGGCCAAGTGAACCCAACCCATTAAAAATAGGGCTTGAAAACAAAATCTTAGCACATTTTTGTTTGAGGCCTACACCAAAAGGCTAGCAACTTAAATGAACTGTTTGATGCCTGTCAGGGCCGCATAAAACAAGGGGTACATGATAGGTGCCCATCACTGATAGGACCTTTCCCTATGATCGTGTAAAACTATAGCTCCACAAAAACTAATATCCCTACCTGTATTCTGACATTCTCTATCACAAATTGCTAAATTATATAGCCATTGATGATCTTATTAGGTTTCTTTTATTTTGTTAATGTTTGGTAAACATGCATTATTCATTTTCATAAACCTTTTTAGCCTAACCAATTTTCTTTTTCTCGTCCCTTTTCCGATGTTAAAACACCTAAGTGGTAAGGGAATCCTCTCTTCACACCAAGGTATGCTGAATCGACAGGAACCGGTCGGTTCAGCCCGTACTGAATGGGTGCCAACAGGCACCGGTTCGGTACAGCATATAAAATCGGTTCCAATCGGGAAAGAAGAGGAAGCGAGAGGAAGAAGAAGAGAAGCAGGAGAAGAAGAAGGCAAGAAGAAGAGAAAGAGGAGACTTACCGGTATCGGGCTTCGTCGGGGCGATCCTCGTCGGGGCTTGCTCGCAGGAGAAGAGCGGAGGAGAGGGGAGAAGAAACGAGAAGGCTCGAAAAGAAGGAAGAAAATCTGGCGCGGAAAATGCATCCTGCACTGAAAACGCGTCCCGCAAGGGAAATGGCACAGGAAAGCACGTTTGTGGGATGCGGTGTAAGTGAAAAACATGGGAAATGCGCGGAAATGCATTTCACAGTGCGGGGCCCCATGCCTGTGCGGTACAACTCGGTTCAGTTCGATATGATATCGGTACCGTACCGGTACCGGTGCCCACTGGTACGTCGGTACGGTTGGTATGGCGGACCTTGCTTCACACACACACATACAAATCCATGTGGCTCATGAGGTATGCCTATCAGCATTGAGTTGTAGCATTTCATTTTCAATGGATGCCCCAGCCAAAACTTGTCCATTTCTCACCGTGATGTATGAAGTTCTACCAACTATACCCTTGTCTATCTCTCACCACAATAGCTTTATGTCAAGAGCACAAGCAATGCCCTAGTCAATCATAGACTTTCTATGTTTTTCTTTTTTTAAGATCTACAGTTGTCTATTAAATGCCCTCTGATTTTTATTTTTTTTTTCTGAAATATAATTTTTTTTTACTACATTTGATTAATATGGATATTATTCTAAATCTTACCTTATTCTATAATTTGCTTCTGAAATCTCAGGGAATTGGCTGGATGGTGCAACAGCTGTATGCGTTTGGATCTTGGGGCAAACAGTTAGATTTTGTCTCCTTCATCTTTTTTGTTGATTCACCACCTTCTTAACCTTCTATTATATCATCTTGAATGATCTGCCACTTTTTTCTCGTCTGTTTCTTGAATACTGATATGAGTAGTGCTTTCAGAGATTTTTATGGGACACACATATTGTTGTATGTGTGTGCATGTGCATGTGTTGAATTTAAAATGTACAAAGTAAATTAAGTTTCTAATGTTTCTAACAAAGTTAAAATCTTTGGCACTAGGAAGAATCAAATAATTTATTTAGAATAATCAATTTGGTTTTTGTTGAAATCTTTCTTTGCATTATTATCTATCTTAAAATTTGATATATTTATATTGATTGTGGCGCTTAAATGCATTCTTTCTTCATGAGCTTAGTCATATATTATTTAGATTTTGTCTGATCTTATATTTGTCAATATTTTCCGACGTATTGTCAATTTGTCTAGGTTTTAGTTGCTAATATTGGAGATGCTAAGGCTATATTAGCACGATCATCTTCTGCTGATGGATCCCTAAGTCTCTCAAATGAATCAAGATCTACATTGAAGGCCATTGTGATGACAAGAGAACACAAAGCTATCTATCCTCAAGAACGTGCTCGCATTCAAAAAGTACGAACTCTATGTTCTGGTTGGTATTTAAAAGCGATAACTTGTCATCCAAGTGATTGTTTAGTATCTTTGCCATTCTATCACAAAGAATTTCTATGTAAAACTTCCATAATCAATGTTTGTTTTCATTAGATATATTCTGCTTATGTTTCTTAATCTTGTGGTTGGCATTCGCTATTCATCAGCTCATGCAAGGAGACATACTGCATACGTAGTATTAATCATAGCATTCAATTTATAGCATTCTGTTAAATCTAAGAACTTTGTTTAAATCTGTATGCCCAGTTACTGAAAATTTATTGTCTATGTTAAGTTGGACTCCCAAGCTTGTTCGGTCTGACCTGAACAAACAAAACTAGGTGTCATGTTCTACCTAAACTTCCCATGTTCCCTATTTTCATGCTGTCTACCTTTCTTATGGACAAACTAAACTTTCTCGCCTTTTGTTCTAACAAAATCTGTATGTTCTTTGCTTAACGTTACTTGTAGATGGTACATATTTCATTCTTACCAACTTTTTCCCCCAATTTTCCCCTATGTATCCTAACACTTCTCTTTTTTTGCTTGTTTTTAAATTAAATTGATTCCATATGGTTTCTAATCTTGTTTGTTGACTGTTGAAAACTTCGGGAAAATGTTTGCCATAGGCTAGTGATAGATCATATCAAAGTTTTTATTATTCTGACCTTTTTTTTCCCATATATTCTTTCTGAACTATCACTGCAATAACGTGTATTCCAACATTAAGTTTTGCCAACAAGTTGCTTCAATTACAAATGGGATCCTTGTCTGGCTCTCATAAAATATCTTTACTTTCAGTTTTCTTGCATCCTTTCTAGGGTTTCTGTGTTGGCCATCAGATTTTGCTAATGCCTTATTTTGTTTTCATTTAACACAAGTCATTATTATCTAGTTAAAATCTAGTAAAATATTACATGGTTCATCTTCCCCTAGGGTCTTCTTATGCCTGTATTTCATGGTGTTTTCCTGCTGATATGAATTATTATAAGTTCACCTGCTTGCTTTCTCGAGATGAGTTTTAAATAAATTGTGCCATGCTTTGTTAAGTTCATGTGAATATCAATTAACTTGAAGTGGGAGCAGGGAAGTGACAGTCACAGAGTTTGAACTGGGCACTAGGAAGTGTCTATTTAGAATCAAATATAAAAATAATGATAAAATAACTCAAACTTTTGATGATTGTGCTTTCAAAAAGAGATAACAATGTGTAAAAATGTGGAGTCAATTTTTTGTGAGTACTTACTAGAAGTATGTTTATCAAGATGCTCGATAGAAGATTGGCAGGAGCACCTGAAAGTAATTGCAGGTGCATCAATGAGAATGCATTTGCAAGTGCAGTTGCTTAGGTCAAATGTAATGGTTACCAACAGCAAATTCTAGGCTTGCTAATTATTTAGTAAGATCGCATCTAAAATTATTGATATTAACTATAATTTTTTTTCTCCAATCACTTTTGATTTGTGAATATTCACTTGATGTTCATATATATATATATATAGTCAAGTATAAGATGGATTAACCATGAAATATGTGTTGTTCGATGTCCATGGATAATAATGTTTATATCTTGTTTGTTTAGGCTGGAGGTTCTGTTGGTCCTAATGGACGACTGCAGGGTCGCCTTGAGGTTTCTAGGGCCTTTGGAGATCGTCAATTCAAGAAGGTTGCCTTATGTTAATTCCAATTATTCTTTTGAATTTTTTTATACATTATGAAAAAATCATCCTCCATAGTTTTTCATTCCATTTTGGGTAAGTGATCGCTTGTCTTTAAAGAAACATAGAGAGATTACTAAAAAGATGTGTCATATTTCTTCTAACTTAGATGGTTTCATAGATACTCGTGGTTTAAGAACATTACTTTTATGTTGATTTAATCGTGGCTTCAAGTAATGGAAATTTTCACACCATGGCAAAGCTTACTAGCTCGAGTGTTAATCTTCTTGCTTCCGCATGTGTGAAAAAAAGCATGTCATTTGATGCTTAAGTTCACTTGCATATGCTATTCTATATTATGGTTTGTCATGCTCTTTAAATCTTTCCCCTGAATCTCATGCTATGTTATCCTTGGTATTCTAGCTCTAGAACAACAATATATAGCAAGAATTATCTTTTATAGGTAATGGATATTAGATATGTGAGCAAAGCTTCAGCTTAACTAGTATTGCATGTAACATACTAGCATGGACTCTATGCACTGTTAGCTTAATATAAAACTAGTATAAAGAAGGATGAAGTGGTCTTCATTATATTCCCTTCACAAGGTAAAACATGGCATGATATCCTTCCATTGCCAGCACTCTCTCATATTTATGCCTCCTTAATTTTCTGGTAGAAATATCATATAGGTATCGAACTTTGACATGGAAACAAATTTTCATGAAAGCCCTTGACATAGAGAAGTTTTTCTATTATGTATGTGTGTATATCATGGTTACTTCCAACTGGAAGCAGATTTTTCTTCCACACTCATTGGGTGAAGGCCATGAGACTGGAACCTAAGAACATGCATGTTATCCACTAAAATACATATACAATTTAGGTATTATAAGCTATTATAATCAAAGTTTGAAGTACTGTGGTACGGGCACATACCAGCTATGTCTTGGTATGGTACATACTGTGGTACCCCATATCTTTTCAATGTTTATCCAAGATTTGATATATTGCGGTACGTTAAGGTATGGTACACCCACATTATGCCTCATTAAAGGGAGTTTGGTTTTTCAAAACTTGGTTATATTATATGTGCATCTTAGCGCTAAGACCAGTGTGAACTAGGATCTGTTGACATTCATGTAATGCTCTATAATATCTATGCCAAGTTCAAATTATTGCTTCTGTCGTATAAAGTCAAAATATTCAAATTACTTGATACTTACATTGGCATTATATGATACTACTGTGCAGGTGGGGGTTATTGCAACCCCTGATGTTCATTCTTTTGAACTCACAAGAAGAGAGCAGTTCATCATTCTTGGTTGTGATGGACTGTGGGGGGTATGTGATACGTCCTAGAATCCCTCCCTCTACCAGTTACAGAACTGTTTTGGTGGCATATGATGACCAAATAAAATTTACCTTTTAATCTCAAATATTGCTGAAACATTCAGGTTTTCGGACCAAGTGATGCTGTCGATTTTGTTCAGAAACAGTTAGAGGTAACATTTCATTACAGATATTAAGTGATTATTGAGCAGTATTACTGTTTTCTGTTCAGGACTGCTGTTTTTTCAACTTCTAGCTGTTTTCTTGAAGCACATGGAACAATTTTCTCCTTTCCATTTGGCATATAAATAACCTCTGCAACTGAATGATGGCAACACAATATTTGTGAGCATACTGTTTTATTTTACAGATATTTTCTAGGTATTATTACGTACATCCATGGGATGTTTTGGTAGTTTTTCCATTCGTTAAAAAAAAGAATGAAAGAAAAAGATAGATATCATAGAATAATCTATATCGTTTTTTAAAATGAGATTCCATATTTGAACAGTAGTTAGATTTTACCCATCTTAGAACACAATAAATGATAGCTACAGTATTCTTGCCCAAACTTTTTCTCAGCCCATAAAAGAGTGGGTTCATGTTGGTAGGAATTTGTGGGTTCTTTTGCCTTACGAAGGCAATTGTCTGAGCTCCAATTATATTCCTACTACCTCCTTAGGACATTACATATGTGATCCTTGCGTGTATTAAAGTTTTAAATCATGGCATGCTTGTTTGGCTATGTCTTATCATTAAATTACATGCTGAAATGGTATTCTCTTGTAACATGCAATGCTGGGTAGTGGTAGTTGACCTTGGCATTATATTCCTGAGCTTTGCAGGAAACATCATCGGCCACTACTGCAGCCCGCCGTCTTGTGAGGGAAGCTGTTCGTGAGCGACGCTGCAAGGATAATTGCACAGCTATAGTCATTGTGTTCAGGCACAATTAATTGGTGCATATGGTATGGTTGATGAACAACTTTTCTTTGTTGTGGCTAATTGTGACTGATGAACCATGACCTCCTGACGTAACCATCGATTCAGTTTGTAATCCTAAAAGTGCAGTTACAGTAAGTCCGTTGATATTGTATATTAGAGGAGTTGGTATCCTTTTTGATTTAGGGAAGCAGATATCATAATTAGTTTTTTTAATACAATAAAAGATTTATGTTAAAGAGATGCTACGAAAGATACTTTGTGATTGTGAGGGAACTATCACATCCAAGTGTGAGGTAGGGACCCCGAATTACATGGTGATACTGTTGTGAATTATTTTCATTATTTAAGCCTACCAATGTGTCTCTCTCTCATATTGTTTCTTGATGTTCATCTATATTATTTGTTGATGTAACTGATTGCATTCAGTTTGTAGGTTCAACCTAGTACCTTATTCCTATCGCTGGAAGATGCTTATGCGATATTACTGTGCTGGCAGCATTTGGTGTTTGGTGTAGACAAGCTGAGCTCAGGTGAGCTAGGCTTAGTTTGGTTCATTTTAACATAATTTTTTGAGAGTTTGAGATCATTTATATGCATCTGTTTTCTTAATGTATTTTTTTAATGAAGCATAACTATGCTTTTCATTTTTTGAGTGGCTGGTGAGAGAACTTTTCCTTTTGGCTCACTGAATCAATGACCACCAAGCAAAATGGGAAAGGAAAAATAGGCAGAAAACAAAAAACAAACACCAAATCATGTAAGGCTTGGGATAAAATTTCAAATATAAATCGATCTCGGCAACTGAGTTGCAGGTGCTCGTTAAAACCTGTACCAAAAAAAAAGTTTAGGAAGTACTTGATCTAGGCACACCGTATGTCGGAGATTAGCCGGTGTTAAGTTTATGCCGGGTATGAGCTGGTTTCGGCATGCGGCTTGCCGGGACTAGTTAAAACTTAGCACAAAAGTTTTTGCTTTAGATTTTTTTTAGTACAGCACATTTTCGTCCAATATGAACCAAGGCTTGGCGAGCGGTCTACTGGGAGTAGTTGAAACTTGCGGAAGCAAGCTATTTTGGTGAATATAAATTAGTATTGGCAACCCATCTGTCAAGACTCATCAAACTCTATGGTCCCAAACTCTTGGCAAATATGAACTAGTCTGTGTGCCATTTGTAGTCTTGGCAAGTGACGTGCTAGGACTAGATAAGACTCACCAGGGTAAAAGTGTTGTCAAATATGATTGCGTGGATTAAATTGGAACTTGCAGTACAAAGCTTTTGTCAAATATCCGACGTTTGATGCGCCAGGATTAGTTGGAACTTCAAGAACCAAGTTTTTGTCAAGTATGACCTAGTCTTGCCATCGTGGTACATGACATGCTCGGACTTGTTGAAGTTTTGCCATAAAAGTTTGCTTGTAGGACATGTATATGTTTGTACTTAGCCGGAAGTAAACAAGTTCTATTAAGACATAACAAGTTGTTTAAGGACATAACAAAGATTCAATAGCGATTTGAATAGAAAAATATTCTCAGCTTCTTGATTAACAGTTATTTTTTTTAATCGTTGCATGGAAAAGCCCATTTCATTTTGGAAATTGTCATTACTTTACATGGTTAAATTCTTCGTGACCTGACATGATCTAATTATATATTCTTACCCCTCCTTCCCTCTGGCATAGTCTTCCAAATGGGCTTCTACAACTCTTATGCATTTGTTATAGCTATTAAACTCTTATTTGTTTTATATTCTTGGTGTATCATGATAAGTTGTTTTAAAAAGAATGTAACTAAGTCATGTTACACGTGTAATCTAGTATGCAATTTTTTGCACTAGAATATTGATATTTTCATGACCTCACGGATCACAATTACTAAAAATATTATTAATAAACCAAGAGCTTGTTTGGCATCATCGTTCTCTTTTTGATATTTTCATATTGAAGATAGCTTAGTATTTGCACGAAACTTTGCTTTTATTTAAACTTTCCTTTAAAATTAAATCTTTGCTTCTAGAACCTCTAAAGATTTTATCAAGCAATTTTTATAAAAAAAGGATTTCATTATCCAGTTTATTTTTCTTCTTAGGTTTTTGAAAAAAAAATAAAAAAGGAAAACAATACCGAACAGGTAATTAGACAATGTAGATGGAGCCTAACATATAACTATGTAATCTAATTTATTTATGATAGCCGACCCTAATTAGTTTAGGATTAAGGCTTAGTTGAGTTGCTTATCTAAATTATTATAATTTTATAATTATTCACTTGCCAGTACAAAAGGTTTCTTAGGATAAGTGTCAACTAATTCCATCATGATATAGAAATAAATACCAATTTATACATTATATTTGAACCGAATTTTTTTAGCGAGTTTCAACTTCAACTAGTGATGGTATGCTGAGATTAAATTTTTGTCAAATATAAACTAGTCTTCGCACATAATTTGCTTTGATCGGTTGAATGCAAAATTTTTGTCAAACAAGAAAGGCTTGCCTGAACTAGCTAAATGCACCATAAAGTTTGCGTCGATTATGATGAAACCCATGCATCTGATGCTAGAGATTAGGCCCGATTCGACCGACCGGCCTGAATCCATCTGTTGCTCCATTTCTCACGAGATTGATAGGGTTTTCCGTGGCATTAGGTGTGGACGTCCTCATAATTATTGTTTGCATACTTCTCATAAAAATATTCTATGCCCTCATCCGCATCATTGCAATATGGTGTATCTATTAACCGTGAGTAAGGTCGCCCGCATACTTACTCCTACACGGATTCACTTTCGTATGGAGATGCGTCCGCATATGATCTTCGTATTTGCGAATCATGCCGTCTTTTCAGGGCATGTGCATATTATGCACAACTGTCCGCATGCTAAAATCTATGCAGAAGTCAGACATGCATTGCAGACGTGTGCAATGAGTTTTCATGCGGAAGTAAATCCGCATAGAAATTAATATATGGTCAGCTGCATATGATATCGCACTCATATCTTTAGTCTCGCTTCATAAGATTTGTTGCCATTGCCCGATCAAGATCATATGGTCGATGATTTTCATCGTCGATGATTCAAGGATGGGGAGCGCTCGGTGGCCGTTGCTCGGTCCTTCACCAACCCCTTCATCTACCATAACCGCCGATGGCAGGCCACTGTTAAAATCTTTGACGACGAAGGCATGCACTGTCGAGATTGATTTCAAACCGCTCTTAGCGTGTCTCGCCTCTTGTTCCTTCGCATCTTTCTCCCTCCTCCGCTCTTTCTCTCTCGCCGTCGTCAAAGACGGTTGTTAACGACCAGTAACTTCACACAATAAGAGACTCATTTTTCCGATAGATTGTTGGCCATCATAACTCCTTTCTAAAATTTGAACTAGTCTGTTACGCCACTTGCCAAAGTGCAAATTTTCTCACTAAGATTATTTCGTTCGAGTCCTAAGGAGTGTCCATATTAGGTTTCTGCTATTCTTTCTCATGTTCGAGCCCTTCATCGTCGTCGTTGCCTACAAGCAAGCCCTCGAGAGCGGGGAGCGAGAAGAAAGCAATAGGCCTTCTTCTTTTGGGGTCCCTATTTTGGACGTTTCGAGGTGTGGAAACCCTAAATCAAGGAGATTGGAACCCTAGAGGGAGGGGGCAACATGATCTAGAGTGACGGACGCAGAAAACCCTCGATATGCTCATCATATTGATGATGGTATAGGATAAGAAAAATAAAATTCCGGAATTTGGTACGGATGTCCTCATTCTTACTCTTGTGGGATCTTCTTCCGCACAAACTTCTTATTGTTGGGATCCCTTGCATGCTGCAGAAAATTCTAAAAATAATAATAATTCTGCAGGCAGCGGAAGACATGCGCGAGATCCCGTTCATTGCATGAACTTATTTTAAAATCGATGTTCGTAGATGGATTAGGATTAAATTATTTTTACATCATTAAGAAGATCGGATCTTCACCTTGTGCGGGTAGATGATCATGGCAAACTGATGATCGTGGTATTTGATGGAGGTTCGATTGAAGTCGCACACACATCCGACCTCTATAGGTATCCACACGAGGCAGAGGACTGATCGAAGCTCTCGTATCTTCCTGGGGTGCTAGCTCCCTTGCAGAGATAGCTTTGGATGGTTGATATCCTCCCTTTGAATCAACTCTTGAATGCCTAAGGGAGGAGGAAGAAGAAGGTTGGTTCAATGGAAGAAGAAC
>JAOXJJ010000725.1:11403549-11413726 GCA_025769935.1 Phoenix roebelenii | reverse complement strand
GATCAGGAGCATTTAGAAATTAATCACCAATGATACATGGCTCAAATTCTCAACTCTTGAGAATATGTATCATCATCCTATTAATTCTTTGGACGATTCATAGACACATAAACAATATGAATGAAAAAGAATGCCTATTTATTAATCAATAATAATAAAGTAAAGTACAAAACTATGTCCCAGAATTAATAATGTGTCGGCCAGATTGGCTTCTAGGGCATATATCTAACACTTATGAGCCTATCCGCATTGAAGCTTCCTGTTGGGCGGTCTCCATATTTATGTCCACGTGGTTATTCTTTCGGATAGAGAATGCATGTATTGTACCAAAAAAAAAAGAGAATGCATGCATGCATCCCCAAATAATCTCCGCATCTTCCTTCTTGGAGACCTACGAAGGATATTATGTGGGAGTGTCCTAATCTCAATTTCTATATGGATTTATCTTCACATAAAAATTTTATACACATGCCAGACAAATGCGCAGGACATGCGCGTCAAATTTTTAAGCGAAAGAAAATCTGCACAGAAATTAATATACGGACCTCGAGGGGCATTCAGGGACCTTGGAAAGGATATAGAGGCTAGGGAAGTGCCTTTGAAAGGACAGAGGCCAGTGATTTACCCGGACGACTCCACCATCATGCTCTCGTCCGCTGCCATCGCTACCGGCTGCGCACCGTCGGAGTCACTACGGATGCATCCCAACTCCTCTCTCGCCGCCACCGCAGCCGGCTATCAGGAGCTGGATGCGTCTAGCCTCTCGTTTCTTCAAATCCTCCTCCCTTCTTCTCCGCTTCGCTCCCCACCATGCCATCGTCGGTGATGGGAGTTAGCCGTAGTAATCCGTTTCTAAAATTTGAACTAGTCTCGTCAAGCCACTTGCCGAGAAGTTCAAATTTGCCCCATGACTTAGTCGGAACACCTAATGGCGGCAGGCTTTTGTCAAATTCCAGTTCTATTTAGGACTCGAGATTGGGGAATAAGAAAATACCATTTTTATTTAGGACTTATTTGGTTCGCATAAAAAAAATCATCAGAATATATTTTTTAAAAAATTATTTTTTGATAATATAATATTTTAAAAATAATTTTGACATGTTTAGTTGACTATAAAATAATGGTACATTACAGAATAATTTATATTTGGTTGAGCATTTACTTTTCTGAAAATTTGTATGAAATACCTATCATATCTTTAATAAAAAGAGAGATTTTATTCGTGAATTTTAATAGCTTAAGAATAGTTTTGAAAAAAAAATCTCAATTTTCATCCGATGGAAAAGCAGTTTTTCCACATCCCTCGAAGCTTTTTTTTTAAGTAAAGAAATTTTATTTCCATAAAAATGCTAATTTTTCACTTTTTTTTCTTTGAAAACTCCGATCAAATAATTTTTTTTATTTTTTTGCTGACCTTTTTTTCTGCGAGCCAAACAAGTTCTTAAAAAAAGGATGATACAAATGAAAATACAAGCTTTTAAAGTTAGAACAAGCCTACTTCCATGAAAGAAGGGCTCATGAAGGATTTGGCTCTACTCTAATTAGATAGAGAAAGAAGGTAAAAATTAAATACCGTTCTAAAGAAAAAGAGCTAATTATAGAATGATTTAAATTCAACGTACATCCCGGACTAACCTGCTTACCTCAAAAAACCGGCAGCAACAAAATATGTTGATCACTTAAAAACCTCCTAAAGGTTAGTAAGTGCTACCACCTAGATCGGACGGTAGACTAGTAAAAGAATAGTAGTCTGTTTATTTAGCATAAGCCCACATTTCATCATCAAAAAAAAAAAAAAAACCTTCTCACCCTTCTTCCCCTCATTGCCTTGGAACTTCTAGTAACAGAAGCTTATGCCGAACGTGAACTAGTCTCACGATGCGAGATGCTGGGACTAGTTGGAATTTTTAATACGAAGAACATGAACAGGTCTCGGTGCATGACATCTTGGGACTAGTTGGAACTCTGGTGCTGGAAAGCTCGTGCAGCAAAGACTAAACCCTATGAGAGATTCTGATAAGGTTGCTCAAAGACCAGCTCCACAATCAATTTCAAGAAACCAAAAAATCTAACAACTTCAATTAGCCTGTATGCTTACCAGAAACCATTAAATAATAGTCAAATAGTTATTCAAGGATCCACCATACAGCAGTATAAAGAACAACGTGCATTACAAAACACCAAAATCTTCCACTGTTGCAGCCATAATGGGCATCAGTAATGGCTGGACTTCCTTGAGCTTCCACTGTAGCACTTCCAATTCTTCCAGTACAAGGCGGAAGCACATACTATTCATTGGCGCCAAGCTGCTGGGCCTTTCTCTCACTTTGAACGTGAAGACATCTCATTTGAACTTGCAACCAGTTCGATCAAAGGGATGAGCATTCTGCACACAAGCAACAGTCTGGTATGTCCTGCAAAATACACTCTACATTTAGTCGATCCAAACCTACCATTCCATTTCTTCCTTCATAATTTATACTAGCAACACATGATGTACCATACAAGCACGTTCTCTCAAGTGAAAAGAATAGTCGAGTTTACATGGATAAAAAACCATGACAAAAATGACTTTGATCATCAAAAGAATATCAGCAACAAAATATATAATCAAATGTTGGAGACCCCTCCAAATACAAAATATAAACCCCAACAATTACGTTATAGCATATCTACCATCTGCACACTGATTAAAGCAATTCTTATAAACATTTTGGGTCAGAAAGCCCGTTACATGTTATTATGTCTCAGGCTGAACCAGACATAAAAAGCTCTAATGGTCCATATGAAACAATTCAGTCCGAAACAGGTATAGATTGTATCACGTATAGGTACTCAGCAAATGACTGTTTATAATGTAAGTTAGAAATTGGCTCTCTGGAGTGATATACTATGCATTCACTCTGGCATAGCATGTCTTAATCTGATATACCATCAAAAATGCTATACCTGTACTTGCTTCAAGTTGCCTTACGCCTAATTCATCCACAGCTTGAGCACCCTATCCTTTCCACCGGATGCCACCTTTTCACCATCAGGACTCCAATCCACAGCAAAAACCTTGTCAAAATGCAGATGAAAAGAAAAGGATAAGGATCAATCTGGAACTTCAGCATTTATCAGATCAATCAGAATTTTTGTAAAAGGAAATACCTCATCTGCATGGCCTGGAAGGTCTTGCTTCAATTTGTGTGTTCTGATATCCCATACCTAGGTAATAAACCACAAGTTGAAACAAAATTATAGCGTAAGTGGAACAAATTATATTAGACCATATTACTACTACATATTCATTTCAGTAGAGTAACAAATGCCTTCAACACAGTCGTTAAGCCCATTGATCTTGAAACAGAAAAGAAACATTCTAAGTGTGAAAGCATAATACAGTGCTGTACAAAATATTCAGCTTCGAAAAAGCTATTAAGTTTGGAGGAAAATGATTCATGAAGAAGCCAGCAATTAAAGAGAGTTCAAAAGATGATATGAAAAACTAATTATAGGTATGTCTGAACTTAGTCTTATATTTTGCCATAACATGAAATAAGCACACAGATTCTTTGTGGAAAGATAATAAAAATTCAAGAATATATCATAATCTGGACAACTGTATTAGGGGCCAAAGCTACATGCTAAGATACATAAAGCTACCTTTAGCGTGGAATCCTTGCTCCCACTTAGCAGAAGCCTACTGTCAGCTGACCAGCTATGCCAAGAAAGTAGGAAAAATGTTAGCAAATCGGAGAGGAGTATGGAAGGGGCATAAAAATTTTGCAAAACCTGATCTGGTATACAGGCCCAACATGCCCTCGGAAGGATGTGACAAATTTCCCTGTAATTCCATTCCACAACTTGACAGATTTGTCAAAGGATGCACTAGCCAACCACTGCCCATCTGGAGAGAAGTATACGTGGTTTACAAGCTGCAAAATTTAAAAATCATCTGATTTTCAGATATGTTAACAAGAATATAAATCTAAGAACAAAGCAAGATTATTCACTTGGCAATAGTAAAGGTTTGTCGCCTAGATATCGAACCCCATACCGGTACCATCTTATTACAGTGTCAGTATGCAATATGGTAAGTAAGGTTCAACATATTAAGTGCCGGTACGATATGATACCACATACCGATTCGATATCGGTATGGTATGGTACCTACCAGTACGGCAAATCCTGATAAATACTCTTAGCAGGCCAATAGCACCAAGAGTAAAATAGAAATCATAAATATTGCAACAGTTCAAGGCAATTTGGGTAAAAATATTGTTTCATTATAAATATAAACCTGACTTTAAATACAGATCTGAAGAAGGTTAAAATTTTTAGAGCGAATCATATATCTAAAATATCTTGTGAAGTAATTGCAAGAACAGGGACTGAAAAAGAATCTTCTTGAATTAAAGAGCTGCATTCAAGAACTTTCAATAGATATTTTTTGTGTAAGTTTTGTTTTTTTATTATTTTTTTCAGTATAAAAGAATGAAATAATGCTAGAATAATTAATAAGGATGAAAAAAAGTGAATCATATAAACCTGTTGATGACCAGTCAGGCGAGCTTTTGGATGCTTACTGATTGCAGGTTCCCAAAGAAACATTGTGAAATCATCAGAACCTGAAACCAGTCTCTCAGGAGCATTACCTTTCATTTTGTTGTATCTTGCAAGAGCTGCCTAAATTAACAGCAAAAAAAAAATGCTCAACCGAATATCAGATGGAAAATATAATGATGAATGCTTATCGATGCATGCTAAACATGATTCTAATTTTTGAAAGTGGGTGAAGCCACCAATATCTTATGGATGATGTAATGATGGTGCACCTAAACAACAGAGAAAATCAAGCAACTAATGTCACCAAGGTTCTCTGTACACGATTACACTAGCCGATACAGCATGTATCATACTGTACAATTAGAGAACAGGTACTAGGCACACCTGCCAACAAACAAATGGTACAGGGTGTACCAGTTGGATAGCAGAATAGGTATCAAAACCAGTATGTAAATCTTGATCCCAACATTAGGCTGTATTTGATTGCATATAGCTGAAAGAGAATCTTTAATAGAGCTTGAACAAGAAGAGAGAAAGAAAATTAAGAATCTCTTATTGAGCGGTTACATCAAGAAATGACAAGTGATGCTAATTGTAATGATTGTCATTGTAGTGAATGAGTGATGGTGCAGTGGCATCAATGGGGCAATAATGGTGATGGGTGGTGGAAAAGGTGGCAATAGCAGTGATAATAGCAAGGACAGTGGTGTTAGTGATGATGGTGTTTTTAGTTGTAGTGATAGCAATGGTACTAGAAATGATGTTGACGACCTTATATAGCCGTGACACTTTAGACAAACAAATTCCTCATTGCCATTGAGTTTATTATCTCCTGAAATTTGAAAAAAGAAATTTCAGCATGCATGAGATAATAATTTATTTTTTTTTTGCCAAAGTTCAGCATGTGGCACAATATCATGCCTCAACTTTTCCCAGTATATTTTTCCTTTCTATATTCTTCACACAACCAAGTGAAGTAAGCTTATAGTTTCTTTTCCCCATTCTTTACAGCCAAGGACAAATTAAGTCACAAGATAGAGAAGGAGAATTATCATCTGTCCAAAGTAAAAATAATGTGACTAGAGGATATCATAAGAAAGGCCGTGGACCGCCAAGAAAGAGGGAAAATGTTGACCAAGATCAACATGCCAAGTAATTAAAACTTCCTTACTAGATCTATTCGCATCTCCCCTCATTGTCCAAAACTTCTACAAGAAGAATTGCTTCCCTATTATCCTTTGCTTTGATCTGATACTTTGGGGCTCCTTCCATCCCTAACATCTATTCAAACTTTGTTTAAGCTTCACTCCCCTTCTGCATTTGTTAATTTGTATTCCCTTTTGAAATCAGCAACTACAAGCATCTTCTTTTGCACGAATGTTTTAATGATCTATCTTATTGATCTGTTGCCTATGACTGCCTTGATCATACTACAAGTACAGGCCCTACAGGGCATTCCATTTGCTGCTTTAAGAAACATAGATTTAGCAAATGTTAATTTAAAATGAATGATGAATTCGACCATACAAGAGTGTGGTGTTCAACATTCTCCAATTACAAATTTAAAAATAAATTAACAATGTGTTAGAAAAATATCAGAATTAAGACAGAGTACCTCCTTCATTTCCTCAGGTGAAGAATATGTTTTTCCTGTATGATCAAATGCCCCAGCCCGGAGAGTATATTCGGTGCTCAAGGCAAGGGAATTTACCCAATGTCCATGCCCCTGAATCCACCATTCAATAGGTAAGAACGTAATGCTAAATTCATAAATGAGGCAGTATACATTTATAATTTAAACTACACCAGTGACGTTTGACATTGGGCAATCAGACAAAGCACAGAAATACCTATGTCAGATAACAAATGCAAAACCAGGAGCCACTAGCCAAGTACTTAGTTTAGCATTATAAGTATTAAACAGCAAAGTGACATGGAAAGATTTCATCTATTTTTATTTATAAATTCTCTAAAAATGCTCATGTTATCAACAAGGTTTGAATAGCAAGCAGAATAATGCCGAATAATGTCATTAAACAATTGGAATACTAACTTGAAAAATATTTGAAATCCAGCAAGATGGCAATGCCCATGGCAATTCATTGCTGCAAATGAAATGAATCGGCAACTAGTATTTATCCATTATGAGCACAAGTATGAAGACATTACCCTCAATTCACGTATCAACTTTCCCTGAGAAGTTTCCCAAACTTTGATTGTGCAATCCTGAGAGCTGCACAAGTTACACTGGATATTTCAGAAACTCTACTTTGTAGACCAACCAAGCTCATATAAAGTTTCCTCTATAAGTTAATCTAAAAACTGGTCTAATTTATTCAAGAAACAAAGATAAAGATTGGGGGAGTGGGACCAATATCTGTGTAAAGCCAACTAAAACTGAAAATTGAAAGGTACATATAAAAAGATCTATAGAGCATTTATATATACTAGAGCATAATTTAACCCTTCTACTCTTGCCATGTCCATGGAGACAAGATATGAAAAATCCAACAACTTTATTTAGGTGTTTTGAAAACAATTATTTAACATGGGAATGTCGGAAAGACATTCTCTGTAGAATCTATCAAATGATTTAATATTAATTTTTCCTGCAACTTCTCTAATGGTGAAAGAACGATGAATCAGATGGAATGCATTACAAAGAAAAGTAAAATAAAGCATTGCAAAGAAAAAAATAAAATTATAAACTAAATAGCTAAAGCACTATAAGCTATGAATTTGTAGTGTGAAATTGCCAATTTGGCAATCTTGAAATCTTTACAGGCTTTTCGAAACCATAAAAATATAATCTACAATCTCTGGAGAGTCTATGCTAATCAAGATATTACCTTGTGTATATCATCCCATCACCACCCCATTTTACACAGGTCACTGCCAGAGTATGACCAGTAAGGCAAATAAGACATTTCCTCAAAGAAATATCCCAAATACGTGCATCCCCATCCTTACTGGAACTCACAAAACGGCGACAAGGAGCTTGCAGGTGTACAGGCTCCCAAGATATACCAGTAATCCACTTCTTGTGGCCCTAAAATGTGATAAAGAAACAGATAGGTATCAGAAACATTGTTTAAAAAATATGTCATCAATAAGTAAAGAAGAAAAGCATGCTAAAAATGCCAATAATCCTGACCTATATCCACAAAAATGTTGGCATCAGAAAACAAGCAAGGCGGAAAGAGAAAATGATTCCACTTGATCAGACTTAACAGGGGAAATCATCACTTGGGATGAGTTCAAAAAATAGACAAAACTCAAACTGATTTCAAGTAATAATAAAAAAAGGAGGCTCGGTACACAAGGCTCCCACCACTGCCAAGTCTAGGGTGGATTAGATGTATGTAGCTTTAACCCCACATATAAAAACATTGTTTCCATGTTTTGAACCCATCACACCTATGTCACCATGAAAAAAATCTTACCTTTTTGCCAACGCTCACCCTCTTTCAAACTGATTTCAAGTAATATATAAAAATAAACAAATACTAAGTGAAAGTTGGACCAACAGTTTCTAAGAAATTGTATGAAAAAAATTCAGAACAGAAATTTATTATACAAACACAGGGAGGAACTTTTTCAACTGCATAGGAGTTCTAATCAGTGGAATGAAGGGATAATGAATGTGATAGTAACTCTTCTGCAACGAACAGAAAAATACTTTGATTTAGAATCATTCCGATTGAAGATCTATATGGTGAATTGGTAGTGTACCATTTTATCCTACCATCCTAGCATTATATGGTTTGAGATCTCAAGCAGAAGTAGTAAGATCCAAACCTCTGGTCCCTTTTTCAAATAAAAAATTAAAACCAATTTGCTTGCAAATCTTGAACCAAAGAAAACAGAAAATCCCTCCAACAATGACAGAAAATAAAATGAAAACAAATATAAGAGACAAGGAATGAGTAGAATGTAAAGATATGACTAAGAGTAAGTAGAAATGAGAAAGGGGGATTACAGTCAATGTATCAGTTCAATGCTTCCTTTTTTCTAACTAAATAACTAGGAAAACCACTACATGACTGGTCAAATGGCTAAAATGCTCCTATAACTGGCTGACCCTTTAGATACAATTTAATGAGTAACAGACCAAACATGAGACAACAAATAATTATCAGTCCAATTACATGTTAAAAGATTTTATGAAGCAATATAAAGAAATTAATGTAATCATAGAGCAATAATGCCTACGATCCCCTTAAATTTGGTGCAAAAAAACCTCACATGCTAAGCTAAGAGCATGTTACTCTTAACATCTTGCATGCTAAGCTTAGAGAACTATGATGGCCGAACTTTACACAAGAAGTTGCAATCTACTTAGTCTACCTGCATTTCTGATAAAAATAAAACCCTTCTTTCATATGTCCGCTCTCTCGTTAAGCATTTACCTATCAGCAATGAAGATTGCAGTCCGATATTCATAAATTACTTTAGAGGTTTACTAAATCCAGAGTCTTAAAACCACAACACATTACAAGTAACGTGGGCCACCCCCTTTTGCATTCAGATATGCCATGAGATTATATCTTCATACTTCTGTACAGAACAAAGATTGCATCGATAAATCTTCGGTCTAATGGAGATTAAACCTATTAGTACCTCTCAATATTGAGACAAACAATTAGGAGTATGCAGACAGTCGACAAGTTAAGAATGACCATACAGACTTACAATAAGTGGACCACCAGACTGCTTCCCAGTTTGCGGGTCCCATGTTAAAAGTTCTCCAGCCTTGCTACCACTCACAAGATGCTTACCATCTGGCGACCATGCAATAGAGAGCACCCAATTTTTATGGCCTAAGGAAAATAAAACAAGATAGTGTTAGGACAATTTGGAATTCAGTAACAACTGAAGATCAAAACAACATGTATCTACGTTACTTTAGGTTTCCTATGAATACACTTTAGTAAAACTTAAATGAATAAAGGACCCTAATATCCGCGAGAAGAAATTTCTTTACGGCAATTGCCAGCGGCGAGTGTAAATGTGTATCCTTTGAATGAATTAAAAAAGCTTCTATGATAACAACCTAAGAGAATTAAAACATATAATTAGTTAATTGGTGTTCAATAATGAAAAATAATATATTTCTTCAATGAATGGTTATGATTTGAATAGCAGTTGAAGAAGAAACACTAAGGGGTAGTTTGGTAACCCCAAGAGGATCACCACGGTGATCTAAGATCCCCGGTGATCCAAATGCTGGGGTGATTTGATTCCCAGTGATCCAAGATCAATGTGTTTGGCAGACCATAGTCCAGTGATTAAAAATCTGTGGATATCTATGAGTAACTTGTTTGGTATGGTAGAAGGATCCAAGATCACCGACCATATAATACCACAAATACCCCTAATATATCTTAGATGGACTTTTTTATGTATTTTTAATTCTCATGAATCAAAAATGTAAGTCAATATGCTAATTCCCATAATAGCTTCATAATTTTGTCACATATTATATTTTTAGTAGCCCTTATCATATATTTATTAATCATATAAAATATATTATCATAAAATATTAATAGATTTATCAATATATTAATTATTAATATATTCTATAAAAATATATTTATTACTTCTATAAATTATTAATCTTATAAAA
>JAOXJJ010000725.1:11385442-11403365 GCA_025769935.1 Phoenix roebelenii | reverse complement strand
AATAGGATAATAATATGATTAGTAATATATTATAATATAATATATATATATCATTAATATAATATATAATATCAACACAATATTATATATATATATAATATATTGATGGTATATTGATATATCAATTTTTCTGCTAAATTGCAGGATATTTTTGTCTTTAATTTTCAACCTAGGATCACTGCCCTGGGGTGATCTTGAATTTCCGACCTCAAGGACGGGTATCCCATCACCGAGTTGGACAGTGATTTGAGGAGTGGAGGTGATTTAGGATCACCATGGTGCAACCAAATGCGGTGATTTCATCACCTCCACCCACATCACCCTTGATCCCGGGATGATCATCCCATACCAAACAACCCCTAACTGTGATTAAGCAATATTGATATCAAAATAGTTTTTCTTGCATTGAAAATGAGTGGTATACAAAATCCAGGTGCTCAGGTTGACATACCAACATGAAAACCAGAACCTAATGTACATGCTGGCTCTAGCTATGTGTGTTTGGACGAAAAATCTATTCTATGACCTAAACAAAGAGAAGCCGGGTAAACATTGACAAGGTGCTGTTAGCTTCATTTATAAGGGAACTGACAGGACACTTTAACCTCAAAAATGTTCATGAAGAATTTGCTAGGACAACAGTATACAAAGCCTCGGTAATTTACTACAAAAATAAAATGATACCCTCCATACAATTCATAACAAAATGAGCAGATGCACAGATAAATTTAAACAAAAACTAACAAGAAAGGAAGAAGGAAATTGAAAGTTAGTATTCAAAATTATAGATTTTCTGAATGTAAAAATGCATATACATAAAAGGTATTAAGTTTCAACCGAAATTGATCCCTTTAGGGCCAAAACTGAACAGTTTGAGCTGGAACTAAGCTGAAACTAACCCCAGAAACTAAGTTGCAATCAATTTCAGCATTTTCAGTTGGTCTTGGCCAAAATTCACCAGTTTCAGTGATTCAGTCTACCATCAGTGTCTTAGACCAACTTAACCACTGGATAAACCTAACCCGGATGTTATGTTTACTTAATATTTTGGTATTTAGTATCATTTTTATGTCATTTTTTTAACTTCTTCAGGTGCACTTCAATGTTGTAAAATCCAAACAGGCCTATCAGGCTGCATTAGTACCAGGAAGAACCTAGCCAAACCTAATCCGCCACCCTGGCCACCCCCAACACGATTTTGATCAATTTTGGTATTTTTCATTGGTTTTGGTTGAAACTAATAAGTTTCAGTCCTGCTTCATGGTTTAGGCTAGTTTGGCCACTGACTAAAGTGACCATGGATGCTATGTTTACTCAATATTTTGAGATTTAGAATCACATTAAGGTTGTTTCATCATTTCTATAAGTATATTTTAATGTTTTAAAACCTAAACAGGTCGACTAGGTGACTCACCAAACAAGAACATAAAATTTTGGAAAAACATTCATCCTATTGTCCCAAGCAGTTCAGCCATTTGAGTGGCCTAGGTCAAATCAGTGTTAACCTGTTCAAGTCACAACATAAAGGATTAGGAAACAAAACATAAAAATTAAAAAGAAATGAAAGAGAAAGTTAACTTAGGATCCAATGCCTTCTCGAGTCCCAGCCCTAGAAAGAACACATCCTGGATCTCCCTTCTTCCTCGCCTTTAACCAATAACCATGATCACAAGCTGCTGAGAGGAGCAAGAAGCACCCATTACTCCTCTCTCTCTTAGTCATGTGGCCAACAAGGAATCCACCTGTCATTCTCACTTGGTGGGGCCCCTCAACCTCAAAGCAGAAGTTCCAGGCCTTGCAAGCTACTAAATCCATCACTCATCCCTGGATCTCCCACTGCTAATATATATTCTCTCTCGCAATGGAAAAAGCTAGCAGGTGGTGACCAAATTTCCCCATTGGAGGCGGTGGAAAAAATCTGCTTTCTGGAAGGACTAAGAGGATTTTTTCCTTTTGTTTTTTCCTTTTTCCTTTTTTTTCTGTGGGGAGGGGAGGGGAGGCTGGAGTTCGTTTGGATTAGTTGATATTCGTACCTCAGGATTGCTTTAAGGCTTCCGTCTACTATAATTGCAGATTCATGGATTTGTTAGAAAGTTGATCTCTATATTCAAGAATCACTTAAGAAAAAGCCTTTGAATTTCTGGAATCCTATCAGCTACCAGTTTTAGATTGGGATAGGACAGGCTACTATTTGTAGATTAAAGAAGGGAGATAAAAAGACTAAGAATAGCAGGAAGAACTTGCAGAACTAGTCCAGACTAAGGTTCTGGTTTGAGATTGAGTCCTTGTAGTTCCTTGGTTTCTAACTGAGCTAGGCCCACACTAAGGTATTGCCATGATTGATTGGTGAAGGCCCAAATTTAAGCTGTCATACCTTATTTGAACATGATAAATACTGTAAGGAAAAAGTGCAGAGTTTAAGGGGCATCACTAGTCCATTGCAAAAGTAGAAGCCAAGGTTTGGATTGTGTTATGAAACAGGTCTGAGGACAACAGATATTACAAGCTACAGATAAAGCTACATGAGTTACTAAGAATTATAGAAAGCAAGCCTCCTGGTCAGCATTTGCATTGACAAAGAACAATGAGAAGAGTTTAGCATTTAATTGAACAATACCAAACAGGAGAAGAAAAAAGTTACCCAAAAATTATAGTACATTCTATACAACATGCATAAATTAAAACAATTAAATATGCCACAGCTTCAAGAAAAAAATAGGAGCACTCACAGAGGAAAAACTAGTAAGGCAACATACCATAGCACAAAGAAAAATATCATTAAAGAAATGATCACCTGAGCATGTGAACAGTGGAGTCTGTGTATTGAGGTCCCATAATCGTACAGTGGTGTCACCAGAACCACTGGCTAAATTACGTCCATCAGGACTGAAGGCAACAGATAGCACAGCTTCTGTATGACCTGCAAATGCAGGAAAGTAAAACAAAGTTGCTACTGCTTTGAAAGCACAGTATTAAAAAAATGGTTTAAGTGAAGCAAACATAGAATCCAAATACTTAGAACTAATCAATTAGTACACCAATGTGATTAAGGTTTGGAAGAGAAGGAATCACATTCTGGTGAAAATGAAATCAATTTCAGATCAGTACTTGAATGCAAGCAATTGCATGGAGGCTGCAGAAATATTCAGCAAATCATAATCCCTTTTTGTGAGGGAATCTATGCCCAATGAAGTATATTAAGCAAATCATAACATTATAAGCAAGGTTTTAAGTCCCGTGGGATGGGGCCGTCTTGGTTATCCCATAAAATGGAATGCACTGCCATCCTGACACTTGGGACAGGGGGTGTTCCAAGCCGTGCCAATCGGGATGTTGGGACAATGGTGGGACGGTCTTGTCCCGACACTTAGGATGGTACCCCATCCCAGTGTTCTGCGGGACATCCCGCCAAGACTTGAGTCCTTGAATTTTTTATGTAGCAGGTGAACATATAATAGTTTTGCACCAAAAAAAATGAAGTTAAAAAATTTTTGCTTTACAACGAGGAAATATGATCAACCTATTGACTTCTGTCATAAATAATACCATGGCAAATCAAGAGACAGGTTAGGAAGCTACATGAAACAATTATCCGACAAAATGCCTGAAATTGAGTCTAAAAGGAAACTATCCATTAAGAAATACAAATTCTATAACTAGGGCGCACCAACTACTTGACTCCAAGACTCCAAAAGCTTAAGTTGATAGCGAATGGGTTAAAAATGCATATCATGTTTAACACCCTTATGTGCAGCCCTGATCAACCAAACTAGCAATTTTTTATATTCTCCATCGACAAGCCAGGTAAAAAATGCAGATGTTCTAAACTGGCATTGCATTGGTTTTATAGTTGCTAACATTTAAAGCTAGGAAATTTCTGGCTAAAAAGTAAATATGCAAATTCAAGTACAGATAATAATTTGTCTTATAAAAATCTAAAACACTTAATGCCTTTCTGTATTCTCGCTCAAAATGTCAGGGCAAAAAGTACTGATTTATATCCATGCATATAACATCACTTTTAGAGAAACATTTATGAGTCTTAAACTTACATTTCATTGCTTTCACAATCACTATAACTTAAAGATAGAAAATGCTTAGACTGAAAGATTAACATGCAAACAGAGGTACCAGCAATTGTTGCAGAGCAACGGTTGACTGGACGGATTCGAAAAATAGCTTGTGGTTGGTAGACTATGCGTATAACCTTCTCCACCGAAACTGCAGAACTCAAACATACAAAATCAGCAAATAAGTAGCAAATGATCACATTAATGTACAAAGCTTTCATCCTAAAAAATAGTATGAAAACAAGTCTCTCCATATAAATGCTATATAAACAGCAGCACACCTTTGTTCTTCTGCAAGTAAGTCCCTAGCTGAACAACAAGCTCCTGGTCTGATATGTAAAATGCATAAGGCAACTTCTCCTCCTGAAAGAAACAAAAGAAGAAAAACTTGAGTATCTTTTTAAGGACCGGAATTAACCAATTACGGATGGAAAGTTTGAATTAGCGGGAAGCAAAAAAAATGCATTCTTGTAAAAAAAATTATTTTCTTTAAAATCTGAATTCTAGAGAAGCAAAAGATAAAAGGCAGATGATGGTCAAGATTACATTGTTAAGAAGCTTGTTGACGATTTCCTGGAGCTGAGGTGGACCAGCATTTTGCGGGAGATAGAGTGGAGCACCAAGTGGCTCTCCTTCAGGATTTGTCAGCAGACACATCACGGTGTTATTGCTATTCATCTCCCTCCCTTCATCCATTGCCGCCATCTGACCAACAAGTATTTGACATAATTTAATCCCAACCTCTAAAACAGCACCATTCCAATAGTTGAATCTCGATATAAAACTAAAATGATTTCTAACAAACATATAGAAAAGAACAGAGTTTTACTCATTGAACTAAGACGATGAAGCATAAGTAATTATAAAAGGCCAAACTAAAGTAGAATAGAAAAATCACAAAAAAGTCGTTCTAATCCAAGCTAAGCTAACTTTTTGGATTAAAAGAACATTCCAGGTTGGGTGGATTCATTTGGTCCGAGACGGAAACCAAAAACCCTAATGGTTAAAACCCTAACTTTGCTTTGTAAATAGACGGAGGAGGCTATCTCTGATGACTATTACTACTTATGGGATTGGGGAAAGTAGATTAAAAAACCTGTTATGATTTTAGTTTCCTCGTCCAGAAGATAGTGCGAAGTATCAATGAGAGAGAGCGAGGCAGGAATTTGGCGGATTCCGACGAGAGAACAACGAAGATAAAAAATGAAGAGGCACGGGGCGGTTGGTAGGAGAAGAAATGCAAAAGGGACGGCGCGAGTGCGCAACCGGACCTAGACGTCGGCCAAGCCGGCCTGCATGCGGTTTGGGCTGGGTTGGGTTCGGGTCACCCCTGGTCATACGCGTGGTCGCCATTGGATGGCCCAAACAATCAAGTTAGGTCGAGTCAGATACGGGTTTGATCATATACTGACAGGTTACACGTGGTTGTATCAAAAATTCCAAATCTGAATCTGACCTATTTATTGAACATATAAGGATTTGAAACTTGAAGGTGTTGTGCTTAATAAATAGGTAACTCAACTTGTAACAACCCAGGATCTCACCCAAAATGGCTAGCCGGAAAGTATTATTTGGATTTCTTGATCCTGTATAAGTAGGAATGCAATCGGGTTGGGTCGGACATAAATAGGTCGGGTCAGATACAAGTCGGGTCAAAAAATTATAAACCTGAACCCGACCTGTTTATTAAACAGGTTAGAAAATTACAACCTGAACTTGACCTGTTTATTAAATGGGTAACCCGACCCGACCCGTTTAACCCGTTTAACAAACAGCTAACCCGTTTAACCCAACCCGACTCGTTTAACCTAACCCGACCCGTTTAACTATTGGACTTAAATAGTTAAATTAGATAGTTAGTGTTAGAGCTGATCAAAATCCGAGCTGGGTCGGGCTCGGGCCGGGCTCTACAGTAAAAATTAGGCCCGATGGCTATGCCCAGGCCCGGCCCGACTGTCGGGCTTAAATTTTTGTCCAGACCCGATCCGATTTTATAAATCTGGTTCTAAGCCCATCTAGCCCGGCTCGACCTGATAGGCCCGATCCAACAGGCCCGATTTTTTCTTTGTTTAGAATCTAGAAATGGGCCAGAATGGCCCGACCAGGCCCGACCCGATTTTTTTTGTTCGGGCCGCTTTTCTTGCCCAGGCCCGACCCATGGGCCTTTTTTTAATACCCAAGCCCGAAAAATTCCGAGCCGGGCTGGGCGGGCCAGAAGGCCCGTAATCAGCTCTAGTTAGCGTATAAGCCATGGACGGCGCCAACAATAAATCCACCAATATTAACACGGTCGAGCAATTTTTTTAAAAAAAATAAATTTAACCAGAAATTAAATAAAAAGAAAGCACGGAGAGGAACAAGGGGAGGAGAGAAATTAACAGATTACAATATTTTTATTGGAAAAAATAAAAGAAAATGAAAACAGGAGCCCTCAAAATCTCTGATCTAGGATTCTAGGCGCCATCCCCAAATTTTTTTTCTCTCCGGAAATCATCGACGGCTTCGATTCGGGTGGGGGAAAAAATCTGGAAGCCCTAACCTTCGCCATGAATCAAACCATAAAAAGTAAAAACCAAACCATTTCCCTCCACCGGCATACCTGCTGTTGCGCTGCTGGACTCCACAGTATTTGCTGCTTTGAAGAAGAGATAGAGCGCGCTCACGTCCTCCGCCACTTTGAGATCCAAGATCCCCAAGATCAAGAAACAGAGACAGAAAGAGATGGCAGAAGGAAATCATAGATGGCATGACTATACTACTAGCGGAGAAGGGGAGAGAACGCATGGATAGGGCAGGAGGCAAAGGCTGTCGCTGTGGAGAAGACAAAGCAGTCACCATCCGCCGGCAAGTCGCGAGACGACAAAAAGCCCCAAGAAGGCGGAAGCAACATCCTAGGAACCCGTCGAGCCGCTGCGGTCGCCGTCGACGAGGAGGCGGAAGGAGTCGGCAAGGGGGAGGAGAGGGCGGAGGTCCGGAGGAGAGGAGCTAGAAGAGGGGAGAGGGACTGAGGGAATAGAGCTCGGGCGGGGCTCACAAAGACAAACCCTAAGCGACGCCTTTTACGATCCAATCAACCTCGCGGTGAAACTGTGAAAGCGGACGGTGGACCTCGCGGTGAAAGCGGGCCGAAGCGGGGAGTTGGGCCGAGGCGGTGAAAGCGGGCCGAGGCAGGGAGTTGGGCTGGCCCTTATCTATTAGCCCGACAATTAAACAGGTTATACGGATTAAACGGGTCAGGAATTTAAAATCTGTATCCGGCCCAATTAATAAACAGGTTAAATAGGTCAACCTGTTTACGACCCGAACTTGTTTAAGCCAAACCCAAACCTGTTTATGGTGGATCGAACACGGATCAGATTGGCGGGTCGGATCATATTTTGCCACCCCTATGTATAAGTACCCAAGATCTCTCTGGCGAATAATCGATGTGCGACTAAACACATGCCCGCACGAATCCTCACATACTCCTTCCGTTCAAGTTCTGACATAGTTCAAATCCATTCAAATCTAATCACAAACACCACGATAGTCCCATGGTCAGCCTCCATGAATCCGGGTGTAGTATTTTCTAGTCCACATAAGCTATGGGCTAGTTCGCTCTGATACCATTAAATGTCACAACCTGAATCCGGACATGATTTGTCTCGCCTCAGATCCGGCTCATGACACGGCCGTGCTACTGTAGAGTATTGCCCACAATAACACGAAGCCCGTAATAACTATAATTCTTACATGTAACGAGATAAAATTTCATCAATTTCATTTGCAATTCAATAGGAAGCAAGTACAGAGCATCTAAATCAAGTATCTGAGTTTGCAAGATTACAACCTAAACTTATTAATATGGCTACATCTATAAGTCCTGAGTGATCTGACTCGATCCGGTTTCTTGTTCGGGTTGTAATTTTGGATCCAGACCCGACCAAGTTGAAAATCGAGTCAGGTCGGGTCGGGTCCAGGCCTACAATTTTTGACCCAATGGGTCATTCGGGACGGGTCCATGTATAACCCAGACCCGACCCAGAAAATTCGGATCCAGGTCAGATCGGGTCGGCTCCAAGTCACCTAACCTCAGTCATATAGTACTTAGTACACCATTAAAAAAGAATGCACACATCTTGATATGACTCTTCCATATTCTTTTTCCCATTCAATTCTATAATTTTCCATTGCTAATCAAACTCGAGAAATCATGCATGAGTGCATGTAAATAAGTTCTTGTAGAAGCAATAGTTGCAAAAGAAGCAACTGCCAATGTGTTTATTGTAGAAGCAACTGGCTGCAAAAGAAGAAAAAATACACAAACTATCGATGAAGGGCCAAAATTCAGTCACTTGTTACTTGTTAGTGACTCCATGGTTACTGGTATAAAATCAAAGAATAAATCAGCCAACAAGCAAACAGTAAGCAAACAGTAATCATGGTTACAGAAACATTTGGAATACACTTCAGATTTGGACTCGGATCATGCTTCACAGCTTCAGAAAGAATAAATCACTGTAAACACGAAAAAAAATAGAAGGAATCGAACCTCTGTCGGGAGTAGCGAAGTCCGGAGTCGGGACTCACCGGAGTCGGGAGTCGGGAGGCGGCGCTCGAGGCGGCACTCGAAATAGGGGCTCGGAGGAGGCCCTCGGAGGAGGATGCGCTCGGCGGATGCAGCACTCGGAGGAGGGGCTCGGAGGAGGCGCTCGGAGGAGGCGACGCTCGGAGGAGGAGGCGCTCGAAGGAGGGGCTCGGAGGAGGCCCTCGGAGGAGGCGGCGCCCGGAGGAGGGGCTCGGAGGAGGCGGCGCTCGGAGGATGAAGAATGGCAATAGGAATTCGGGAGAACAAAACCCCATCGCTATGCTGCTTGTTTTATGCCGCTCCATTTTGGGTTTGGGTCGGCTCTTCGGTTGGTTTGGTTCGGGATCAAGTCCAGATCCAGCAAACCCGAAATAGACCCAAAAAAATAATGGGTCAGGTCAGGTCGGGTTCAGAATCAGTAAACCCAGACTCGACCCAAAAAATAGTTTGGATCTAATTTTAGAACTCGAGCCGGACACGCGGGTCCAAAATTTCGAGTCAGGTCGGGTCACGGGTCGACCCGACCCATTTGCAACCTTATATGTTTAATACCATAAGCTTATCCCCGTACTCCCAGAGCGAGGTCTACAGTGTTGTCTTAATAGCATCGGCAACCGACACAAATTTGGGTCATTAGGTCTCCAGTGAGAGCATTACACGATATTGGTAACAGCTCTTTAGAGTGAGAAACTCATGCCATGCCCGATATTGGTAACAGCTCTTTAGAGTGAGAAACTCCAAGGAGTGAGAAAGGTTCTGTCCGTACCCTAATGGCTAGCTTTTCGCCGGCGGTGCTCGGCGGAAGAGGGCTCTGCTGCGACTCAAGGAGAGTGAAAGGTTATGATCGTGCCTTCCCACTCTAGGCGGTGCTCGACAAGCGTCTTCTTTGTCCGTGGTTGAGGATCCGTGAGGGCAAGGAGGTTCTATTGCGACCCAAGGAGGCTTTGGCTCTGGCAGCTTCTGTCGTCGGCCACGTGTACCCATCGAGGAGCAGGGGAGAGCCCAGAGGTCGGCCTCGCCGGCAGTATGCGGTGGAAGCTTGGGTGCAGCTTCGACTTCTCTCAGATACGCACCGTGCTCTATTTGGTTTTTCTTCTAATATTCTGTGTGCAAGATCGATCCGAGGAGTGAGGAAATATCTATGGAGATGGAAAAGCGCCTAATGGCTACTTCCTCTCCGAGGATAGAGGAAAGCGAGCCTCCATGCCTAACGTGATCAACACTCGGCGCGGGAGGCGTCAGGAAGCTTGGGCACTATGTGTGAACTGTGCGAGGAGGCTCGGCTTCGGTGTGTGCTCGGTGCTCGCGACCATTGCATCTTCTCCGGCCATAAGGGGTGCTATCAGAGGCGGCCTTGCCGGCGGGTGAGTGGAGGGTTTGAACTTGTGTCTTGTTTTATTTATTTCAGGGAGGTCCAATGGACATGGCGAAGGGGAAGCAGCCGATGGTGGGGTCAACAGGCTCGACAGGGAAGCAGGCGTCGGGGTCGACGACAGTGGACGCAACCAAAGGCAATGCATCGAGAAGCAGACCGCGACACTAACGACAGGGACGTGGGCGGAGGTGGCAGCTCAAGAAAAAGGTACGATCTTGGGGAGAAGAGGAGAGCGACCCGGGGGCCAGGTGCGACCAGGGCCTTGGGTGACCCACTGGCTAATGGAGGCGGAGGTGGCTTGGTTGAGCCAACGCTTTCGTCGGTCCTCGAGCTCCTGGAGGAGCCCATCGAGGCTGCCCGCCGGGAGTGGGAGGGACTAGCGTTGGTCGGCTGGAGCCTTGGAAGGCGGGTGCTGGTCGAGTGGGTAGCCAAGGATGTGGCTGCTCGGTTGAAGAAAACAAGAGAGGTGGCGGCGGTTTGTGTTGCGGTTTCGGTTGTCGGAGGACCGAGACCGTGCCCTGTCGGTGGGGCTTTAGGTGGTGGCGGGGCAACCCCTAGCCATGGAGTCGTGGACCCCAGACTTCCTACCCAGGGAGACCCCAGTGAAGACCATGGTGGTCTGGATCTGGTTACCTGGGCTTCCGCCGAAGTACTGGTCGACCTTGACCATTCTCGGTATTGCGGCACAGGCAGGGTGACTTATGGTTGTGGACGGAGTCATAGAGGGGTGGCGAGCCATGGGCTTCGCCCAGGTGAAGGTGGCGATTGACGCCACCGAACCCCTCTTCCCAGGAGTCCGGATCCTTGGGAGGACAAAGGCTCTTTGGCAGCCTTTTGTCTTTAAGAGCATCTCGGAGCTCTGTGTTTGGTCTGGAAGAATCGGGCACTTTCGAGCCAGCATGCCGGTTCGGGGCACTGGCGCCGACAGGCGGGTACATCGGGGGAGGGGGATATCGGGTCAATCTACGCCCCGTGATTGGCGACATCCCGCGCTTGGCCACCCCGGGAGAAAGAGCCGCCGCAACTAGGGAAGGCGACCGAGCCCTTGACAGTGTCGCCCCCTTCTCGGCCCTCCTCCCCGGCTGCTCCGCTCGGCCCTCCAGTGTCCCCGTCGGACTTGGAGGGCTGGCAAAAGCTCACCAAGGTGGCATGTTGCCGCTCCCCGCCAAAGGGATAGTCGACGGTGGCGGTGGGGGCGCCAGCCTCCAATGGGAAAGATGAGGGCTTCTGAGTCGACATGGCTAACGACTCGCTCGTGGGCCGTGTTGACTCTGTGCCCTTAGTAGGTGGGGTTGGGCCGCCTGGGGGGCGGGCCGGCCAGTCGGAACATCGGGCTGGCCCAAGCGCTATGCCTATGGACTAGCCCGTGGGTTAGTCCAAGAAGTAGCCCAGGAATCTTGGGCTGCTACTGGATGTGGGTCGTAGTACTCTAGGCCAGCGTTGAATGGGCGGTGCGGACTGTGGACCGGCCAGTCAGCGACGCACGGTGAATCGCGCGACGGGCTTCCTGGCCTGCCATGCGGAGGTTAGCGAGCAGCCCAAATCTGCTGGGCCGCGCACGTTGGATCGGGGGAAGGCCCCCATGGGCGAGGGACTTCCACTGATTAGGGCTAGGGCTGTCAACGGGCCGAGTTGCTCAGGCCCGGCTCGGTAAAAGCCAGGCTCGAGCTCAGCTCGTTAGTCAAACGAGCCTGAGCCCGAGCCCAAAATGAGGCCCGTTTAAATTCGAGCCCGAGCCCGAGCAGCTCACGAGCCCAAATGAGGGCTCAGTCCAATTAACAATTTAATTAGGTTCCAATTAAACTTGGACTCAACCCAATTAAATTTTATTTGGCTTAATCAATTTAAATCCCAATCTGATTGAACCCAGTTGGATTTCGATCAGACCCAACCCAAGCTAACCCAAATCCATTTAATTTCTTTAAATTGAATTGGATTAGTTCGGGTTCGGACTCAACCCGTTAACCTTTTTTTTAAAATCTCTTCTCTTTTCTTTGGTTTCTCCAGAGTCCAGAACCTTCCGTCCTTCCCTGCTTCCAAGTTCCAACCTCTCCTTTCTTCTTTGTTCTCCTCGTCGGCTTGCCCCCAAGCCTGAAGCCGATGCCCCCAAGCCTGAAGCCGATGCCCCCTCCCCTCCGATGATGACTATGAGGAGGACGACGACGATGACGATGCCGTACATCCGATTCTAGCTCTCCGAGAAGTTCCGCCGCCTCATCCTCTCCCTTCTCCGCCCCCGATGACGACGTCGTACACGATACACCCGATCCAGCTCTCCCTTCTCCTTTCCAGACTTTGGCTCTCCCTTCTCCGCCCTCGATGACGACGCCGTACTCCCTCCCCTGCGGTTGTGCGCCCGCGGCCGTGCCTATGGCCGGCGCCCGTGCCAGCGGTGCTCGCAGCCGCTCCCTTCTTTCTTCTCTTCTTCTTCTTTTCTTTCTTTCTTTCCTTCGTTCTTCTTTCCTCTGAGCCTTCGATGAACGATGGGGATGGGGCGGGCGCAGGCTTGGGCAAATGAGCCTTACGAGTCCGAGCCCGAGCCAGGCTATACCAAGCGAACCCGAGCCCGAGCTCAATACAGGGCTCAGTACCGAGCCCGAGCCCGAGCTCAGAATTTTCTGGAACGAGCCGAGCCGAGCCCGCGGAGGCTCAGGCTCGACTCGGCTCGTTGACAGCCCTAATTAGGTCCCAACTGGGCCCTATGGGGCCTGCCACTGGGCCTGCGGGCCCGATCTGATGGTTGGGCCTGCGGGGGCCAGCGCCAGCTTGGGTGGACCTGCCTCTGGAAGTGAATCTAGTGGGGCGGCCTTCTAGTTTTGGGGCCAGGGGCCCTTCAGGCTTATGGAGGTGCCCGGCGAGTTGGGAGCAACGGATCCCCTGGAGACCCTAGTCAGCGGAGTGACCACAATTTTCCAATTCAGGGTCCAAGCCTCGAGGGTGGATCCGTCTTCCGAGATTCATACTACCCTAGGCCATCTAGAGGTGGATATAGGGTAGGGGGACGTTGCCTCGGGCGGGTCCGAGCTGGGCGATGCGACTAGGATGATTGGGGACCCAGTCTACTTAGACCGCCCTGTGAGTGACTCTTTGGTGGGCAGGATACGCCTGCACTTGTGGAGCTGGGGGTAGGTAACCTGAGTGGATATGAGGGGGTTGCTGGCAGGCCCATGGATCACCCGACGGTCATACAACAGGTGAAGGCAGCAGTGTTGCGGGGCGTGTCTGGGGCCAGTGTGGATGATGGTTAATAGGATGATTCTTATCACGAGGCGGCCCGGAGGTTGTTGTGCTTGTGGCCGACCTCTCAGACTTTTTCCATGAGGATTCTTGCGTGGAACTGTAGGGGGCAGCAAAGCCATCCTTTATGTCGTCGTTTAGGAGGCTGGTACAGGTCCACAGTCCAGAGATCTGCCTTCTCTATGAAATGCGGTTATCTGGTAGAGGGCTCTGCCATGTATTACGGCGGTTTGAGGTTGACTGGGAGTCCTATGCTGTAGAATCTCAGAGGTTGTCAGGGGGCATCGTGGCTTTGTAGAAGCGGGGTGCGGCTACAGTTAACGTGTTCCATAACTGCTCCCAATAAGTCCTTATGATTATCTTGGAACTTAATGAAACATCGAAGGTCTTGAGTAGAGTGTATGCTAGTACTGACCATAGGACCAAGAGAGTTTTGTGGGATGAGCTCACCCACTTAATCACTTAGGGTTTTTCGATAGCGGTGGTGGGTGATTTTAACTACATCCTAGATGGGAGCGAGAAACGGGGAGGAAGGACTTTCACCGACACTGTGGAGAGAAGGAAGTTTCGTGATTTCCTCTTGCGCAACGGCCTGGTGGATCTAGGCTTCTTCGGTCCGCAGTTCACCTGGTGTAACAACCAGTCTGAAAGAGCCAGGTTGTGGGAGTGGCTAGACAGGGTTGTTGCTTCCACTGACTGGCTTATTAGATTTTCCTCCTACAGGGTTAGTCATCTACCCGGATTGCTACGGATCACTGCCCATTGCTGATCTCGACGGCATCGGGTCCCAGTCACCGGTGCCCCTTCCGTTTCGAGAAGGTTTGGTTGTCTTACCCTCAATCCTTGAACATTGTCCGAGGAGCTTGGAGTTTGCCGATTCACGGTGACACCATGCAGAGAGTTTCACGCAAATTGGAGTTGACCAAGCGACGGCTACGTCGTTGGAATCGTGAGGTAGTGGCGATATCTTTAAGAAGTTGAGAACTGGCTAATCGCCGGATCACCTTCCACCTGGTGGCCCCACATCCCGCGGGCTTCTCGATTTTTTCCATTCTCGATGAACAGAGGATAGTGGGTATGACGCCGCCAGCCAGCTCCCAAGGGCCGATTCTCAAATTGGGGCTGCTGAGAATGCACTATTGGTTCGATCGGTGATGAAGGGGGAGGTGCGGGAGGCGGTCTGGGCACTAGGTGAGGATAGGGCTCCTGGTCCAGATGGCTTCCCATCTTTCTTCTTTCAGAGATATTGGGGCATTGTTTGAACTGCGGTGGTGGAAGCAGTTTTGTGCTTTTTCAGTTGGGTATGCCTAACGACTGAAAGACCACATTTGTCACGTTGATACCGAAGCATCAGGACACTGAGGAGCCAAGCCACTTTGGCCTATCAGTTTGTGCACAACCTTATATAACGAAGTAGCAAGAATACTAATGGATCGTATGAAGCCCTTCCTTCTCAACATTATCTATCAGGAGCAATGTGCTTTTGTGGGAGGTAGGAGTAACTCCGACAATGTCATGGTGGCCCAGGAGATGATGTGGGATCTTCGGCGGGCCCCAAAGTGGCGAAGCCTGATGGCTATCAAGCTCGACATGGAACGAGCTTATAATAGAATCAGGTGAAGTTTTCTTAGGCTAGCTTTGGAGAGTCTGGGTTTCCACGAGACCTGGATTGGTTGGGTTTTAGCGTGTGTCCGGAGACCAAGGTTTTCTATCTTGGTCAATAGCTCTCCATCCTCCTTTTTCAAATCTACCATGGGGCTTCGACAAGGATGCCCATTATCCCCATACTTGTTCATCATTTGTTCTGATATCTTATCTCAGCCACTATGGGCTACGTGCGCCATCGGAGAACTGGAGGCTTACGTCCTAGCTTTAGGGGCCCTGCCGATATCCCATTTACTCTTTATCGATGACTATCTCTTTGTGACTAGGGCTTAGGTAGCGGATGCTTAGGCTGTCAGGAGGGTTTTGGCTGTCTACTGCACTGCATCCAGTCAGAGAGTGAATGCCCAAAAGTCCATTATCTTCTTTAGCCCTAGCACGTCGCCCGAGGTTCGATGGGGGATCTGGAGGATTCCAGAGATGCCTGAGCAGGACGAGACTTGGACCTACCTGGGTGTTCCGATCTCAGGTAGGAGATTGCGGGTATCCGAGTGCACCGGGTTGGTGTAACGAGTCCAGAGCAGGCTAGAGGGTTGGTGGGCAGCGTCTCCATCTATAATGGATAGAGTAACGTTGATCAGATCTGTATTGGGCTCCATGCCCACCTATTTCATGGCAAACACGGTGGTGCCGAGGTCAGCGCTACTAAAAATCGAGCAACTTCTTCGGGGCTTTTTATGGGACTCGCATGGAGGGAGTCGAGGGGTGCACTTGGTGGTATGGGAGAGCATCTATCTCCCTTTCAGTGAGGGCAATCTAGGGGTCCGGTCTCTTCTAGAGAGGCGGGAGATGCTCCTCGCCCAGCATGCTATCCGTTTCATTCTGGAGCAGCAGGAGTTCTGGAGCCGGATCATGGTTGCCCGTTTTGGGGGGTGGGCCCGGAGGGCTGGGCTCGAGGAAGGCGGAGATGTTCCTTTTTGTGGCATGAGGTAGCGAGGTACTTGCCTATGGTGTCAGTTCACACTCAATAGCTAACAGGCGACGGGCATAGCATCAATATGGCCGGGGACCCATGGGTCGATGCCCTCCCTCTGTGGCATTGGCTGACTATGGTTAGTGTCGAGGCTTGGGAGGGCCTACATGTCTGTAATCTTATGCCCCTCGGAGGGGTAGTTGGGATGAGACTCGATTGGCCCAGCTCTTCAAGAGCATCTGGCGGAGCGGGTCCGATCCCTCTCTTTACCAGGGAGTGGTGGACCAGATGTGCAGGTGTGGAGTACCTCTACCAGAACCAGCGTCAGGGTAGGCGATCTTTTCTGCATTCTTAGGTGAGAGTATGAGTCTGGGTCGGACTGTGCCTGAATCTGGCGATTGGGACTCCACCCGAGGGTTGCGCTGTTCCTCTGGATGGTGGTCTGAGACCTTCCCACGAGAGTTGTTCTTGGGGGACGAGGACTAAGGATCCCATTGGAGTGTGAGGTTTATGGTGTGGACGAGACGGTGGACCATGCCTTGTTTCAATGCACATGGGCTAGTGTGACTTGGTGTTTTGCAAGGGTCCCATAGGAGGTGTAGAGCTATAGGGACCAGTTCTTACAGGCCATGCATCGGAGCTTAGAGTCACCTGGGAGGCCCCATCCCCGAGTTTCCTTAAGGTCAACTTTGATGGGTCAGTCATGGACGATAGCATGAGGGGCAGTGCGGGTTTTGTTATTTAGGACTCGTCTGCCGGGGTTCTGGCTGCTGGGGGCAGTCAGTTATTTAACGCTTCAATTTCGAGTGCGGAGCTGAGGGTTACTTGGGCAGGCCTTCATCTTGCCCGGTGCATGTTACAGGTCAGGTCCATCATCCTGGAGGGTGACTCAGCCACCATTATCAGTTGGATCTTGGGGGGTCCAAAGGGTAACGGCTGTGACCACCTATTGTTCTGAAACATTTGGGCTATGATGAGGGATAGAGGGACCTTCTAGGCCAAGCATGTATACCGCGAAGCCAATGGGGCTGTAGATTGGGTGGCTGCTTATGTAATATATCACTTCGGCAGTACCATGTGGGCTGGAGATGGGGAGTTACCCCTGATACTCCAAAGTATCATATTTTTTGACTTTATTGGGCGTATCCGTACTCGTTAGATATGACCCACCTGTCTTAGCAAAAAAAAAAAAGAAGAAGAACACTACATGACCTTCAACCAACGACGGTCCGATGCCACAATCTATGCTAATGCGAGAAAGAGCTGGAATCCATGCTCTATTTTCCACTTGGCTGTTAGTTCACAGACTATGATCTTCGATGGTAGTCGGTGCCTAAGGAACTTGCTATTCAGACAGAGCTTTCAATGGCTACCTCAGTCGTTGGAACTCCTCCTTTGTCAAAGGTAACTCCTCCCTTGTTAAACCTTTGCTATAGCCTTTCAATATCATCTGGGGCTAAGGGCCACGTCTCCCAGCACCACCTGGAATCACCCCTGGCCACAATAGACCAGGACCTCAGTGCTCGCCATCACCCCAACCTGGTTGCTCAAAACCAGGCGATGATGTAGAGCCAGCTTCAACTTGGGCCCTAGTTTTCTCACTCATCTCCTCTGTTGTGTAATCCTATTAACCAAAACTCTATATTATAAAGATCTTTTTTTTCATGAATATCTTTCTAAAAATTCAAATTTACGTAAATATTCAAATTTATGTAAATATCCTCTTAAAATTTATTTTTATTTCTATACCCTCATAAACACTGTTTTCATACAAATGCCATGATATTACAGTTCTTCTAACACCGTTAATAAAAATAATATTTATTTTAATTAAAAAAAATAAAATTTTGAAATTACTTTTTTATCCTCTATCGCGATTGTCTTATAAATATTTTTTTTGCACATCTATTCATTAAGAATATTTTAATCATTTTAATTTAAAACCGTTAATTTTTTAATGGCGTTAGATGGTATGAGTATATATGCAAAAATAAAGATAAAAATTTTGGAAGGGTATTCATGCAAAATTCGATATTTAGGAGGGTATTCATGCAAAAAAATTTATTGTAAAAAGGTAAAGAGGACACATTTCTATTGAC